>JAVRXN010000009.1:114642107-115029607 GCA_033556935.1 Timema podura
GTTGCTTCAGTCCTAATTTTAGAACCGAAATGAGCTCTAACATTGCTAGAGCTATTTGAAAATAAATGAGATCCATATTGCCCACAAAAGTTCCATGCTCTCACCCTAGACTCGGTCAGCTTGTTGCCCTTGTCGTCAAAGACGTCCACACCGTTGATGAGCTCTGTTTGTCTCATGAGAGGGATATTGGCACAGTTAGCGGCCGCCACCGCAGCAAAAGGTACATAGCGCTGCAACACAAAGTTGAACACGGCAGTAAGCAAAATATTTTCCTACCCCAAATTAACAGAGAGCCGGTTATCTAAAGTGTGATGTATTTTACCCAGCCCCTCTTCAAAAACTATGATTTTTTGGTTTTATAGCATTTTGAGTGTTGTTATATGGCAAAACCTAGCCTAGGAACGGACATATTTATGTTTTAGGCTTTATATTATCTTTCACTAATAAATTTAATATGGTTGAAAACTAACCCTTGGATAGAGGAAATGAACCCAGCACCTTTCACTTGGTGCCAATGTTTTACCAATGAGTTATCCAAAAATTGCCCTAGACCCAAGGTCAATCTTCACTCATTGTTTAAGGCAGGATCGAGCCAAAGATTACTGTATCCAGCTGTCATTTTTCAAATATACTTTGATTTTGGTAGAAAAGATGTTCTGAAAGGTTTTTTTCCTACCAGAATTCTTGCATATTAATAATATTCTGGTAGGAAAAAATGTTTAGTTAGTTTGAAAGATGTTTTAAGAGAGGGCTGTATATGTAACCCAAGTTAATTTCCACCTCCATATATATGTATATATATTATACTAGACTCGGTAACTCGCACAAATTAAGAATATGAATTATACTCACTCTTAATTAGTTCAGATAAACGTGGATCTTCTGTATTTAGAAACGTCGTTAGAGAGCTACTTGACAATGTTTTATTGAATGAGTATTTGCATCCATACCTAATCATGCTGTTTCCTTAAGGGGTAGGCAAGAAACTGTGCATATATAGCTCAAAAAACAAATCCACACATATCCTTATTAACTTTATTCACACTTCCCTATCCTTGCATACTCCCTTTGCTTCAACAACATTCATACACCATGCTCTTGTGTTCTTAAAACTCTTAATATTTATCTTTTTCACGTTTTACATGTAAAAAAGGACAAATCTTGTAAATTTTTAGATGTAACTGTAGACCCCAACGTAAAACTAAATGTAACACATTTTTAGGGCCTAAGGTGTCTGAATATTATCATAGCATACCTGATATATTGGACTAGCGTGTTTCTGCCAGAACGTTTTGCAGCCAATGGCGGTAACAAGGGCAGAAGCCGAGGCAGACACGTAGGCTATGCCCAGCTGTGTTGGCGTGAGGGAAGACTTGGCGTTCCTGTTGGTGTAGTTGACGAGAGCGTTGAACGACTGGTTGACCCACTGCCAGAACACCACCGCAGGCATGGTCCTGTGGCAACATGGTTTTTAGTGCTGCACTTTTACATCTGGTCATGTTATTTAAATAAGCTGTGTGATTTATAAAAAAGTAGGTGTTAGTTTCTTAATTGCTGATAGTGAGATGCAGTAAACATAAAATAAAACTATTCTGCAGTATTGTTTATAAATATCATATTTACACACAAGTGGGGTCATAAGCACCTAAGACTGAACTTTAAGTTTGCTCAAAAACTATCGTACTCTTACAGAACCAGCTTTCCCATCATCTTAAGACTCAATTTTTAACCTCACTTGGATTCAGGGCATATGCTTTAAGAAAGATGGCCGGGCACACATGCACATATAAATATTTAGTAGCATATTGTAGTTTTTGTATCATCCTCAGGCAAACATTCATCTAATGTTCTTTAAATTCAGCCTCCTTGTCTTGTCTCTTCAGGTTAGAAGTTTTTGAATGGGCTATAAAAAATAAGTTATCCGCACCTGTAGAACTGAAGCATGGCCCCAGTGATGGCCATACCTCCAGGAACTTGGAACGACATTCGTCCAAACACGTTCTGTTTCTCTCCTGTATCTGGGTGAAAAGCGCTCTCGTACAGCTTCTTGGCGTACACCACTTGTTGAAGCGTGGTTCCTGGGGGCTCCTTACCGATTCTGTGACACAAGTGAGAGAGAGACACATTCCATCAAGGTGACAGAGTAACAGGGCTGTAAATGGATCATTTAAAAAGTCCACAAGTGGGACTGCATCAGCATTCACCTAGAAGCGAAGAGGAAAACATACCTCATGCAGTCGGTCAGGATTAAGCTTTGGTCAACTCCCAAGTAAATGTCAGGTAAACTTTTGTTGCCAGATTAAGTAATATGAAGTTACCTGTATTGCTCTACCAATATCTTGGCCTCATCTAGAGAGCCTTCCGAGACTATACATGTCCGTGGATCTGTGACCCAGAAGAAATGTTTCAGTCGGCCAAGAAATGTACTTTGGTCCCACAGGGTATTATCAATGTCAATACGAGATGCATCCACCATCTCTCTTAATAACCTGCAGTAAATAACAAGAACAGCAACTATTAGCCCTCACATAAAAGTAAAAGTGTTAGAGAGTATTTTCCCTAAGGAATTAGCTTTAGTCTACATTCCTTTTGACTCTGTGACATGCCTTCATTTTCTTTCAGAGCTATAACCAGTCCTAGCTCAACAAGGGCTGTATCCGAATAGTCTACTTCACGCGCCGTCGACCCTTGACGCTCACTCGATAATTGCATTGGCAATCACGTGATCGAGTGAACAACCGTTCGAATAGTCACGAAGTGAGCCGCTGCACCCTGCACAAGCCCTTGAGACCAAGTGTGACGGCAAGTTACCCTTGACACGCCGTCGATGCGGAGTTTGACTGGCAACTGTTTAAATTTTCGTCTGCTAGAGTAATGTGATCTGTGATGTGTAATCTGCTATCTATGATAAAGTATTTTAACTATACCGGTACTGCTCATGTTGTAGTGTTTTTTGTGTTGTGTTGGAAATGTCTAGTAAAAAGAAGTGGGTTTGGATATTAAAACGTTGTATTCGTTTTCATTCCCTGATTATAGATGGCGTTTAAAATAGTTTCTAAGATCACGGGTAGGAAGCAGCACTGCAGACTCAAGGGCGTGTAAAGGGTAATTGCCGTTCGAAAAGTCTGTTGCAGTTTTCGATCTCAAGTGGGTGTAAAGTGTAATTTTATCGAGTCTGCATGAAGTCTGCGTCAAGTCAAGTGTACTTGACTATTCGGATACGGCCAAGGTCAAACAATGAGTCAGTCTACACACCTTTAAACCCCACCAAATCTTAGGTTAGATTTTGTCACTCAATAATATCCTTCAATATGCATAGTATTATAGGCCTAAAGTCAGATTCGGGTAAGAAGACACTTCTTAAACAGTTATAAAATTTACTAAAATAATGTTCATATGTGTACGTCAACTCATGTAATATGCAGCTGCCCAAAAAAAAGTATGCTTGTATTTTAAGATTTTTCCCTTATAAAATCTTACTATAATTATCCATTCATGGATCTATTGAAGGGTCCATACCAGCTAATTAAGACTCCAATACAAAAAAGACAAAATAGCTATTGTCAATAACTCATCCTTTATTTAAATAAACTCATTTTATTGTTTTACGATCAAAAACTTTCATAAAGATTAAAACACATATTTTGACTAGAGTGAAGATATGGGCGTGCAGCTCCCAATGGAATCTTATAATATTATGATATACTTTACAAAAGTATATCTCTAGTCCCTACTCTATCTCAGGATACACCTCTACTTGACTTTTATTTTATTCTTAAAAAAAGGAGGTACGACCTGACCTAACCTAAGAACGTGGCGGCAGAAACAACTCTTTAATGGGATTTACTTATGCTAGAGGTCGTGAAATTATTATTAAATCACATGACAGAATAAAATATTACATAACTCTTGCTAAGAATTCTCGATCGACTAATCTTTTGTAAATCGATTTTTTTGAGGTAGCATAGAACATGTATTTTAAAATTTAAATCTGAGCAGCAATGTATAGCAAGGAATTAAACTTAAATAAAAGGTTGGATTATTTAGTTCTGATTGGATCTAAAATTCTATGCTACAAAAATATTGACAAATTATAATTTGTGTAAAATTCATGATCCTCCAGTGAGCTAACGCTCTTCGGATCATGTATATAGTTTTAGATTATAGGTTAGAATTATAGAATAATAATCTGTGCTCACTATTCAAATTCAATGCACTGCACGAATTATATAGTAGGAAAATTTGCGCATGCGCAAATTGTACAGCTCTTTCTGTGGCGAGGCTTTCATCTCGCTTAAGACTCGCTAGATATTCTCGATTTCAAATCGATATTTCTGTATATTATGCTTATTTCGATTCATGTATCAATTACTTTCTTATCAATTTAAAAAAGTAGCTCGGAAGAAAATAAATGCAACGTTATTAGGTTATAAAAAGAGATGCGATATAGAAAATTCCCATTTAATTTGTCTCGGAAATTTCATAGAAAGTTTCCAGCTATTTTATAAATAAATATAAATAAAACAAATAATAATAATAATTTTAGCACCGCGTCTTACTACCCGTTCGGGTTATACGCTTAAATACTAATTACACTAATGGATTAGGAATTGGGAAGGTTGAATTTAGAGAAAGTGAACCCGCATTTGCGTGAAGGGAGAGTGGAAAACCATTTAGGAAAAACCACCCTCAGTTCACCCGACCGAGATTCGAACCTCAATCTCCCCGTCCTCAGCGGTCTAACTCAACACGACTGGTGCGTAAAACAAATTAAATCGAAATGTCCCAAGTTTTTGTTTTCAATTATTTGAGGAATTTAACGTGAACTTTCTGAACGGACTGTCGACTGATATATCAGCACACGACTTATAAGCTAATTTAAATCTAGAACAGAAATAGCATACCGCCCCCCCTCCCCGGCTGTTAATTTATCATTGTGATTTTTGTGAAAGCCAAAAGGGAAAACCCACATTTCAATGACAAAATTTTCGGCCATTCCAGGAATCGATTATCTCAGTAGGCAGACTTGCTACTCTGAGTTAGGGTGTCGAACTATCTCAAGTTTGTACGTTTATTCATCGGTTTAGTTTCTCCCAAGGACGTTAACACCAAAACTAACAAATGAGGTGGGGTTTTTATGCACCCTGTCTTACTACCCTTTCTAACTACGCTAATGTGCTAGGGATTAGTGAGGTTGAATTATTTAGAAGAAGTGTACCCGCATTCACGTTGTGGAAGAGTGGAAAACCATTTATGTAAAAAAAACTTCAGTACACCCAGCCGGGATTCGAACCCCAACCTCCCTGTCACCGGCGGCAAACCAGGTTAGATGAGCTTGATGTCCGTGAGTATATTCATGTACATTCTGTATTTGGCAGTGGCGTACTCAGAAATTTACTCTAGGGGATGCATTTAATCAAGCGCCTGTGGCCAAAATGCGATATCGGGGGCGAGGGAGGATTTGGAGGGGCCACAATGTACTCAAATAAAATACCATCAGGACAGCACGTGTAGACAGTAGCCGCGCTGCTAGACATCGCGAGGACAGGCGATTGTGCGCGACTGCCGCGCTGCTAGACATCGCGAGGACAGGCGATTGTGCGCGACTGCCGCGCTGCTAGTTCAGCCTCCCTCACACCCTCGTGTAGACACGACCATTTATTTAACATTTTTTTTAAAAAGCGAAGCAGCGCTGCTAAAAGCCGTAGAAATGGACTTTAAGAAATTGTTAAAAAAAAAAAAACAATAATTACTCAAGCTTCGGTCATAGTATAAATAAACAAATCCAGTTGCAATGGTTAACTTCTATTTGATTTCTGTATTTTGATTTTAGAACAGTGTTGTGACAATACAACGAAGTATTATTACAACATTCTTGTTTAATCGAGTCGATTGCCTGTCAGTCATTTAGAGTTAAATGTATTTTGTAATGACACCTTGCACCATTATTTCTAACACTGATTAGTTGACTTGGCAAAAGCCAAATGATTGGTAATCTGGTTCGTCTTCTCTTCGTAGGTCAGAATATTTTCAAGGAAAGGCAGTTACTATAAAACGTTTGAGCTATGCATAACTAATCAACGCATGTCTGTAATAATAATGCTATCGTTTAACAAATACAAAAATAAGCCAGCATTTATTGAAATACATATTTTATATAGTGTGTTTATTTGTATAAAATTGAAATAATAACCCGCTTCGGTGGCCGAGTGGTCTAACATGCTACTCTATGAGTAGACTAGATTGCCGATGACGGGGAGATCAAGGTTCGAATCTAGGTCGGGTGTACTGAGGGTGGTTTTCCCCTCTCCCTCATCGCAAATGCGAGTACTCTTCCTCTGAAAATAACCTTCCTAATCCCTAAACCATTAGCGTAATTAGTACATAAATGTGCCCCCTCTCCCCCAAAAAAAAGGGTTTTCTAAAACGTAGACGTCTATTCAAGTTGAACCTATTAATTGCCATATAAGAGTAATAGGAGATATAAAGAATAGTACTTATTACTTTTGCATTGACAAATAGATTTTAAAATAAAACAACAATGCTGGGCTATTTGACACAAACACCCTTAGAAACACTAATTATTTACACTGGCAGGTAATACAAGTGAATTGCGACAGTTCTTGCGTGAATGCTGTCAAGGTCTGTTCACACTAGCAGATCTGTTGGGCGAGTTTGTTGGCGAGTGACTTGCGACAGTTCTTGCGTGAGTGCTGTCAAGGTCTGTCCACACTAGCAGATCTGTTGGGCGAGTTTGTTGGCGAGTGACTTGCGACAGTTCTTGCGTGAGTGCTGTCAAGGTCTGTTCACACTAGCAGATCTGTTGGGCGAGTTTGTTGGCGAGTGAATTGCGACAGTTCTTGCGTGAGTGCTGTCAAGGTCTGTCCACACTAGCAGATCTGTTGGGCGAGTTTGTTGGCGAGTGACTTGCGACAGTTCTTGCGTGAGTGCTGTCAAGGTCTGTCCACACTAGCAGATCTGTTGGGCGAGTTTGTTGGCGAGTGAATTGCGACAGTTCTTGCGTGAGTGCTGTCAAGGTCTGTTCACACTAGCAGATCTGTTGGGCGAGTTTGTTGGCGAGTGACTTGCGACAGTTCCACAAAGCTGTTTACACATATCAGGAGAATTGCTCACGCGAGGTTTGTTTCAGTCATTTTGGAATAATGCCTCCCGCCAGACGTGCAGCAATACTAATACTAAACCAAAGCTATTCTATTAGTAGAAATAAACGGAAGGAAAGACAATGCTGGATTAAGGAGTGGATCCAGTACAACTTTTTTTCAACTTATTTTTCCCAAATTCTTGAGTAAATTGACTGCATATATTGTGCAATACCTAGATCTTTCCACTGGGTTGGTGGAAGACTTGTTTGCTATGGCTTGTAAGTTGTAAGTTGTAAGTTGTAAGGCATCTTGGTTTTTTTAAAATCTGTATTGTATTGTAAATCGCACAAAACTTCATTTTCCTCATAAGACGCAATTAGCAATTTTATTTCACCATCACTCTCCTTTTTGAAGGCGGACATCATCGAGAGAGACAATTAACTCACGCTTGTCTCACAGAAAATATCGAAATGGTTGTGGATATTCCGTGAGATCTTGCGGAAGTGGCGAGGAGTGTGTTTAGACAGGGAAGCGTGGGTCTCACGGAACAACTTGCGCGAGTCATCAGAAATCTACTCGCAGGGCTGTTAACATTTGTGACAGTACTGTCTGACAGCATCTTACGCGAGACTACTTGCCAGTCAGTCTATCTGCACCCTAAGCGTTTGACATAAGTTACTTTTAGAAAATCCAACAAACAACCATAAATCAAAGCTGAGTCAACATCAACTATATTCCAAAGCAAAATTATTATTGTTTGGTAACGTGAAATTAATTATACAAATTAATCGATTCACAAACATATCAGCTTTGACAAAACCTTCTGTTAAAGTTAAATGTTTCCCCAGCCAATATTGATGGATCATTGTATCATTCCAGAGATCATAAGTTCAGTGGACAGTCAGACACTGCATAATGATCTATAAAAGAGAACGTTTTGATCAGTGAATAAACAAATAATTAACTGTCTAAACGTCTCATGAACTGAAAAAGATTCAAACAATTTACCTAATATTAGTCTCATTAAAGTATTGATCAATTTGTAAAAATAATTGCACCTCACCCAAGTTCAGTTTCTATTTTAAGTTTGAAGTGATTTTTCGGTCACATTTTTATGGAAATTAATCCCGATTGATTGAAACAATTTTGTCACGGATATTATTCTTGTAAATTATTCACTTTTGTGCAGCCGTTGCATGTAACGTCATATCAAAGACAAAATTAGGTTTACTTGTTTTGTTTGACAAACTACTGTATAGCATTACGTATGTATTTACTCCTTTTGTTCCCCTAGTGCTACGCGTGTTGATGTCCGTTTGTTTTATCAACTTGTGTTATTTTAAAACATGGGACCAGGAAATTCTGTACTCGCCTAAAGTATAATGGAAACACTACAGGTAAAATAACAATGTGGGAAACAAAGCCCAGAGCATTCTGTTGGAAACAGAATCCGATCTCCAAGATCAGTACTGAGCACAGCAGTTTGAGTTTATATATATATAATATATATAATATATATATATATATATATAAACCGGTTAAAATATTTTCATATGATATTTGAAAGAACAATTTACAGTTAATTAACTGTATTATTTAAAATAGCTTATTTTTCAATATTCTAAATGTGAAGTCTTGATTAGGTCATTTTCACTAAATAGCGGCAAGCAACAACTTGTAGGCAACAGAAAAATACAAATTTTAAACACTTTTATTTATTTAAAAGAAATTGTAAAAAGGGAAAATGCAAATGTAAAGCATATTGAAAACTATTCTTAATATAGAAATAAATGTAAGTAGGCTAGTATTAAAACATTCTAATGTATAAGTATAATTATTTGTACGAAACAAACCCTATTTTATTCCCTTGCTTTATAACCATGAAGATACATAGTATCATCATACTCGGATCAAAAGTTGCAAAATAATGTTTATTGTTGCCTACTTTTAGCTTTATTCATACTTTAATCAATAGAATTATCTCACGTTTTTAACTGTCATTTCTTTGATCAAGTCCTTAAAACTAATCAGACGTAACAAATCTGCTTGTAAACTTAGCTGATAAGGCATCTAGCCAGTCTTGTCGCATAGTTGTTCTGTTGGGATTTTTAATAAGTTTCAACCGAAAAAATAAACGCTTAACTGTGCAGTTCTGACCATAAAAATATACACAAGCCAAAGTCTACATTTGGAAATGCACACTCAATATTGTCTTCTACAATTATTTTATCAAATTCAACATGACCGAATCTTGTATGTATAATTTTTGTTGCACTGGTCTTATGGCGCACAAGTTCAGCAGATAAATTAGTATCAATAAATTAGCTATGCACTGTGACGACCTCTGAGATTCTAGTTTGACAATAAATTGTTCAAAAAGTGTTATTGTGAAATTTATCTCTAGCATTCAGATATACTTCTGGTCCATCTCCGTCATTGGGATACTTTCTTTCTGATGTGTTTAGTTACATTGTAATCAACATCTAGTACTATTTCTTTTGCAATTGTTTCAAATCTTAAAAAAAAAAGTCATCTCTTGAAGTGCGTAGTTGGTCGGCTAAATGACCCATACAGATTTGTACATGTTTTTAAGTTCACATCCTCATTTTGCAGAACTTACGAAAAGTTTGCAAAATCTCATCCCAAAGGCTCAACGTAAAAACAAATTCAAGCTCTTGGATCTTATTTGCAGTATTATACTTATCTTCTAGTTTCTCTTTTGTGATTGGTCTTCAGCTAAACGTTCTTATTTTATAAAACATAATAGCTATGTGTGGACTGCAACAATAATATGAATAGTATTATGGTAATATTTTATTATTATCATTGATGTATATCTCCTTTTGTCATTTATTGTGGGGTCCCTTTTTTGTAGACCTTAGTTTAGGTTTAGCTGCACCCAGTAGCGTACCTACGCAGGATTGAGAGGTAGGGGGTGCTCAAGAGGGGTTTGCGGGAGAGGCCCAAGCGCGGAAGGCTTTTTTTTTTTACCATTATATACTCCTATAAGCTTTTTTGTAAGGTTTTTAATTGGTATTTGTAATTGGTATTTGTTAGCTTGATCATTTATATTTTTACTATTATATGATCTAACAAAATAATAAATATAGGCCGTCACATAGACCTACTGTCACAAAAATCACCTATTATTTATAATAGGTAAATGTGTACATACTTGTATTTTTTGTAAAGTTGTTGAGTGTTGTAAACAATAATCTTACGAAGAAACGCTGGCACTGAAAGAAGGGTAAGGGGTTAATCCTACTGACCAAAGAATAATATTTCAAGAGCGTGAAGATATCCCACTTCCATTCCATGAAAGATAGGATTGTCCACTCCTATAAAATAAATACGTACCTTTGATGATTGAAATAAATACTATTTCTGATCACCTGATATTTTCTTTGCTCACAATG
Organism: Timema podura; assembly: GCA_033556935.1. NCBI lineage: Eukaryota > Metazoa > Arthropoda > Insecta > Phasmatodea > Timematidae > Timema > Timema podura. The sequence continues at coordinate 114,652,627 of JAVRXN010000009.1, forward strand.
TTTGACTGGTCATACCCCCACCCCCATTTTATTTTCTCTTCGGATCTGAGTAGATCTCGGGACATCCCCAAACTACGATAGGGGGGCTCGAGCACCCCCAAGCCCCCACCCCACGGGTCCGCTACTGGTCTGCACCATTTGTATCTGGCACTAGAAAACACCACATTGTGGTGCCTCCTTTTCCCAAGCAGGTGCTTATATTGTTTAATGGTTAATCCAGTGCTTCGTGGATGGGCCCCTTAATCTAGTTTATTCAGTCAATGGTTTTGAATCTGTGAAACAACCCTTAAGAATGTCTGACTCAAATCATTCAAAATAATATTATTTTCGAAAGAAAGTAACACTATACAATTAAGTGTATATGAAAGGCTAGTTCGATTCCCGTGTCATTTTACTATTTATTCGAATATAACTACTTTGTTGTTACCAGTGGCGGTGGAACCTTATTCGTGTTAGGGGGGACGGGACAATTAGCAACAGATTTTTTTTTATTTTTTTTTAGGGGTTTGGCTCCGCAAGCCTAGGAGGTAGCCGTGGGGCCCTTTATCAACAAATGTTTGAAAATTTAATGTCCCTATTTGGAGTAGTCCTCCACCACGAGATTTTAGAAATGTTGATGCCCCAAGAGGCCTAGAAGCTATTTAAAGTGATCCTCAAATAGTTTTGAAAATTAGACTCCTTTAGATGCTATTTAGAGTGGGCCCCCTAGAAATTGTTTTGAAATTTGTATGTATATTAAGTAGTTGTCCCTCAGAGAATTTTTTCAAGTTTGTTTGCCCCTAGAAGCCATTTGAAGGCAATATTTTTTAAAAAAAAGTGTATGCCTTTATAAAGAAAAGGCTAATTCAAGTAGTCTTCACCAGGAATTATTTTGAAATTTGGATGACCTTGGAAGATATTTGGAGTGGTCCTCACCTGGATCTATTGTTTTGAAAATTTGATGCCTTTAGAAGCTAATTAGACTAGAGGGGTCCCCATCTGGAATTTTTATTGAAAATTAGATGCCGCAAAAATTTATTTGAATTTTTTCCCGCCAGCAATTTTGATAATCGGCTCTCTTAAAACTATTTGGACTTTGGAGTGGTCCTTGATTGGAAATTATTTGAACCAAACCCTAGGAAAAAACAACTACTACTAAAAAAAAGGGCCCAAACCCATCTAATTCCCCTGAAGAAAGATTGGGAAGCCCCACTAAATGGGGAGAGTGAAGATTGAGGAAATAATGTACTTGGTCAGATTAAAACCCAAACCTCCCAGCTCAAAGTGATTGGCATACGTGTGCCGACCAACGCTCGCAATTTTTCTAATCTTGTATGCCCGCACATGGAATGTCGAAAGTGGTAATCCTCAATTTAAAATATCGCGGAAAAGAATATGATTTGATAATCGCAAAGCTTAATATCACAATAATTACACTATTAATTCTTAGTTTTAAGGACAATTATTTTAGAGGTCTATTTTTTACCAGAACTGAGCACCCTTATACTAAAAAGAGAAGGTGCTAACTTACCACATCTAGTTTTAATCGATTGTTCAGTTTATGAACGTAATAAATTAGATTAAATTGATGCATAGTGTTATTATTTTTAACAGGAATAACATAATGACAACTCGAAGACATAATTTTTATTCTTTAGACCAAATTTTGGATTAAACATACAAATTGTAAGACGGAGAATCATCATTTCACGGCTATGTAATGTTGTGCGCATGCTCACTGCGATGGATTTCGATGGAGGACGCAAGCAAAAGTTTCCTCGACTTGGTCCGTTCGGAAAGGAGCTAGACAGCTGGCCAATAATTCTCCCAAACAATATGGCGGACATGGGAAATTGTACACAACCGAACATTCTAAAAAATTCTAAAATATTAGTAAACGTTGAAGAAGTGCTTCAAGACATTATAGTTGTAACCTATGCTTTTGAAACAAAATTATATCAAGGAGTTTTACTGAATTCGACAAAAAAGTAAGTAGATATTTATTTAAAACAACAGGCTTGTTTTCAGAATAGAACCTAGTATATGCATGAAATTAGTGAGCTGTTGCCTCTTCAAATACTCTCCTATCAAATTATCTCAAGCTCTAAGTAGTTTTATATAAATCTATATATTTTTCTGTAGTGATTGGTATATAAATTAATTTGCTCTCCCTCATATTATCTAAAATATACTTTTACTCTTTTGATCTTTTTTAGAAGCCTTGTTTGAAGGCGTGTTAAAGCAGCCATTTTGCTGAGTAGGTAAATTAATCGTGCTTTTTAAACTTAAAAACTTAACAATGACGCGTGTTTTGTCGAACGAAAAGGAATGACTATATGTCTGTGTTTATGAGCAACATATACATTGTCTACAATTATGACAAGTAATTCTCCTCCATTACTAATCTTTGTTAGAACTCAGTGGGGCGCGCTAGACGTTGTAGATAAAGCGTGGTGATATTGAGCTTTCTTGGAGTTTTCAATTCTTTCATGTATAAACTATTTGTTAGGAAAAATAACTGACACAATAACTGTGGAATAATTTTTCAAATTGTCTTAACTATTTTCTTAAACCTAAAATCAAGATTGGTCTATATGCAAAGTGTCCTTTTCTTTTATTTCAGTAGGTAGACTTAGTTTTATTTGAAATCGAAACTAATAAAGAATGCTTTGTTAGTAGTTAAAGGCTCTTACCTTAAATTGTTGTTGTAAATATAGTTTTATTGTGGATAGTTTTCTTATACAAAATAACTAAGTTATGTAAAGACCAATGTTTCATGAAAATGTGATTCATTAGCGGGCGATTGTCAATTCGTAATATCGGCCAACCGAGTCACCGTCGCCCGGTATTCGCAGTCACGCTTCTCCCTGCTTTTATGTCGCCGTTTACCACTTGGCATTTGTTTCGAATTTGTTCCTTTTCATGTTAAAAACAAACGAATTACTAATTTTTTTTGGTTATTATTGCAACTTATTCATCTGGGGTATTTAACGTGCGGTTTCTGAAACGACTGAGTATCATCACATGACCTACAAACTAACTTAATTTTAGAATAGACACAACACCCAGTCTCTCGGCTGTTAAGGTCATTCGACAATAAAAGTTTTTCTGCACAATTTTAACAAGTGTATATAAATAGTGATTTAATGATTTCATATAATTACAGTTCATGTGAGCTCTAAGGGGTTAAACTTGCTATTTTATACTTTTTGCATAAAATCATTGTTAAGGTAAAATATCTAATGTATGGGACTGAAATTTAGTATAACCAAACATCCATACGAGGTATAAACAATTAAATATTTATATTATCATTAGTTATTATTTTACCATTATTAGATATTTAACCTTAATAATGGTATGTACTCAAAATGAATAAAATATAAAGTTTGACCCCTTATAACTCATTAATTTTAAAGATTTGAACTCATCGAATCACTATTTATAGCTTATAATTTATATACTTGTTAAAATTGTACACTACAGTTTCATTATAAAATGACCTTAATTCTTCATTCTGAAAAAGAATGCCCTAAAATCACCAACTATAACATTTTCAGCCATGTCAGTAATTGAATCCAGGATCTTTAATTTAAGACCGCATCAGACATGTATTTTATTACCATTAGTAAAACATTGTACAATTAAAAAAAAAGACTGTTTTTAATTGAGTGTCTTGTCTTCAATTCTAACTATAATTAGAAGATTTTAAATAATGAAGTACTTAAATTAATTGGTAGTACTGTGACTAATCAGATGTCAACTATAAATACACTAAACTATAATAATATTTAAAGGCACTTTATTGACACATTAAGTTACCATACCAACAACACCTATTTATAACCATTCTGTGATTCACTTTAAACCTCTATTTCTTCTCTTATGAATGGACATTTCACCTTTAGAAAATACATATACATATGTTTTGCTGGCATTGAAAACATTTTACTATTTTGTTTTAATTATCTCACTGGGAGTGATAATATTTCTCAAGAGTGACAGCAGCTTTAGATCACATTACTTGACTATGAATCCATGAAAGTAGATATAGCAACTTTAATTAGCTGTCAGGATATATCCATTCTTGTGGTATACTTCACTTCCTGTGATTGACAAATCCATAGCTATAAACATTGTTGGAAACCTTCCACAACATTTTAATTGTATTATAAATAATTTGGGCATAGTTTATGGAAGGTTTACTACTAATGTACTTATAAAATGTTTATATCGTGGAAACTCCCAGGCAGAGCCGGCCATAGGGTGTGCAAACAGTGTGGTTCCACAAGAGCCCGTGATTTGGAGGGGGTGGGAATGTTCTCTTGCGTGCTCGTATAGTAGGCTCCTTGTCTAGCCAATCTAACTAACACTATTGTCAAGAGAGTACAAGTAAAAAATAATCATGTGGTTTGGTTTATTGAATGAAGCGAGATCACTGTTTTAATTCCACCAATTTGCATTCTTCTGGTGGTCAGAATGGATATTTCTCACAATTACTTTTGAACACATAAACCGATTTAATACAAACTTGGCATAATTCTTCTTTGTATCTTTATACAGATCAAGTTTGTTGGGAAAGAAAATCAAATGAATGATTGGGGAGAAATTAAAACATGGCTTCTTGCACTCATTATTACATGCATATACCTTTTTAGGGCATTTCCTGATATTTCATACGGCTTAAAATTAGGAATAAATGCAAAATCTTGTAATAACATTAAACAAAAATTAACTTTTTTAATTATTTTCTTTGGAGGGGTGGAGCAGCTGAAACAGATAACATAGGGGTGGGTCTCAAACAATGTTTATTCGGGGCTTCGTGTCTGCTAAGGGCGGCCATAATCCCAAAAATTATTTCTAATTGTTAATTTCAAAACATGCGATAATCACCACAATAAAAAAATAAAGAGCTCAAAAATAATTGTGTGTCTGTTACCGAGTTGCAGAAACTAGACATACTGATCAAATAAACATGTGCCTTGTTATATTGTTGTCACAAGATATAATTGCATTGCATATTCATGTATTTTCATAACCTGTATTGTTTAAAAGAAGATTATGTTGCAATTGAAGACTTCACCAGGGAATGAATCTTATTACCCTTGAAGTGAGGGTGGAAGTGGTTTTCCAAGTCTTCTCTTGAAGTCCTTGCCAAGTTTGTAATTAATAGTAACAGTTCCAAAAACATGCTACCAAACAGAGATATCCGTGTCTTGGATGTCAAGTAAGCTGATCTTATCTGACTTGTGGTACTCCACATTCCTGAGTCATCTCACGGGACTGCTGAGGTGATAAATCAAAAGCTTCTGTCTAGACACAGATAAATCTGCTTCTCTTGTCTGCTTTAGACCCCGGACAAACCCGCTTCAATGTCCGAAAGTTCTAAGGCAGGAGCTCGGGTCTCAATCGTTTTTAGACTGAAGGGACAATTGCACAAGAAAAAATACTCATAACGATTTTTACACTAATGTTAATAACGGCAGCTTAATTTTACAAGCCTAAAAGTATAAAACAAAACGGAAAACATATTTTCTGTCTGTGCCTTTGGAAAATGACCTTTATTCAATTTTGAAAAACTTGTCAATTCTAATTACTGATGCTAATTTGTATTGTGAAAAACAAATAAAGACTATTATAAAATGGCCCCTTGGAGCCTGAGATAACCATGTCGGAGCTGAGAGACCCCACTCTCGTGCCGGTCCTCTCACTCTCCGCACTTGACCCCACTCTCGTGCCGGGTCTCTCACTCTCCGCACTTGACCCCACTCTCGTGCCGGTCCTCTCACTCTCCGCACTTGACCCCACTCTCGTGCCGGGTCTCTCACTCTCCGCACTTGACCCCACTCTCGTGCCGGTCCTCTCACTCTCCGCACTTGACCCCACTCTCGTGCCGGGTCTCTCACTCTCCGCACTTGACCCCACTCTCGTGCCGGGTCTCTCACTCTCCGCACTTGACCCCACTCTCGTGCCGGGTCTCTCACTCTCCGCACTTGACCCCACTCTCGTGTAAGGGAGCGTGCATGCCGGGCCTCTCACTCTCCGCACTTGACCCCACTCTCGTGTAAGGGAGCGTGCATGCCGGGCCTCACTCTCCGCACTTCACTCCGACCAGACACAAGAAACAAACTGGTTTATTTTTTGTGTAAGGTTGTGCGATGTGCGCGGTGCTCTGATTGGTTGGTTCAAGGTCAAAGCAAACCCTCATTGTGGTTCACTGCACTTTTATTTTTTGTCTTGCTCAGATTTTCTACAGACTGAGTGTATTTTAGGAACAAGATGAGTGCCATAAAAGATAAACTAATAATTAATAGTATTATTTCTAAGTACTCGGTAATCTGGGACAAGAGGTATAGAAATTCTGTCATCACTTTCATCACTACTGTTGTCAAATATTTTTTTTCTCCCCGTTTAAGTAAATATTTTAAAATAAAAATAAAAATATAGAAAGGAGTTTAAGAAATAATGCAGTACGAATGCTCCGTGCTTTCTCTAGCCGGTACGGAGTGCGTTGAGCGATCTGCTCGGTATGCACGCACCCTAAGACTGACCTGCTGTTGACGGGGGAGAGGGCTCTAATCCCGGCTGGGTCGTGAGTCAACCGAGGGAGGTTTTCCCTAAATGTTTTTCCAATCTCTTTCCACGCAAATACGAGTAGATTAACTCATAAATGCTTCCTTCCTCATCCGTACCCCATTAGAGTGATGATCATATGACCGGAACAGATAGTCAGACTTGGTGATAAAAATAAATCGATCGGAAAATGTATTGTTAAAATTAATTCCATGTGAATGGGATGTATTCATAAAGGCTTTGATAATATTAAAATAGCTAATCAACTGTTAGTTATTTCAGCAACCTCGATTCAAACGGGTATTTAATTTTATTATATTATTAACGTGCTTAGTTTGTAAGAGTTAGCTATTTAGTGCTGTGTACCGTGTTGTTATCCACTCAATAAGTCTGATTGCGTCTCGTGTAGATCCAGAACAAAATCTTTTAACCAAATAACGATGATTAACCCACTTCGGGGGTCGTATGGTCTAACAACGCGTCACTCTCGTGATTCATTGGATTTCCGATGACTGGGGGGTCATCTATACACCACGTAACGCTTTATTACTTTTTTCAACCCTTCCCACCCCCTACCTTCATGTAACTCCAAGTAGACATTTAACTTGCCCCGGTGCAGTCTCAGTCTGTTACGTAATTCTTCACATCAAGATTGATTGTAATTATTTCAGGCGGAAGCTGACCGGCCTCTTGGTCTAGAAGTCAGCGTCCCTGGCTACTGTTTTAGAAGTCCCGGTTCGATTCCAAGTACCACTAAAGAGGCACTCAGAATTAATGCGAATCGGAGATTCAATATTAGAGTTTAATTATAAGATATGTGTTATGTAGCACTGATGCACCTACTCTCAAGCCTGTTGTTTAAAAACTGAGAACTCATTTTACCACAGTGACAGAAATAAAAATACTTTATTGTATTCACATTATTCTCAGTCCGTTTAGTTAATAGTGTAAAGAGAAATTTACAGTAATTTATAAGGAAATATTGAAAGCTTATGACATATTTCTAGATGACATTTTTAATTAATAAATCAAATAAGACATTTCTTGAATGGCAAATTTTAGTGACTTTCAAGCAATTGGAAGTGGGTTTCCTATAAACACCATGTAGATTGTAGACATTGAAGCACCCCCTTTTATCCCATATCAACAGTTTTACGTGGTTAATGGAATACCCCTAAGAGATCGAGGTTTGTAGCCCAGTCGGGTCAGCTGAGGACTTTTTTCCTAAATGTTTTCCCACCCTCCCTCCACACAAATAGGGATACATTTCATATAAAATTCCACCTTCCTCGTTCCTATTCAATAAGTGTAATTATTAGTGTATGCGTATGACCCGAATGGGAACTAAGACTTGTTATGAAAAAAATCTAAAGAACACAAAGTTTTACTAACGAAACAAACTATTCAATAATTGGCACTGCTCCAAAAAGAATAAATAAACCAATATATCAAGATGCGCAGCCGAAAAATATTAAAAACTAATCATAGAATGGTTAAAGTGGGCTGGGTTATTTCTTCAAATGTTCACTTTCTAAACCCGTCATGTCCCGCCAGTGATCTACAAGCTATCTAAACTCAGGGTAGCCCGAACCATGGGAAATAGAATATATTATTTAATACACCACCTAGGGTAGAACCACGGGTCTCTATAGATCTGAAACTACCTTCTATCCGAAAAGCTAAGGCTGAACTTGGTTGTATTATCTTTATTGCAACTTGTGGAGTAGAGGAAAATGAGGGAAGAAGGAATCAATGCCTCAGAAAGAAAGATTATAATAATTTCTGGGATGTAAATTTTGCTTTGCATTAATGACCGACCGTGGTAAGAACTCTTTCTACACCCCACTAATTTATATACAGGCGATTATTCCTAGAGTTCTTCAATCTCCCATTCTCACCCCGCCCCCCAAACATCCCCAAGACATGGCATCATCAAGGGCATCCCCTCCCCCAATTCAGTCACTCAAGTTTCCCCAAGATTGTCGAGGAAAAACTCACTTCAAGTTGAACTCTCATCAATTTCCTAAGAGGATAAACTTGGTTTTATTTTTCCATTGGAGAATGGTAAAACAAAAGACTCCAACTGTTTTTATTGTGTTTCGTATTTTGTTTAGAACGTTTTAAATTATGTAGATTTAATTATTTTTGCATTTCCTCTCTCTCATTATGTTCGGTTAGATTTGTAAAAATGAAAGGATGGTTAGACTAGATTAGGTTTATAAGTTAGATCTGCCAGAATTGAAGGAGTTCGTTTGATGGTTGGATTAGATTTAGGTTAGATGTGCGCAACTTAAAGGAAGAATTCTGTCCTTAGTTCAAACGTCCTGTGTAGATCGGTCCAAACGGGTCTATTTTCATGGGGGTGAGGGGCCTAATGTACCATTTCGATCTACAAATTATACACAGATTTTTGTAGGAGATATTCTACATGCCTCTTGCTATCCATATAATGATAATCAGAGAGATATAGTCGTTACCATTACATTTGGGCGTGAGGGGGGTTTACGGAATCAGGTGATTTTTTATCACAAATATATTTTCTTCTTAAAACCACCAGAAGGCTGGTTTGATGTGCTTTTTATCCGTCTGGGGCTGAGCATGCCCACACCCCTTGGGCTGGTTAGAGTTGCCCGCACCCTCTGGTAGAGCTTCCATGCACTAGGTGTTCAGAAAGTGTGGTGGCTCCCCGTTCGTTGCCTTGCACACTGGATATTTTTTTATGAGCGAGTATAAAGGGACCTACCAAATTTGCCGGGAAAGGGATTCTATTTCATGCCACAGTCGACACGGGACCGACGGTTTTACTTCCCATCCGAAGGAAGTTGTGCTGCGGATTTGTATCGCTCAAGGAAAATCCGTCGACCTCGGCCGGGTTTGAACCCACGCTCACCGGGTCTTGAACCGAGCACTTTACCCCAAGACCAGCAAAGTCGACTAACACACACTATAGTATCGTAAATGCTCTAGTACTGGGTACTTATTGTTTCTGTTTGTGCTATTTATCTTCAGTGCTCGCAATGTATCACTATAAGCTATTGTAGTTCTTGGTTTCAGATTTCTGAGAGAAAGCTGGAAATAACAAACGACCTTGGAGTTGAACAAAGCACCAGATTTTGTACAAAAAAAACAAACAACAGGCTTGCCTAGTTTTTAGAACAAGTTTTGAAATATTTTACAAACAACTGCTAAATACTCTTAATCTAAACCTTCTTGTGGCGAATGGGGAAGAGGAGTGGGGATGCTTTAATTGAGATTAAGGGTGCTTTAGTTCCCCCTCCGCCCTAAAAAGGCTTAGCGACTTCATTGCTATAGGTTTAAGTGTTCCGACTTAGGTACATTTTAAGGTCAAGTCAGCTGTTTTTAAGCTGTTTTCTAACATAAACCTTTGTGTGGTAAGTGCGTGCTAAATATACAAATACTCTGACAATAAATCCCCCGCTTTGGTGGCCGATGGTATAACGAACGCTTCACTCTCGCAATTTTAGACTAGAATAGCGGTATTCGACCTTTTTAGTTCCCGTACCTTCAGATATAATCTCTCTTCGACTTTGTACCCCCAAAGTTGTTGGTGTATAATGCAAGTTATACTTACCGGTATTCTTCTATAAACTTTAGGAGAGACAAATAAATAAAAGAAGCCTCTCACGAATAGCATATGTTTATGTCCGTGTCTTTTGTGGCTAACTCAAGCCCTGATTGTCCACTGTGTATCATAAAATAATATATGTATCTTTACATTTTACCTACCCCTTACGATGTCTTGGCGTTCCCCAGGTTGAATACCCCTGGAATAGACTAGCGTTTCTAAACTCGCGAAGGATTATCAGGTGTGCCACGGACGTTAGGGTTAAGGTGGAAAAGAAGCGAAAAAAAAAAACTAAAAAAAATTGAGGAATGAAAATAAATCTTTTCAAATCCATGATCAACATAATTTTTGAAAATAATAAAAATTAGTATTAAAATTCTAGCTTTTAAATTTTAACCTACACAACACAATCAAAATACTCGTTTTTAATGGTTAAATCTCTCCTTAAAAACTGATGGCGTGCCTTGACAATTCACGTGTCTTGTTCAGTGTGACGTAAGTTGAAATAGGATGAAAATAGATGGACTAGACTGCCGACGACGGGACGTTTGGGGATCGAATCCCGTTCGGGTGTATTGAGGATGGTTTTTCATACATAGTTTTCCACTCTTCTTCCACGTAAATGCGGGTATACTTCCTCTAAATTCAATCTTTATAAGACCTACCTCATTAGCTTAGTTCATAAGCCTTATAACCCGAACAGTTATTATGACGCGGCGACCAAAAAAATATTATTAAAAAATAATTAACTACTTCTGCGGGTAACGAAACGTTCTTTAGTTTATAGTGAATGAACCCTGGCCTGTTTTTTAGCTTTGACCTTGACACAGTGCCAGGACCAGAATGGAGTGTGGGGGGGGGGGGGTGGAGAGGGAAGAGAGGAGAGGGGGGGTCTGATCATATGAGCTCAAGATGAAAGTGGCTTGTGAGTTTTGACCTACTCTAACAGACCCAACAGTCGGACTTACATAGGAAGAACTCCTTATCTAACAGTACGAGACACTACTTATTCTAATTTCATGCGCCAATCTACGTGCCTCTCAAGCTGCCCCGTTTTTACACGTGTTTTCCACCCGTCCGGGCTATTTTTACTTTCCCTCGACACCTCGTAGAGAAAGTATTGTGATCGTCAACAAATGTAAACTCGAGATTTTGATAAATTTGATGAAACAGAAAAAGTTGTTTTCGCGATGTCGTTTGTCTGTCTGTCTGTACCTCGGGCTAGAGCCGAAACTGTTTTACAGATCGGGTTATAACCTGGTATCTGGGGTGCTCATAAGGCTCCCTCGAAGGGGTTTTTGGAATTAGATATCTAATCATAAATTCAAGGGTAGTTTACTGAAAGGCAAAAAGAGAAAAAAAAATCGATTTTCTCGAAATTCACTTCAACGATTTTAATTATATTTTACATCCAAACACTTTGTATCATTATAAACACGATGAAAATCCTCATTTTCTCGTGAAAATGGCTCTTAGGGTACTTTACATGAGGGGAATTTTCCAATCTTCATAATTTATCCGCAACTATTTGAGATACAAAATAACTTATCATTGTAAAGTTGTAGTTCTATAAAGATACAAATCTTGTATTTGAAATATATTTTTATAAAATCAATAGTTTCTGAGTTATAATCAAATATATATACTTTTTAAGGGGGCGGCCAGACTGAGCGCGCGAGCGAGCGAGCGAGCGCGCGAGCGACTAAAATATAAAATAGAATACATGGGTTGTAATGAGAGGTGGCCAGACTGGAGCGCGCGAGCGAGCGAGCGAGCGACTGAGCGCGCGCGCTTGAAAGATAGAACTGGTTCTATTTTTCAAGCGCGCACGCTCGACCCGGCACAGTCTAGTTTACAGGCGCTAGGCAATATTATTGTGTGTTGGTTCATCGAGTGCTAGGAAAACTTCTCATTTTGACATTTTTATTAATTTTTTATTACTATCGATAGGTTTAGCACACTTTCTGGAAATTGAAAAATCACACCTGGACACGGGAATCAAACCCGGTACCTTTGGCTTAGTACGTCAATGCTCTAAATACTGAGCTATCCAGGATTCGTCCCGTGCCCAGGGTCATTTTTCACTCATATTTTAAAGCAGAGCCTATGATGGAGTGCGGAAATCGTCAGCTACAAGTATGTGATTATATTAATATCACGAGCTATCTATCAGATAACGCAGCCATCCTCGACTCGGTAGTTGGCTTATTGCTGCCATTTGTACAATTATTATAATTGTACGGGATTTCATACTAAGAATTAAATAGCCAAAGCTATTATTTATGCTTTTAGTGAGGATTACTCCATCTAGATATCATATTCTGAAAAGTGAAAAATGACACCTGGATAGCCCAGTGGTTAGAGCCTTGGCGTACAAAGCCAAAGGTCCCGGGTTCGATTCCCGTGTCCAGGTGTCAATTTTCAATTTTCAGAATATGATAGCTAGATGGAGTAATCCTAACTAAAAGCATAAATAATAGCTTTGACTATTTATTATTATTATTATTATTATTATTATTATTATTATTATTATTATTATTATTATTATTATTATTATTATTATTATTATTATTATTATAGCACCGCGTCTTACTACCCGATCGGGTTATACGTACTTACGCTAATTTGCAATGGTAGGGTGATTGTGAGATGAAATGGAGGACCTACAGTTTAACGTGGGATCCGAACCACAGTGGAGGCCTGGCATTCCTCATATTCACAAGTTGTGATTAATACACGTCTTTTCAGAGGTGAAGGAAGGGTTTGGCAATCAGATAAATCTGTGCCGGGACCGAGGATTGAGCCCCGAACCCTCAGCAAAGAGGTCAGACACCCTACCCCTATACCACTTGGTCACCGTTTGACTATTCAATTCTTATTATTAGCACACTTGCTATTAACGGCCTAATTTAATTGCTAAGATCATAAACCATGTATATATTTATATAAAACTGATATGTTAAAATACTTCAATATTATCAAAGTAGGCCTTTACAAATAAGAATCACCATTAGCGTGGAGAGAGGAGGAGAAAACCACAACAATAAATCACTTGTTAAAACCACCCTCAACTCACTCAGCCAAAATTCGGAGCCTCCTCGTCAACAAATAACGAGAGGTATCAGCTAATCACGCGCTCGCTCGCTCGCGCGCTCGCCAGTGTGGCCACCTAGTCGCTTACGCGCTCGCTCGCTCGCTCGCGCGCTCGCTCGCACGCTTGTCAGTCTGGCCGAACCCTTAATAGGTCTTTGAAAATGAAATTAATTCTTACGCTCTTTGGTGGACAAACATGTTTCTCTTTTCTCAATTTTTCTTTTAAAGTTCCTAATGCCATAGAGTAAGTAAGTTACAGTGAATATTATTTAATTTATGATCTTTGGTGTAGTGTTTCCACAACAATATATAATCGATATGTTAAAATACTTTAATATTATAATCAAAGTAGGCCTTTACAAATAAGAATCACCATTAGCACAGATAGAGGATGGAAAAACCACAACAATAAATCATAAATTGAACATTGTTTAGTCAAACCTATTTTGTTATCTCTAAGTTTTACAACACTTTTTTTTAACTTGTTTTAATGTATTTTAGACTTATCATCATCACCTTACATATTGCTAAATTGATGATGAATTAATTTATTATATATGTAATGTTTTTAATTTGACAATATGTTATTACCATAAGTTAACCTAATTATACATTTTGATCTGCAATTTCAATTTATTACATCAATTAACTCAACAAATTTATCAATCAATTCTTTCTATGTATTTTTGTGCAATATATCTAAGTATTAAATTCTAATTTAAAATAAATCACTTGTAAAAAACCACCCTCAGTTCACTGAGCCAAGATTTGAACCTTTGCCTCCTGGTCAATAACTATCGAGAGCTATCTGCTAATCACGCGCTCGCTCGCACGCTTGTTAGTCTGGAGAGTCATCCAGCGTGCAGAGAAATTACTCTTTACAAACTTGTGTTTGTGACGTGAATGTGAGCACAGCTGCCGTGTACTATACAACCCACAAACATCACGCATATGAGACCAACACGTGTTAAGGTATATTCATATTATCCGTTCAGACACGTTGCGGATAATACAAGTACCGACCGACATTGTCGGCAAGAATGTTTTGTCTGATACGATACGCGTCTGTGCATGTCTGATCTTGTATGAAACGGTACGCAGGTAGAGTATAAATTATCTTCAGACAGTACTTCGCTGGCAGTGATTGCGTTCTGTTCTTGTCTTCGCGATGGACCACGAGAAGCTAATTGAAAGTGCAAAACAAATACATTTTTTGTATAACCAAGAAGACATGCTACAGTGACAACGAGAAAAAGAAAAGGGCCTGAAAAGAGGGAAAATTCTAAATACAACAGGTACGTTAATATAATTATTTAATTTTTTCACAATCGTAATGATAAACTAAAATTGAACAATATAATTCGACATAATTTTGGTAGTCAATGTAAAATCATCATTCAGTTTCATCGCCACTCACTACTTCTGGGTGCATTACTGAAAAAGTTGTAATGATCCTGCTTTGTTGCATAGCTTTTGGTGTAATTAAATTCAGTTTGTGTCACATTTATTAGTCGCACTGTACTGTTGTTTTTAAACTTCCGTACACGTGCAGAGGCTACGGGTTAGGAACATTCAGTTGGCTTGCTTCTAGCCCTAGTAATTATTAAAGAAAAAAACCTCGCAGTGTGAGTGCGAGAAAGAGAGAAATATTTTTCATTTGCAAACTGTATTTATTTTGATTTCTTTTTAAAAGGTAGTTTTGCTTGTGCTCGCAAGTGTTCAGCAGCTCTCAGTATCAAAATTAATGTTATAGCCACGAAACTGGTGGGGGGTATGAATAATTTGCTACACTTGTTAACGAGGTGTTCTAAGAGAAAGACACGATGAAGAAACGCGGGTGCTATTGTGGCAATTTATTGAATGTAGCATCTTAATATGTGCAAATAAAACTTGTAAAATGTGTTAATATATACATTATTTAATTAACAACATTTCAAGAGGTTCGCGTGAAAGAGAATCGCGACAAAGTTTGCAAATATATCTCTTACATGAAAAGCTGTCATATTACTGCTGCCACCTTGTAATGGAAGGATTTACAAAATATTCCCCAAAGGTTCATTATTAGAAGGTGTAATGATACTGTTTTGGACCCCTCTCATATATTCAAAAAGTGATGGATGAAGTGTATTTTTCTTTAAAGAACTGTATGTAAAATTCCCTTTTAATACTTCATCCATGGAGAATCACGCGTTTTAAGAAGTAATTTCAATGTATTGCGTTTTAAAACTTTATTTCTTTAAAAGACCAACTCCGTTGTATTAGAAAACCATGTGACATGCTGGTTCCCTTTACCCAATAGGAAGCCAGTCTTCACAACATCAGGCTGCCAGGAGTTTTTCTATTAGTTTTGACACTTGTGACAAGGAGTCCAAGAAGTAAGGGTTAGGTCATATATAAGCAGCTTGTGCGTAAGAATCCACAATAGATAGTGACAGTAACATAAATCTATACAGAACACAGAATGTCAAGTAGTAACATAATTCTACACAGCACACAGTACTCAGAACCCGGAACATGTAATATCACAGAAAAACACTCCGTAAATTAACAAGAACTGTATCATTCTATATCATATCTTCAGTACCGAAGGTTTGATCATTTAAATAATTCGTGTGCTTCATTTAAAGTCTTGCTCATTTCTTAAGTATAAGTATCACATATAATCAGGTAACATAACCGTGTAACAAGTGCGTAGTAAGGCATATACGCGTCATAATCATAAAACCCAGATATAATAATAAATAGTGCTCAATCACAGGGCAATATCAAAATAAAATCCCGTATCAATATAATTGGCGCCCATCGCAGACCGGTATCGTAATAATTGGCGCCCAATCGCGGGGATATTATATCTGTATCTCCATAAAGGCATCTCAAAATTTCCTGTTTTTACTCTGCAATTGTGCAAGATACATGTGGTTAACATCACTTTGTCAAAGTGTTCTGTCTTTAGTTGAATTCTTCTGTTATAAAGCCCGAACTTTTGTGAAAGAAGTCCGAAACCATTTTCTGAAACTCTTTTTGCACGTGAGTGCCGGTAGTTGTAGTGCTTTATTTTTTATAACGTCATCAAGTTGCGTTTTAGGATAAGGTCTCAACAGGTAGGTTTTCAGAGGGAAAGCTTCATCTGCCACAATTACATGAGTCAACAATGCTGTCTGTATTTGGTAATTTTTTATCTCCAGGTACATTTAGTTTATAAAGTGCAAAGCATTTACCCACCTTAGAATGTGCAAAAATTCCCCCGTCACTATTTTTTCCGTAGGGTCCAACATCGACATCTATAAATCTATAGCTTGCATCTACAAGGGCCAACAAAACAATAGAGAAAGTTTTTTTAATAGTTAAAATATAAATAACCACTATTAAATGGAGCTGTAATCGTGACATGTTTTCCATCTAGTGCTCCAATGCAATTAGGAAAGTCCCAAGTATTCCAGAATGCAGTAGCTATTTCAAGTCATATCTCATCGTCTCTATTGCCATGAACTCTGAGAGTAGATGTGTAATTATGGCATTCTAAACCTCAACTACAATTTTCGAAACCGTCGTATGTCCCAGTCGGTAGCTAAATGCTATTGTTCTGTAGGAGTCACCAGTAGTCAAGAATCTGGAAGAAAAAAATATATACTTTTTTAATGCTCTATTGACGGTCTCCAAAAAATAACTCAAATTAATTTTTTTTTTGTATCTTGCATAACCTTTCGGTTACATCCTAAATAATTATGTGTGTGTGGTGTTAAGGAGTTATCCATAAACCACGTAAAGCTTTTTTCTTACCTTCTTAGGCACCCCTCCCCCCATGAAACACCATGTAGATATTAAATCCCCCCCCCTTTTTTTAACCCACAAAATGTTACGTGATTTATGGATGAACCCTAATCTTTTTTTCACTTTAAATATCTTGCATAGCCTTTCAGTTACACGCTAAACAATTATGTATACGTTAGTGTTAATTTATTTTTATTTTATTATTATTTAGGATCTGAATGCAAGAAACAATGTAACAACCTCGGAGATTCTTTTCGAAGAGCATTAAAGAAAAGAAAAGACACATAAAGTGGCCAAGCTGCGAGTAAAATTAAAAAATGTAAATTTGAAGATGAAATGTCTTTTTTGCTTCCATATATCAAAGAACGAGAAACAATTACTTAAGTTAATGTTGAATTAAGCAATGAATCTGCTAGTGAGGTTGAAGAAGCATATATTTCTTTACTGCCAGAAAAAGAAAATACTAAACAAAAACAGGAAGAACAGTCATCATCATCATCATCATCTAAAAAATAGGCATCATTATCGTCAAACCAATCAGTTTACTCTAAAAGAAAAAAAATCAGCCGGATACTGCTTCTTCTACATTGATAAAACCCGCCTCGGTGGCGTAGTTGGCTAACGCGCTAGTCGTGTTGAGCCCGACTGCCGAGGACGGGGAGATCGAGGTTCGAATCTCGGTTGGGTGAACTGGGGGTGGTTTTTCCTAAATGGTTTTCCACTCTCCCTCCACGCAAATGCGGGTTCACTTCCTCTAAATTCAACCTCCCAATTCCTAATCCATTAGAGTAATTAGTACTTAAGCGTATAACCCGAGCGGGTAGTAAGATGCGGTGCTAAATATTATTATTATATACATTGATAAAGTAGATTCTAAATAGCAGTAAAGAAAACCCAGACCAAAGAATGGACAACACAACCTCGAGCGTATAACCCCGTAAATGGGTAGTAAAACGTGGTACTAGAAAAACTTGCTCAAACAAAACTATTGTAACCAAAGGTGCCTTAAGCTCAAGAAAGAACATAGAATAAGAAAAATATAATATATACATGTGTCGAAGATAAACCGGTGTTTACAAAGAATGGCCGTGCTACGAGGCTAGGGCAAGATGTCAAAGGCTGAATTTAGAGGAAGTGTACCCACATTTGCTAGAACAAGTTAAGTTATAGTGTGAAAGCTGCAAGGAAAAAGTAAATTATGGCAATTACAATATTAAGGTCTACATAACACATTTTCTTATATTTTCTACGTGCAAAGTCATAAATTGATAAAAGTCAACACTATCCAGATATTGTTGACAATATCCAAAATACGTGGATACCGCGTCTTACTACCTGTTCAGGTAATACGCATATATAGTAATTACTCTAATGGGGTAGGGATGTGGAAGGAAGTAGTTTAGAGTTAATTTACCCGCGTTTACGTGGAAGGAGAGTGGGAAACCATTTTGCAAAAATCACCCTTAATAGACCCGACCGGTATCTGAACCCTCATCTGCCCGTCATCAGCAGGCCACCATAGCGCGAGAGTGACGCCTTAGACCATTCGGCCACTGAAGCGTGTATGGATAATGTTAAGTGAGAGGTGATTGAATAATGTTTTTCGATATTTATCCGCGCATTAACATTTTACACCCGGACTTGGATGATGTCAAATTCTAGGGTTGAGGTCAGGTTAGTTAGGTTAGGTTAGGCTAAGCTAAGTGGGCCTAGAATAGGCTACATTAGGTTAGTTTAAATTAGGTTAGGTTATGTTATTGGAAAAGAAAGCATCAAAATGAGGAATTTTGAATGTTGGTTTGCGGTAATATTTAAAAAATTAAAGCCGCTTGGAGCCAGCCTTCTTTGACTTGAAAATAAACCTATCTGGGCAGTTCTAAACTAGTCCACTTATACCGGCAACAATTTCGCTGCCTCAAGAATGGAGCATGTTGTAATTAAATTGCCGGAACAAGTTGCCCTGCGCGAGCATTCTCATATCCCATACAAATCAAGGAGTTTCATTCGGGTAACTAAATAGCTGCTAAATTCAAGTTGCCAGTGCGCGGATAGCTAGCTGTATGGTAGTGAAATAGTCAGTACCATTCATATATTGGTTGTTTGACAAGGGGCGCCTTCCAATATTGATCTCCAGAAAAACAGTTGGATAGTTTACTGTTACAAGAAGCATAGTGGTGTGTGTGTGTCACAAACGAGAAACTAGCATACTCAAGGTCATTCATGAATGTCAGGTGGAGAGGAATCTATAAACAAGACGCGTATTTTCTAAGAAAGAGATAAGCTGTCCTCTACTGAACATGTGTGTATCAACCAATATAAAAACATTTCTTTCAATTTCCTCTTGGTCATGACCAGAAGAGGAATGTTTTTTGAATGGATAATATTGCAGCTAAGTCGACACCCGACAGCCCGAACACGGGTTTGTCTAAAATGTTGTGACTGTCCAAACATTGTCTAAAATGTTGTGACTGTCCAAACATTGTATATAATGTTGTGACCGTCCAAAGCTTGGTCATCTTTACCCTTTTTAAAAGTTGTACAAGAATGACGTAACCAAACCAGCCATTGTCAGCGGTTACGTCATCAGTCTCACGTGAGACCAATAATAATTTGTTATTGTTATCATCTTGTATTGTGCACACTTGCAAATAAACTATTGGTAACCAAGACAAAATCAAAGAGAGAGAAAATCTTTTAATAGACGTCACACTCTGAACATTATAGTTGGTATCCATTTAATTTACAATGAATTAATATTGTGACTGTTCGAACACGGGCTTATTGTCTATAATGTTGTGACTGTTCGAACACGGGCTTATTGTCTATAATGTTGTGACTCATCAAACACGGACTTATTGTCTATAATGTTGTGACTGCCCAAACATTGTATATAATGTTGTGAATGTCCAAACATTGTCTATAATGTTGTGACTGTCCTAACACGGGTCCGAGTGTTCTACTGTTCTCTATTCAGTCGCCCACAGAACTGTTTTAAACCCCAATAGTTAATTTCGCCCGGCTGGAACCGATTGAATGATGCGATATCACCCACAGAACATGATATCGAAGCTTATTTTTATCTGTCATTGCAGCTACGGTTCCAAAATACCAATCGTCGTGTGATGACACACACACACCACACACACACACCACACCACACACACACACACACAACACACACCACACACACACACACACACACACACACACACACACACACACACACACACACACACACACACACACACACACACACACACACCGCCGGACGTGCGCTGCGGGTGTTATCAATCATTGTCGATTGTCAAACAACTTCTTTATCTCGTTGGGCGAAGGCGAGAGGATATATATATTGGCGGGAACAATAGGTATATTACAGCAGTCTTCGACATTTCTTCCAAATATACAGTAGCCCCATGACTTCTTTGGTGCTGACTGACAGCTGACGGCTTTGAAAAGCTACCAGACCAAATTATGTATCCCTACGCCGAAACATACAATCTGCAAAAAAACATGTGTTTAGAAGCTGTCACTTCTGACAGTCAAAATTTAGGTATTTACCTAAATGTTGACTGTCAGAAGTCAGCTGTGAACTGTCAGTCAGCACCAAAGAAGCCACGGGGCTACTGTAGTCAAGTGTTCATCGGTGACGGCCATTGGAACACTTCTGAGTTGTGTAATTGCTTTGACGGACAACATAAAAAGTCTCAGGTGAAATAAATTTACAAAGCTTGGACATATTTACAAATAGCTTATATATTCGACAAGAGCAACATCTTAAAGAAAAAGTTAACATTACTATTCATGTTTCTAAAACAGGTTGCTTTAGAAAAACATATTGTCCAGAATTCAAGAGATATTGCTGTGATTTTGTTTCTTACCTATTTACAGATTCATGTAAGAAATGTAAAAAATGGCAACATTCCATGGGTAACAAAAAAAACTAAATCCATTGTATACTTTCCAATTATTTAAGGACTGTGGGATATGGGAATAATAACAATAATAATGATTTTAAAAATGTTTACTGTACAACTTTAATATACATATCATAAATACAAAAAATGTTACATGTTTTTTATTGTCCTCTATTCGCTTGATCCATCATTCTCCTGTTAATATTCTACCAGCAGGTCTTGGGGGTTTGTTTAGGCTTACATACACGCATACACACACTGAGTGTATTGATCATCTGAGTGGACAACCCTTGAGGAGGGAGAAAGGGGTTGAACTACCCCCTCTTATAATTGTATCAATAATAACTGAATGCCTGCTGATACTTGTTCTCTTCTCTATAGGAGAGCCCAGGCAACCTCCTAGACATAAAGCACCTTATGTCCAATGTACAGTCCAATTTTCATTGGAAGAGTTATATGACATATAGAAATGTTACTAGATCTAGTTTCACGTAGTCATACATCAGCTCATGTAATCGGCAGCGGTCACTTTTGATTGATATTATTAATACCTATAATATATCAGGTAATAATAAATAAAATGTTATCAATGTTGACCACAAAAAAAAGAGTGTTATTTTCTAGAACTTACTTTCTAATAGAATCCTATTTAGTTGTATGTTTGATGCAACAATATCCGAACCTGTGGGTAGTGTTGACAAAGGTGTCAGTCTTATCTAGTCTGGTTTGCCAATGACATTGAGGTTGGTGTTCGAATTCCGGTCAGGTTTACCGCAGAGAAAAGTTAGTTTGTCCTGAATGGTTTCCCTACACGCAAATGGGGATACTTATCACTATTCTACCATTTTCACCCCTACACGAGTAGTGCAATTAAATATGGCTAATGGATTAAATAGCTAGTTTAGCTATTATTTTATTAGCTACAGTTATAGCCACATCTAAATATTATATTCTTTAAATTGAAAAATGATATCCGAACACGAGAATCGAACTCGGGAACCTTTTACTCAGTATGCCGATGCCCTGCCCACCGAGCTATGCAGGAGTCACCCTGTGATATTTCAAGGCTGGGTCTATGGTGGACATGCAGACATCGGCAGCCACATAAGTGATCACTTAATACCACAAGCTATCAGATAATATGAAGCTGATCACAACTTGTGAATGTGTGGAATGCCAGGCCTCCACCGTGGTTCGGATCCCATGTTAAACTGTAGGTCCTCCATTTCATCTCACAATCACCCTAACATTACACGTTAGCGTAAGTGCGTATAACCCGAACGGGTAGTAAGACGCGATGCTAATGATGATGATGATGATGATGATAAACAATATAATAATAACAACAATAATAACAACAATAATAACAATAACAACAGTTTGCCGATTTCCGCATGTCCATCACAGACTCTGTGTCAACATATGATTGAAGAATGACCCTGGGCATGGAAAAACTCTCAGTGGTTAGAGCATTGGCGTTCTAAGTCAAAGGTCCTGGGCTCGATTATTCCTATGTCAAGGTGTCATTTTTCAATTTAAAGAATACAAATGTAGATGGTCTAAAGAGGTATAGTAAGATGGGGGGGGGGGGGGGGATGTGTTGACGGAGATAATAGTCCAGTGTTTGATTCACAGGAAAGGCCCTGTTAAACTATTGGGGCTAGGTCCGTCTGTCAGGGCCTTTGCAGACTTGGTGCCCTGGCGGGTCCCCCAGTTATCGTCTTCCTCCCCCAAGTGTTACTATGATAGTTTGGACCTATATACCAATTTCAGCAGTGTAAGGTAATACTAGAAGCCATGTAAGGGATAATTTCTCCTAGCCCTCGGTTGGATTTTCTTCTCCAATGAACTTGATTTGTATTATTATTTTATTATGTATTATTTCATCATCATAATGTCATTTTTCATCATAATTGTCATTATCATCATTAATTTTAATTATCATCATTATAATTGTCATCATATTATCATCATCAGATCATTTCATCATCTCATTATCATCAGCATTCTCATCATTATATCATTATCATCATCATTATTATCATTATTATCATCATTATCATTATTATCATCATCATTATCATTATTATCAAGCTCATTATATCATCTTTATCATCATTATAATCTTATTCATTATTATCATTATTATCATCATTATATTATTATCATCATCATTATCTTATTATTATCTCATTATATCATATCATTATCATATCATTATTATTATCATTATTATTATTATTATTATATCTATATCATATCATCATCATTAGACCGCGTCTTACTACCCGTTCGGGTTACACACACTTACGCTAAAGTGTAATGGTAGGGTGATTGTGAGATGAAATGGAGGACCTACAGTTTAACGTGGAATCCGAACCACGGTGGAGGCCTGGCATTCCTCACATTCACAAGTTGAGATCAATACACGTCTTGTCAGAGGTGAGGAAGGGTTTGGCAATCAGATAAATCTGTGCCGAGGACCGAGTATTGAGCCCCGGTCCCCCAGCACTGAAGTCAGACACCTTACCCCTAGACCACCAGGTCACCTAACTTGATTTGTAAAAAGGTAGGCCTACAAAGAACAACTGTGGCTAGTTTTAATTTAACAGTTAATGCATTAAAAAGTTATCGTGAGACATATACACCACAGACAGAAAGGCAAATGCAAATTGTTGGAGTTAAATGGAGAACTTACTTATCTCATTCAATAAGTCAAACCAAATGATTATGTTTTTATTTGTTTTTTACACTCTGACATATTTGTAAGATCACCACATGATTAATGATTTAATTTTTTTTACACTCTGACAATATTTGCTAGATTGCATATACCGGGAGCCTACTATATGAGCATGCTTAAAAAATTTCCCGCCCCAACTTATTTTTTCCCTTCTGTCACCTTAGCAAGTGCGGGGCCCCTCAAATCATGGGGTCCTGTGCCGCCGCACTGTTTGCACACCCCTAAGGATGGCCTAGCTGTCTGTTGTGTTGTCATACTACTTACAATCAATCTTTAGAGGAAAAACCAACACTTCAACTCTAAACTTTGATAGAGTCAACTTTTTACCTGACCAAGGAAACATGTATTTTTTGTATCTGTATATATTTCAAGAACAGAGTGAGATACATCTATTGATGCATTTTCTTACAAATTCACCCTCTTTGTTTTAAATAACCCATTGCCTGTTGTGTGAAATATCATCACATCCAAATGTGTATGTATATGTTGAATGTGTTTCTGAGCATATGTGACATATCTGAACATTCACACATAACATTTCATGTGTCGTGAACAACCTTGGGCAAACTCAATGCGCAAAGGTCCTAGGGGCGAATTCCAACAAAATGTAATTTTTTAGTGTTTGAAAATATAATTATTTAAATTAAATAAACTAGTAATTATGTTTAAACAAAGAAATAACACCTACATATTTTATCTAATATTAAGAACATATTTAAAAAATATATTTATTCCTACATAGTCACTTTTATGGTTTTATGACAGTCCGATTTGTCTGTGAATCACTTTGATATTCAAACAAAAGTTTCAGAAAATATTAAGAGAAAAGGAAGGGAATAAGGAGTTATATTTTGCACACATTGATTAAGAGGGTACACCACTTATTTTAAATGTATTTATCTCTTTCGTATGGTTTATTTATACTATACATAATATGACTGGGACGTAATTACTCAAGCTATGCATTATTTTAGTCAATTCAGAACTATAGATATACTTTTGTGTCAACAACTTAGCTAACATGGGAGAACAGGACAAAGAGTGAGTTTGTAAGAAATGCACCAGTATGTGTTTTAATTCCGGCCTTAAAATATACCAACATACAAAAAAAAAGTGTGTTTCCTTAGCTAGGTAAATATTTTTGCAGGCCAAAATTTGGAGTTGAGGTGTTTCTCTCTCTTTTACAGTGCGTATGTAATGTATTTTAATTTTGTAATAACACATTCAGTGAGCTTTATCATAGAGCAGATCATTTTTATATTCATTTGCACTCAAAGTAACAAATTTCTCTTTAAAACAAAACACAATAATGCTGCATTTTGTGCACACTTTTTTTTTCTTTAATAAAAGGGAATAATTTGTAACTAGGGAAAGAAACAGAGTGAAATATTGTCTCAACTTTTTCTTAAAGTGATTCCTTCTTACATTAAGGTCCATTCATCCTTGAAATGAAATTTATTTCCTGGACTGATTTTATCCCTGATTTGTTAAACTTATGTAATTTGAAATGTCTTTGAATTGAATAAAAATGTTTAAATCAAGTAAGTTGCTAAAAATTTTTAAATACAAAATCTGTCAACAATGCAAATCATTAAAGCTGTCGATGAGTATTTTGCACTCATTCTGACTATTTTTCCTCAACTTTTCATCCTGACTCTACATTAGGATAGTCTATGGTACATGGAAGTAATGAACTATCACTTTCATAGTCATAATGTTGCTATATTCAGTGGTGTGGTTCTATGGAAAAGGGTATCTAGGCGGTCATTTCCACAACTAAAAGTAACATTATAACTAAATTAATATTTTAAATATCAAATTGGATTAGGATTTTTTTTAAATATCTAGAATATTTTTTGGTGGTTTTATATATACAGAACATAATGTAAGTAAGGGTTCTTAGTGGTATTGTAACTCATTTTATTAAATCTATGATAATGCTTTAAAACAATGCGCAAATTCATTTAGACTATGCTCAGGAACAGCCTCGTGACAGACATGACACAATTTTGACTCCACCATTGACCAACGATGCGACAACCATGTCTGAACATATGCATGCCATTGCCTCAAAGGGGGTCCATTTATTTTTATGAACATTAATGATGCCACATGGTTAATAAACAGCACAATGGAGTATTTATTAAGTTCATTATACTAATAACACTCAGAACCACAAGGAATTCTAGAGGTTTAATAGGTTCTGGAAGATGTCTTCCTCAACATAGTCCAGAAATTCATTCAATCCTTTATTTTAATCCTATTCTGAAGTGATTGTTTATGTATCCCTTGCCATATGTCAAGACTTGGAATTGTTGTGAAACATCTGGATCATAAATTGTCCATAATGTTGCTCAATAATTGCAACTGATCCTATTTAAGGTGCGGCAGAAGGGAGCGCGAGTGATTTCACAGTTTTTATAGCATTACATTTTTTTGGCCAAAATAAATCAAATATTTCTCCAGTAGCAACATAGAGTTTAGTTTTCCACACGTGCTAATATTAACAGATCTTGAATATATGTTAGAGGTGTCCTGGAATTTTGTCAAAACTTTTTAAATAAAGAGAAAAAGTTTTGACAAAATTCCAGGACACCCTTGACCAATATTCAAGATCTGTTGATATTAACATGTGCAGAAAACTAAACTCTACATTGCTACTGGAGAAATATTTGATTTATTTTGGCCAAAAAATTTCAATTTTATAAAAACTGTAAAACACTTGCGCTCCCTTCTGGCGCACCTTAATGATTAGTGTTGCAGATTCTCAAAAATCTCCGCGCTATGGAATTCTCCACTCTCAACTGCTTTTATACTTTCTTTTACTCTTCCCCCTGATCTGAATTTCATTGAGTCAATCATTCGTATTGTATGACATATCATATTTTACCTTTTACTATTTAAAGCCCGGGCTGGTAAAAAAGTACCAGGGTGCCTCCCTAGCTTGACTGCGGCACTGGCTATGTTTCATAGACAAAATGTATTAATATTACCCAACAACATAACTATAATGTGTATTATGTTCCATATAAACGGCAACTACCTACTCCAAGTTTACCACTCTCCATACACGCAAATTTGGATACACTTAGTCTAAACCTGATCTTCCTTATTTTCATCCGGAAGGCTTTAGTTCAATCTTCCCACGTGTGTTT
The DNA here is from genome assembly GCA_033556935.1 of Timema podura. Lineage (NCBI taxonomy): Eukaryota > Metazoa > Arthropoda > Insecta > Phasmatodea > Timematidae > Timema > Timema podura. Next base: position 114,679,444 of record JAVRXN010000009.1, read on the forward strand.
TCCCTGCATTATATTTCCTCTTCTCTATGTGAATGTTGGTTTGTTTCCTTTAAGGCATGATAAGTCTTATTCTGTTATCGTAGATATATAGTCGCTGATGGGCAGTTTTGAGATTAAAGTGCAAACAAATGCCTATGCTTTTTAAATAACACATCTAAATATGTCAACCCTGAAAGCACTATTTCCATTTTAGCATATAGGGTTGTGATAACTTCCTCCAAGGTGTCATTCTGAGTGAAGATGTGTTTGTTTCAGGGGCTTGCCATGCGGGATAGCACTCCCAGGGCCCACAGGTGAAGATGACAAGTTATACTCCTTGGCACAGAGGTTCACATACTTCCAGGAGAAGGTGGCCGCCACAGCGCCACCTCCATTTCACCTGCGCCGTACTATTCGGCCACCGGCGCGGTACAAAAAGAGCTCTCGGATGACTGTCCGTCTCCGCCCCCGCCAAGTCTTATGCTCAAAGTGCAGGGCATCTGCAACGAGAACTCTGAGAACGTGGATCATATGAAGAAGCCTGGGCTGGAGCCCCATCGTTCCCCAGGACAGAGTCCACGGTCGCTTTTCTCCGAGAACCACAGTGACAACCAACCGGTGCTCATCCCCAAGCTTGCGAGGCTTCAACCAAGTGAGATATCCAACGCACTCAGTGGCAACATCAACAAGGTAAAGCTTGTTGGCAACTACTGGGTGAGGCGATCCTTGGAGCCGGCCCCTGTCGTGGACCCTTACAAGGAGGCTAACACCGACATCGAACACAAGAAAGAGTTTTCAGTTTCTGTGGATTCGGGCTCTGAACCGGAGACCTCGAATGATTTGAGGACTTGGGTGGCCGAGGATATTAATGACAGGATGGTGTTACGGAAAAAACGTAGTGTAGGATCAATGGAGGATCTTTGGGACGAGAGTGTGTTTGAAGATAGCTTGAAAAGAGCTCGTAATGCTCGAACAACTCCGGTGATTAAGATATCATTTGGTACACAGGGGGAAGGGACGGTACTGAAGATCCCTTCTAAATTGCAGGACTGCATTCCAAGTGAAAGTGAATCTGAAGGTGTCTCGGAACAAAAACAAAAGACTAAAGATGCGAGTGCGAAGGCAGCTAAGCGTGCATTAAAGAAAGCGAAGAAGGAAGCTCGAAGGAAGATGTTGAGTGGCGGGATGTCCCCGGCGCGATCCCCAAACTATGAGGCACTGTACCGCCGTAAGCACAAGCACAAAGTAAAGCATAAGAAGAAACATAGGGAAGAACGAAGGTATAGTAAAGATAGTGAAGGGACCAACTCGGTGTCAGAACCCACCTCTGACAAAGGCTGGAACGCTCAGGACCAGAATGACTCTTACAGTGCAATCAAGGAGCGATGTCTCAAACAGAAGCTCTCCATTAACTTGCGAAGACTGAACGAAACAGCCTACTGCCTGGGGCCCAACGGTTGCAAGAGCCCAGGCACAATGAGCAGCTGCAGCGAGATATCGTCAGATGACCACGACCATGGAGAGGCGGTGCCCAACTTTCCCCCTCTCTCACACTCCCTTATGATGCGATTCTCGAGACAGTCGTGTGTCACGGGGGATGGAAGACGCATGTCCGTGGGGGATGTTGTCTGGGGTAAAATCCATGGCTTCCCTTGGTGGCCCGGCAAGGTGATTAATTTTCTTTTTAGTGACTTTACAGAGATATAGCTTTTGAACCTCCTCAAAGTAAATGTTTTGGATTCATAGCTATAATGTGTAAAACAAGGTTTTCTTTTGAAATGTGAACTTAATCCTGATTTTGGGTCCCACAGGTGCTGAGCATTACAGTGTCTCAGAAGGGGGACGGTTCTGGTGGGCCCCAAGCCCATGTCGCCTGGTATGGCTCCTCCACATCTTCACTCATGCACTGTGATCAACTTAGTCCATTCTTAGAAACATTCAAGGTAGGTGATCAACTTAGTCTGTTATTAGAAATACTAAAGGTAAATTAGAGTCTTCATTCAACATATGGTACTAATTGTTTATTTTTTAAAAACAAGTTTTACTAAACAATAAGCTACATAAACTTTTTTTTCAAAAACAGCTTTTATAAAACCTTTGTACAACCTATAATTGCATACTTGAATGATACCTAACAACTGTGTTAACTTTGAGGTTAAAGACAAATGGAACAAAAGAAACTGGTTATTTTTTTTCTGAACCTGTCAAGTCTGTTTACTCCTATGTATGTAAACTTTTTCCTGACCATAAACAATCACATGGTGTTCTTGTTGATGAATTTTCTGATTGGTCCCAGGAGAGTTGATTCTCAACTAATGACTCAGATTGAAAAAGAGAAGGGCTATTGGAGGCAAGTACTATGTCGAGTTGTGGCAACTGTGAAACTACTTTCAAGTCTCGGACATCCACTCAGAGTTCACAGAGAAACTGAGTGTTCTGAAAATGCAAACAAGGGTAATTTTTTTAACTTGTATGGAGTATCTTGCAGAGTTTGATAACTTTCTGAAATATCACTTTGAAAAGTATGAGCACTGTGGTTGAGGCAGAACAAACTATTTGTCTCACCAAACATATGATGAGGTATTAACTGTAATGGTGGGAAACTTGAGAAGGATTTTTGTGAGGAGGTTAAAAATTCACTGTACTTTTCATTTATCACCGATTCTATTTCCGATGTAAGTTAAGTGGACTTTTGTTTTGATGTATGTAAAAGCTGAGGGAAAAACAACTGAGTGATTCTTTGATTTCTTGATAAAATCTCACAAAGCGGAGCATTTGAAAGATACTCTATGGAAAAATACTTCAGATCTAGGGCTAGATATAAAAAACTGCAGAGGCCAATACTATGGTAATGCCTCAAACATGTCAGGAATAATGCTAACCTTCAAGCAAAACTAATCGAAGGAAGTCCCACAGTATTTTATATTTCGTGCGCAAGCCATTTTTTGAATTTAGTAGGCAATAATGCTGCTGAATGCTGCAGATATTTTGAAGCTTACTTTGATTTTGCTAAAAAAAATATAAACTTTTTATTCATCCTCCACGCATCGTTGAGAAATACTTTTTTAATCCCACCTTCGACCACATAAACACATTTTGAAACATTTGAGTGATACTCAATGGTCAGCTGTATTAGCCCTACAAGGAGCTTATCATGAGATTAAAACCATTAATTATACTTTCCTAGTGTGAAACTGAAAAGCCTTTGGTCAAAACAGACGCAAAGTTGTTGGCAAAAGAGTTTGACAATTATGAAACTGCCTCCTTGACCCTCTTGTGGGACCGGCTGTTGCAATGAATTGACAAAGTTAGCACATCCTTGCTGAAAGAGGTTGGGAACATGATGACGATGGCAGTAGATCTAGTTCAGTCTCTGAAACTCTTCTTTGATGACGTGTATAACAACAATTCTGGCATTGACATGGAAGCTTTGACTTTGTCTACATCTGTGGAGCAACCAAACAATTATGAAAGTTACAAAAGGAGAATAAAAAGAAATGGAAGTACAAACATTGAACATTAATTTGGAGGGAAAATAAAAGATTTGAGTGGATTGAATGCTACTGTGACAACTTGGTAGTTGCGCGGGAGAAAAGAAAAGCAATGTTAGGACACATATTTGACCTCTTCAAAGGAGTTTTTACTGATGAACATGACCACTCTACAAAATGTGACCTCATCAATATTTCTAAGGTATATTCAAATTACACAGTGGAAAACTGTTTTGGATGAACTGCAGCTTTTCTCATTTTGTAAATACCATGGAACACTCCAGCCGGAAGATTGCCACAAACTGCTTGTGGACATTGACAGATTGAAAGAGACATTTCCAAATATGGAAATCATTCTTAACATTTTCCTTACTTTACCAATGTCTAATGCACGGTGAAAGATCATTTAGTGCTCTTGTACATAGAGAGTGATGTGCTGAATCATGTCAGTTATGATGGAGTCATAGACACTTTTGCTGCGATTAAAGCCGGGAGGAAGTTTTTATAAACATGATGCTATGTTTGTAAGTAAATTTAATATTGTTTCTCTTTGTTGTAATATAGAGTAATAATATAATTATTTTATGATGATGAAATTGATTAAAGTCCATTTAAAAGTTGTAGTAAATACACCTGAAACCTGGGCGTGTATCAAAACGAGGGGCCCCCAAATGGTCCCGTGAGATCAGCCCCCTAGACCATAAATCTGCCCCTGGGACTATGGTCCAAAACTAATTTATTTTTTATATATATATAATGTGTAGCTCTTTATTTAACACCATAATTTTAGCATAATTAACTAGGATATGATTGGATTGAATTATTATTTGAAATTCATGAATAATATTTGCTTTGATTCATGTTTTGATTCAAACTCAAAAAACTTGCTTCTCAAGTGTCTAGTGGCATGTATTATTTTTAATGATTCATTATCTTTCTGTCATGTCACCAGATGAGATTTAATAAGAAGAAGCGTGGTCCATACAAAGAAGCCATCAGACAGGCAACAAACGAAGCCAACTGCCATCCAACGTCGCAGGAGGTAAACGTGGTGGCGTAGTGCTCCGCTGTCTCTTCACAAGTCTTAACAAGGCAGGACACACAAATAGCTTACACTTCCTGTGATAGGATTAGCCGTGTATGATGATAGACTGTCCAATTTGTCCACCTATCCCTTCAGCCATTATTGACAAGGGTAGGATACAAGCAAACAATTTTAACCACGTATCTTTCACTTCTACAGACATTAGCCTCACAAGATGAATACTATGTTGTCTGCCAGATTTTTTTATTGCATTTCTTTTTATATCAAGTTGTCATTTTGTCACTCCTGAATTTCAACTTTTTAACTAGTAATGATTTATAGAGGAATGCACGATTGATTTTTTACTTTCTTTATTCAGGAATGAAATTTCCGCAAGAGCGGTATCAATAGTAAAATTTTAACATTCCATAGTTTTGTATGTCTGACCACTGTTTTAAGGAAAAAACCCTGCAATTCTTAATTGGCTGGGGAATTCAACTAACAGGTTACTTACTTCTGCGGCCATTCAAATCGTAGCTGGTCCTTAGCCTCACACACAACTGCGTCCTCTTCCACACCTGAGCTATTCAGGTCCTTCCTTAGATCATCTCTCCATCTGTTTCTGGGCCTGCCCAGTGGTCGTTTACCTTCAGGTCCTACAACAAGTGGCCAATTTAATTTTGATTTACAGTAAAATAATATTTTGTACATAGCAAGAAATAATTTAACTCTACATGTTTACAAATACAATTTTCTAGAGGAAGATTAAACATGTTTAGAAAAAAAAATCTCATATCTTTTAAATCCTGGACACCCCTACTGGTTTGCAAATAATAATTACTTTGAATATATTTACCAATTTTTTTTAATGTTTTTATATTTATTTCATTTACCTAATATTTATGTGTGTGTACTTTATAAGTATAATATATAAGTCTCATCCTAGATATTCCCCATTGACAGTTTGAGGGTTATGTCCTTTTTTAAAGGACTGTAGCGCCAAGTTAATACAACTTAAAGATGTTCCTATTGCGGTAGTCCTTAATTAATTTTTGTAGTTGTTGACCTAATTATATATTTTGAGGGAAAGCATAAGATACCAAGTATGGTACTTGGTAAATTACCAGAGACACATTTTCAAAGTATCATTATAGCTAAGTTTTACTCTGGTTTTTTGTGACTGCAATATTTTTTTCTTATGTAATTTATATAAAAGGTCATACAGAGTGATGCGGGCTTCATGTTTGACTCAACATAAACAAACTTAGTGTGTGATCAGGATTCAATTAATGTAACACAAACAAGCGAGCAAAAATAATAACCATTGCATTTGAATTGTTGGTAAACAAGGCTGATAGGTTTTCAAAACTTGCAATAGAAGCTTCCTCGAGCTACAAATTAAAATGTAAGAAGAGGCTATAAGGCTTTGGTGTTCGCAAACTTATGTTACAGAAGACATATTCATACCATAAACAAACAATTGTGATTCAAAAATTAACAAGTGTGTTAATGTAGCCCGCAACACGATTGGCTGGCAGGAACACGTGGTACAATTCATTTAACGCAATGTGATGGGAAAGTTCACTCCAGGAAGGCTCTTACGTTAAATGTATTGTGATGGCTACTATTTTAAAAACTCAAAGAGAACTTCTATGTTACGCTTACATTAAGTTGATTGTAATTCCAATATGAGTGCAGTCTTCAGATGGATAATTTGTAGTCAGGTTACTCTGGCGACTTTCATGGTATGGACACAACATTTTCTTAAAACAATAACTTAGGTTAGATAGTTACATAGATAAAGTGAGACTCTTTTAATTTTGTTTTATATCTTTGGCAGCAATATTTTTATTAGTTTTTAAAATGGATACTTGCATTGAAACTATCAACTATTTCTAAAGAGATAGCCAGTAAATTGAAGCTTTTGGAACTTATTTAGCTTATTTTTTGAGCAAACACATATTTATTTAGTTTCGCAAATATACAATTGAAAAAGATAATAATTTGAACTTGTTTGCTCATATAATATATAATTTAATGTTCCCAATATGTATGCTATGCATTGTCATAAAAGTTATGTAGGCTACCTACTCCATTCTAATAATGTGAGCTTTCATTTATTTTAATTTTTTTTCCCTATTGACTGCCCTTATTAACTTTGTGTTGACATTCTGTCAGTTTTAATTGGTATTATTTTTAACACTGGTTTAAATCTGAGTAACAATTACAGGTACTTAAATGAACTAACTTATTTCTCAGGTCTAATCATTAGTTTAGCTTTGATATCTTTATTTGTATTGCAAAGTCACTTTAAAAACACAATTGCGCTGGTTGCATCACATCTACAATTTTAGGATGTATTTAGATTTTTTTTTATATGAATTGGTGTATTTTGCACATATTTTTATTTAACTTTATGATTATTAATAGTATGAAATTTTAACCTCTATTTCTCAAATTTGACTGACTTTCAAAGTGATCTTAAGGTCCATATAATCAACAAATGTCTATACAGTAGACTCTCGTTTATCTGGGGTCACATTAACCAGGCTGCGGATTAACTGGGCGGTAGTTTTTAATTATTCAGTATAATTTAGTTGCTACGATATAACTGTTCGGCGATGTACAGGCCAGTAAACCTAAAGGTTTTGATGGAAAATTTAACATGAAATGTAAACATAATTTTGAATTTGACTATATATAATAACGGAAAATAAAACTTCTGAAATTGCGAACATGGCATCGAACTGAAGTGGCTACATCTGCTTGTAACAAAAAATAATGACTCAATGTTATTCGGGCGTAGATATTATTGTTTACTTTTGAGGAAAAGCGCATCGCTGAGTTTTTAGGTCAATTTTTTCTCCCCTACCATCCTAGATAATGGAGAGTTTGCTGTACTAGATTTGGTGTGTATTTTTTTGCACCGGGTCTTACTACCCATCCGGGCTCTTTGCACTTTTAACTAAACATTGAGGTAGCAAGTGCACCAGCATAGGAATGGAAGGGTGATGGGAAACTATAAAGGAAAAACTAGGTTTTTTAAGGTTTTTTTAGCAACTTTGTCCGACTACTCGTGTACTAATGTAAATGTTTTGTTAACCCAAACATGTGTTAAAAAATAGTTAGTTGTTAAAAGTTGGCAATTTAAACTGTTAAAAAACTTACATTTATTTAGGGTTAGTCATTTTGGTATTTAAATCACTATTATCTTTCAGGTGATTTATTATAAACCAGACAAAATTGAAGAATTATTTATTTAAGTGACAAGGATAGTGAGGAGTTATTCTGTATTAATTGGCTAAGAAGGTAATCAACTTAAGCTAGTTTAGTCAACTAGTAGTTTAAACTTGATTGATGAAACAGGCCTTTTTAGTTTTTATGTTAGAATTTAGGGCCTGTTTGTTTGAAATATTCTTTGTCACAGCAAACCATTAGAAAAATTAATCTTAAATGAACTACAAATCTAATATTATCTAATCTAAGGTAAATAATTAAAATAAATTGTTTTGGGTATAAATTATATAATTTTTAAATATATTTATAAGCAAGATCTGATTTTAATGACATGTCAGTTTTTTTGTTTTTTTAGGAGACAATGTTCATACATACTTAAACTCTGGTTATGACACCTTTGTTGCAGAAATGTACACTTTATAGGTCATTTTTAGTAATTTCGGATGTTTAGGTAATTTTGTATTGCTTTATGTCATTGCTTGGTCACTTTTAGATATTTATGTTGACTGTAGTCTTACATGATGTTTTGCAAATGCATTGATCATTTAAAAAATTAACTTTTCCCCACACAATTGTCAGACTGAGAAGATAATGTAGGTTTCAAATGAAATGTGTACCTTCATCACTTGTGTGGTTTGAAAATATACCTTCCTAGTAAGTCCCTGCTACTAAACTGGAGTGGGGGAGCTGAGGGTGGTAATTATTGCTTCTAAGGCAGACATTTGTAGATCATTGTTAATATTTACTGTTACTTAAGTTTAGTTGCTTAAGATCATATATGATGATATATATGATGAAAAATCTTTAGCAACTAATACATATATTGACAATAAATGACCCAAAGAATAAAACAAAAACTACCACTGAATTCACAAAATAAATCGAACATGCACTTTACTAGTATATCTATTAGTTTTCACTAGTAAAGTGCATGTTTGATATATTCTTCTGCATTCATTGTTAGTTTTTGTTTTATTCTTTGTATCATTTATTGTAGATTCATAGTTATTATTTAGCAGTTTTAGTTTCATTCTGACGGTCATTTTGATTATTTCTTAGGTCATGAAAATCTGGTGTTTGCTTATAAGTTATTCAATGAATAGCGAGTTTATTTAATTGTGCCGGTATACAATTTAATAAAATACATTTCTAGGCAATAAATATTCCCTTTAATTCAGGTAAACCAAACTCAGATATATTTTCCATGTTGTTTCATTATCCTTTTCTTACAGCTCACAAAGGAAAGTTTTGTGCTAACCAGCCTCTTAATATATATTAAACACTACAAATATTGATAATGTTTTGAAGTGAATAATTTATTTTTGACAATATCTTAAAACTAAAAACTACAGAGGTTTGCTATGTTTTTAATACCATGCTTGTTTTGTATATACATTTATTAATATTAGTATTTAAATTTATCAAACCCGTTTTGATGGCTGCATGGTCTATGGCATCACTTTCGCAATAGACTAGACAGCCAATGACGAGGAGATCGGGGGTTCAAATCCTAATCAAATGTATTAAGGCTGGTTTTCATTCTTCCTCACACAAACGTAGTTATATGTCCTCTAAATTCAACCTTCCTAATCCCTAACAAATTAGCTTAATTAGTACATAGGTAGAGTAGTAAGACGAGGTGCTAAGAAAAAAATTAAACTTTTTTTTTTGTAAGTTTTGTATAATTTTGGTTAATATTCAGGCTATACGAATCTACTTGTGTTCTCTTTATAAACATTCCAAAAAATAGAAAAACTGCATGCATGTTAAGTGTACTTTAACTTTTAATCACTTATTTTCATAGAACCAACAAAACTTTTCCTAATAATGTAATGGCAATATTTATTTTTTTAATATAAATGTTACATTTATGTCATTTGATCTTGTAGTAGAATGAACATTTTTTTTCTATAATCTAACATGATAGGCTGTCATTATTTAACTTATACCTACATATCATTATCTAACTTAATATTTAAAAAAGTTATATGTATTAAGTATGAGTAAATTTTACACACACTGGTTTTATTATTGTTTGGTAATAATATTTTTTAAATGGCATGTATAAATTTGATTGATGAGTTGTAAAATAGGACCAACTATATAAAACGGAATAATGTATTTAAGGGTTTAAAAGGTAGACAGGGTAGTGTTCAAGAGAGGTTAGTTAGTATAGGGGTGTAGCTCCCCTTGTTGCATATCACTTTTAGTGGTATATTGGTTAGCTTCTGATGAGCTAATATGTTAGATTTGAAAACTGTGTGCCCAACTTGGAGTCAAACACATAACTTTAACTTAGCATTTTACTCCTTTAGGCCTCCATAAATATGGTCACTAATTATTGTCATATTGGTAATGTAATAAATAATAATATACATCTTCTACTTTACCTGGCGACCAATTTAAGTAACTGGCTACAAATACTTTAAAAATTTTCTGGAGCCCTGCATTGCTCATCACCTGGACTAACCAGGGTATAAGATGATATTCTTTGGGGCAGCACTTTTCAAACTTTTTGCCTCTGTGACACATGAGGGAGTTGAGCCTCCTATTACCTCCTATGTCCCCCCCTCACTTCCCCTCAATGCAGTATGATATGAATAGCAATATTTTGTTTGTTTGGAGTGCAGATTTTCTTGCGTACATTTATGCTTAATATGCATATTTTAACTTTATGAAGGAAATGAAGAAATCATCATTCAATTTTATTTAAATAAATTCAATATCTAACTAAACATAAAGTAATAATAGCTCTTAAACATCAGTATTTATAGCACATTTAAAAAATTCATATCATGATACTATTTACTTTAATGTTTAGTTAAAATCTTGTTTAATGTTTACTGGTGTCACTTTTCTCAAATAATGGGTATACTTAATATGATGGATGTGCTTGTTTCTGAATGCAAAGTTTACTAAAACAAGGAGTAATATTAGAAAGAACAGCTCTCACTTATTTATTGATATCTAGTCTTGCAAGATATTTACCCTTCATAGCCGCCAGAGCTGAAAATCCAGTTTCACACAACTAGATAGTTGCAAACAAATAAATTAAAATATGTAAAAATATATGTCTCATAGAAATGTTGTATTCACTAAACTGTTTTCTCTCTTGCAGTCAACAATATTTTTTTTCTGGAATTAAATTAGAGTTAAAAATAATAATTTTAATGTCCAAAAAAATCTTGTGTCAACCTCTAGCGACTATTGTGCCCCACACTTTGAGAACCGCTGTGCTATAGTACATCTTTCAAATCCCTGTTAAACATACAGTTTTCTAATCAATTACCTTTGATGGTAGTAATCAATTACAATGAATACAAATCAGACAATTCATGCCAACACATCTGTTATATCCTTAAATAGTTATAAATTGAATACACTGCCAGTTTATTGATTTTTATTAAAATTATTTAGGGCTTTGTCGATTCCTTGATACCCTTGATACCCATGGTATTGACTAGAATCACAATAATCGATACTATATGCTAAAAATCTCGATACCACTCTTCAGTATTCAATACGATTGACTCCTCAAATGGTTGATTTTGAATGTTAGAGGCTAGACATTAGTTACTTGTAGTTTTGCTTTGTCCTATTATTCTGTTCGTTCAGCTCTAAACTCAATATAAACAAGCCATTCCTTTGCAGCTTATAAACACGGTCACAGTCGACACAAGGTCGATTTTCATTTATCAAAGGGAACTAACTGTATTGCGAAAATGAACCTAAGGAGAACACTTATTTTGTATTGAAATAGTCGAGTATATATTCACTTCATAAGGTCGATTTTCCTCAGCGCTTTGGCAATGGAGTGGTGAGTAAATGAATTGGCCAGCTCACAGCTGCATCGTATTTTGTCGCTAGACTATTTTTATTTGAAAGATTTTAAAATAATCCACATAAAATATTCATTTTTTATTTATTGACTTTAACTATTGTAAGCATTGTCACCTTCAATTTCGATAGTCTTCATAACCAGTGTCGCCAGTATAGCTTTTATTCTAAATATGGAAACAAATTAAAAAATTTTCGTTTGACCTATTTCTATGCTTACAAAATGAGGATTTATTTAATTTCATGTTGAATGGTATTGAATAGGGTATCGAGGATAGAATTGATAGTATCGAGCAAGGTATCGGAATCAAGAACAGTAGGTATCGGCCCACCATTATTATTATTACCATCATCATGCAATTTTCTACTTTTGAGTTTTGATATCACCCAGAGAGGGGGCATGTGGACTAAGGCTTCAGTCTCATAGTGTCTGGTTTGTTTGTGACGAGGGGGCTGATGTTTGTGTACTCTACCTACACACAAATGAGAGTATACACTTTCTCTCAATTCCTATCCCATTGATATAAATATGCAGCTAGCCTAATAGTAACTTACAGAAGACTGTAAATTGAAGTTTTGATGGCCAACGAATGAATGGTTCCCTTTCTCAGACATAACATGAATGTGTGTTTATTTTGTGTGTATTTCATGTACAGCAAACCATACAAAGGGCTCATACCAAGCAAAGCTTGTTAAGGAAGTGTGGAAGGGAATGCAAGCTAAGCTCTGTAGTTTTACAATTTTATGAAAAATATTTTAGCTAAAAAATTTTTTTTTACATAAATGCTACATTTGGAGCATCACGCTGCATGGAGCAGAAACTTGAGAAGATCAGGTGGACAGACAGGGGACAAATAAAAGAAGTTCTAAGAAGAGTGGGTGGGAAGAGAACCATTTAGGATGTAATTCTTCAGTACCAAGCAGACTGGATCAGACATCCTAAGCAGTCTTCTGCATGACATCATAGAAGGAAAGGTTGAGGGAAAGAGGAGCTGAGGAAGAATGAGGATTCAAATATTGTATGTCTTGAAGGAAAGAAGAAAATACTGGGAGATAAAGGAGGCAAAGGACAGCTCATTACGGTCTTAAGTTCACTGACAAAAGGAATGGATATGTTGTAAGACATAACAAATAGTAATAAAAACAACCACAGCAGCAACAATAATAAAAAGTAACAACAACAATAATGCGATGATGATGCCGAAAATAACAATATAAAATGTTGTCATGGTGATTTGTTTTGTTGACACTGTGTTTTTCTATACGTTCGGGCTATTCGCATATTTAAATGTTATGGATGGGGAAGGTGGAGTCAAGAGGAAAAATGTACTCTCATTTTCATGAAGGCTAGTGGGAAACCATTGAGGGAAAAACAGCTTAATTACATCGCACCAAGATTTGAACCCTGACCTCCCTGTCATTGACAATCGAGTTTAATCCAAAGAGTGACGCCTTGGACCATGTAACCACACTCTCACGTTAGTTATAGAATAGTTTTTCAGGATGCACTCTATAAAGCTAGGCTAGTATAAACTTGTGTGGTACTTGTAATGAATGTAGATAGAAAGTATATACTAGTTTATAGCTATAGTCAAGATCATTATGACCTTGTCTTTCAAACAGTCTTCTCATGGTGCAATCACACACATTTTTTAAACTAGTATATTATTAACAATATTCTAAGCGCTAGGGAAGCAAAGGAAAGGATATTTAAGAGAAAGTACACCAGCATCAGCATGGAGATAGGAGGAAGGAACATACCACAGCTATAGCTCACATGAAAAACACACCACCACCCCTCAATCTTATTTCAACTTGCAACTAACAAACCTGATACCTTAGACCATATTACCACCATTGTGAACGTGGAGTGACTTTAATTATGATCACAGGGTCCACTTGTTCTCAAGTGTCCATAAATAAAACAAAAATTAATAATATTAATATAATTATCCTGTATCGGTTGACTAAGCGCTTCTCTGGCCAATTGGTTCTGGGGTGCAGCAAGTGACAGTTTACAGAAGTTTATTCACATTTAGTTTTTTCACATGTTGTGAATGCTAGTGGAGTACTAGTGAGTTTGGAGTTCACACTAAGGGTAGTACCAGGCACTAATGATCTGTGTGTGTTCACACTAAGGGTAGTACCAGGCACATGATCTGTGTGTGTGTGTTTTAATTGCTTCTAAAACCAACAAACATGACAATTAAATTGTTGATTGAAAATAATAGAAAAGCAAGTTGTATTCTGTGTACTTTGATTGAACTCCCAATTTAATTAGAATACTTTTAATGTTTTATTAAATATTGGTACTTCCAATTCTGTATCCTGTATTTTAAAGAATTTATCATATTTGGAATTCAATTTTTTAATTCACCTATATTATTTCTAGTACCTTTTTCTACATGGTTTTATGACAAACCTAACAACCAGCTCCCAGATCGACACTACACGAAAAACATATTTGGTAGAAATTAATTTAAAAAATAAATTGAACTCAATCCAGTTTGAGTTTTTATTCGTGTAATGAAAATAAGTATATTTTTTATTATAATTGCTAACTTTTAATCTGAATGTATACTTTGTTTAGGTTTTATTAGTACCTACCTATTATACACGTGACAAAACCTTAATACACAATTGTTTAAACTGTTATTTTATGAATTCTGCTTTTCATAAATTTGCTAGAAAATATCATAACATGAAAATAATTTAGTCTGTGTTCTTTTTATTTGCAAATGTTCAACCATGATTGTATTATTTTTATGTCATATAAGTTTTATTTGTCCAAATTTGAAAATAATGTATTGTAGATCTCAACTATGAAAAGTACACTTATCATCCTACTATTTCTGTGCTATACAATTTCTGTATAATAATTTTCACCTTTTAAAGAATATAAACAGTAATTTATACTTTTCAAGGTGAATGTCCATTTACTCAAATTGATATAGCTACCATTTACTTGCAGAAGTGTTTGAAATCTATGTATCTATTAAATTATATAAATTTAAATTTAATTTCTTTAGCTACTACATATTTTGAGTATTCTGTGTATAAAAGGCATTGCATTCCATATGAGTAGTAATGAATTAAGACGGCCATTGCAGCATTTCTTATACTTTTTTTTTGGGGTTTATTTCTATCAAGCCTCTGTGCAAATGCTTGTGATGGGTATTTAAAATTAATGTTAACTGGCCACTTTTTTTTATGTATTTGTCTGAATATTGTTATGGGATAAAAAAATTACCAAAACAACCTGAACTGGAATTCCATCCCCACCTTAAAGAATATAACATTAGAATTTAAAATGGATGTTAGGTACATATTTTTATAGTGACGAATTCAAAACATTTTATTGCTGACTTAATCAAAAGGTGAAAGGAACAAATGATTAAATAATTGATAAATATCATAAAATATCTTAAAATGAGCTGATTGATACACTAAACATGTATGGAGCTGTGGTCGAATCCTCCACACAAGTAGTTTCATCTTGCATCCTCAAGGTCAATTTTTATACCTGGCTGTGTTCTGAGGATGCCATTGTATCTCTTCTTACCTCCTCATAAGATATTCTTGTGTGCAACTGGCAAATTTTAAAACTATCTGCAAATTAGTTTCCACAATTCCCCTTAAAGTATATATTTAAAAAAAACTCCCTGATTATGACCTAAGGAAAAAGATGTCACTAAAAAAACCTATTGATTTTTAATGGTTTTTAACAATATGTCGACAAGTATTGCCAACTGTTGATGATGCATCCTTTAAAAAAATGCACTGCAAGCTGCATTCAGAGGGGTTTAACTGGGGGGAACTGGAGTATTTGAAGCATTCAAAGGGGTTTTATCAGGGAGAGCTGGAATATTCAAACACAGCCTACATTTTCCTCAAAGGATTATAAAATCCAGGCATTCGTAAAAAAAGGGTATTTTTTTTATTTAAATATGTACTTCAGCCTGCATCATGTGCAGTTTTTACTGTGTACAGTTCTGTTCACAGAAAGTGGATAATCTTCTCCATCAAAGTTCCACTTTTTAGCCTGCCACTGTTTGTGACTGACATTGTACCTGTGAAATATTTTGCTTAACAGAAGCAGATTTTTGTGTTTTTATCAATGGGGAATCTTGTTTTTTTAATGAGCTGTTCAAACATACATGTAAGTAAATGCACATCTTAGTATGCTAATGGAATAGTTTTTGGAGTTTATTGAAATAATAGTCTATAATTTTATGTAAAATAAAGTGCACTAAGTATGTTATTAAGAGAATATGATACATTGTGGAAAATGAAACACAAATAAAAGTAAAAAATACTAAAACTTATTCACAAACACTTCAATATTTCAATGCCACATGATATCTTCCTTAGGAGGTAGTAGACTGTAAAGGATGCCGGCTTCAGATGCAAATTTAAACCCTGATTTTTATAGGTGGCATCAGGCCTGCCTTAAGGCAATAAGACTTTAGTTCTTGGAGGATACAAATTTATTGTAAGGTTTTAATGTGGTTGGCAGTTGGTGTTAAGTGTTGCAACAAGGTACCCACATACCTACATTCATGACCTCAACTTTAAAGACTGGTGCACAATCAAAGTGTTAAAATCCTTAGAGAGAACCCAATGAAATATGCTCTAAAAAAAAGCACAACAATGGACCACAAAATTTAGAAAACTACACATTGTTAGTATTTTTTACTTTTATTTGCACTTCATTTTCCACATTTCTATCATATTTACCTATTTATTGAAATAATAGTTTGAATGTGTACATCTGGTTGATAGTACATATCCAATATATTATTTTAAAAAGTGTTTATTTCGTAATTTGTCAAATGTGATTTACACAATACTAGAGCCCCGTAAAAATGGTGAGACGCGATAAAGCAAAAAGTGCCATACAAAGATGGAATCAAGTACTTTTTTCTTTGATAGTTTTGAAATATGATTTACAGTTTTTGAAAAGCGAAATAAAACAAAATTATCTTGTTACATGAAATCCTCCTATAAAACGAAATAACACCGCTTTTACAACAAAGAATCTTTAAACAAACACGAAATTAAGCAGAAATTTTGACCCTGCTGTAATTTTATTAGTATTTTGTTGTAGGGTAAGCTAACTTTAGGCTACAAAATTGTGAAATATGCAGACAAACTTGACAAAGAATTTTAAAGCAAATATATAAGGTTTCAATAATAAATTTCAATTTTGAATAAACACAAAATAACACAGAAAATTGAGTTTTAAAAAACTAAATATAACTAAAAATAAAACCATTTTTATGGCGCTCTACACATTAATGTTTGAAAGCTCTTAAACATAACATCACGACTGCACATTACATTGAATAAACTTTTATTGGGAGTTTTTAACTATAACCAGTTTTATTTTAAAATTAAACCAGTTATATTTTATATATCCAAACTAACAATGTCTTATGTGCATGTGTACAACTTTTAAGAAAATGTTACTTGAAGTAGACAATTTTGTGATACTGTAAATAATAATTCTCATGTCGTAAATTTTTTTCATCTAAAAGTTTGTACGTTTGTATAATAATGTGAAGAAAAAAACCTTCCTGAATACAATTAAAAAAAATTAGCCATATCAATTTTTGTTTTTCATTTATCCATCTAAACTAGACTATCCTCCCCAAGATGAGATCAGAGAACTGAACTAGTGTAATTATGACACGGTTCCACAAGTTTAGTAAGTGGCTGCATGACAAATAAAAAAATATAGCCTTGACAAACTTATTTCAAAATACTTTGGGTTATGTTGTAGTGGTGTGTGAAGCTTCAAAACAAACATCAAGTTCGGCTTCACTTGGAAAAAAAATTCCAGCTTCGCCAATAAAAATATTGACAGCTAAAATACTCGATTTATGTTCAATTACTGCCATTCTGAGCTGTTTTGTACATTATAAATTAATATTCAAATTGAGAAAATCATTACAGATTTATCAGATTGAAATAAAATATTACGAACAATTGTGAAATAAAACATTTTACAATTAATTTTAATGCATACATTAATTGAAATAACCCCAATGAAATATTTTTTCAAGCATAAAAAAACTAATGAAAATATTTCATATATTCAATTTGAGTTTGCTTCAAATTTAAAAAGTGAACTTTGCACATCCTTATTGTGTTTTTATATAAATAAACTAGCTGGACTACCCAGCATTGCCCAGGGCAAGTACGCAATGAATTGCATGGTTACCCCCAGAAACGCTTCAGACAGAAAAAAAAACATTTTATTTCCTCTTACCCAATTTTTAATAAACTTTCAAAAATATAGTAAAAAGTTTAAAATTATAGCTTCTAGGTGCTTTCTTTTAGGATCCCTTAATATTTTAGTTTGGCTTGAAAGTCGAGGGTGGCTTGTGGGTATTTAAGATAAATCTAGTGCCAAAGAAAAGTCGAGAAAATGTGGTTTCAAAATTCTTCCAGTTTAAATCCATAAGTAACCAATTCGGGGGTGTGAGGATGAGGTGTCCTCAAGGGGTTACCAAAAAGTGTATTTTGTTTTAGTATAGTTACTAATTCATTCGTCATGAGTGGAAGAAGTTGCAGAGTGAGTTTGTTGTAACTATACACGCACACTTTGGACACCACCTGACACCATCATCAAGCTTGAAACGCAAGATTTACAATTACAGGAATATTTGGAGCTGTTTCACAAATAATTAAATAGTACTGTGCCAAGTATAGCTGATAGAACCATGGCGGAAAAATTTCACAACATATTGAAAAGGAATGTAGGCCCATGTTTTGGAAATAACTATCCAAGTTCTTCAGGAGGAATATACGGAGAGAGCGCGCTTCAAATACTGTCCGTGCTATGTTTATTAATTATCATGAATATAATGATCATGCTTTATGTTTAAAATACTAATAATGTTTTTAAGCCATTCATTGATATTCTCATACCATTTCCAATAAGTTATGGGCCCAAAAATGTTTTTTTGAAGTTCGAGTGAAAGTATAAATGTAAACTTTGAGTGATATTTCAGAGAGATGGAGGGACTTATGCCCCAGTTGCCAGATTAAACTCTATTGCAGTAGCAGTAAAATAAAATTTAAAAATAATTCAACTTGATGTCTCATTGGCTTTCCTTTGGGGCGATATAGACGAGAAAATATTCATGCCAAAACCATAAATTCTATAAAAATTCCTCTGCAGTATCATGGTTGAAGACCTACGCAAACCAAATGGTGAAAACGTCTGCCGCCTTAAGAAGGCGTTAAATGGGCTAATGCAAGCGGGGCACCAATGGTTCAATAAATTACAAACGTCATCAATTGGGATTCATCCCTTCACAGGATGATTCGTGTATCTATGTTACTGTGAATGTACTGAATTAGTTATTTTGGTTAAATTACCTGTGAAGATATAGATTCACCTAAATCAATAGTCAATTTAACAAATAATAGGCTCTATCTACATTAACAAATGAGTTGATAAAGTATGGTGAAAGTATGTTACATGAACTGTACTATCTACATTTACTGGTGATTTTATGAAATAATTTATTTTGTTGACACAAGTATAGAACAGAATTCCAAACTAGCCTAAAATAACTGAACTTCATGATGACTTACTAACATTTACCAGGAGCTGATGGTAATTTTATAAACTCGCCGGTGATTTTGTAAAATGTTCGGCGAGTATGTGAAATAGTAAATACTTATTTACACTCCCTAACCGAACCAGTGTCTTTGTAGAATCACTGGCGGCTTTACAAACTCATCACGTTGAGCACATTCACAGTAGCCTCTACATTGGGGGAGAGAGAATGAGCCAGTGGAAATTTATGTAGATGATATAATTATGTCTTCAAAGATTCAACAAAAATTGGATCAAGGAAAGAAGAAACTAATGTGTGAATGTGAAATGAGAGACTTGGGAAATCTTAGTACCGTCGTTGCAAGATAGAATTCAAATGTAAAAATAGAATTATTTCAATTTCACAGAAGAAGTACATTGATGAGAAACCTGCAATCCTGTGAGGATCCCCGTGATTCCAGGACTAAAGTTTACCAATTCTTTAACTGAAAACCTGCCATTCCCATACCAATAAATAAAATAGATTATAGTGTCACTTTAAAAAAGTTCTTTTACATTTACCATCTTGAAAA
This sequence comes from Timema podura, assembly GCA_033556935.1. Taxonomy (NCBI): domain Eukaryota; kingdom Metazoa; phylum Arthropoda; class Insecta; order Phasmatodea; family Timematidae; genus Timema; species Timema podura. The sequence continues at coordinate 114,699,154 of JAVRXN010000009.1, forward strand.
AATGATGCCCTAAAACAGTTTTTTGCAATTATCTTGTAAACTATTCAATATATAAAAGTGTTTGTTTAGAAATGAGAACATTTTCTACAAAACATGTTCTTATAGTTTTCTTTGTATTCCTAGCTATTTTTGTACAATCTCGCAGTGAAATGATTGAAGTATGATTACCATTTGTGGAGTTTCCCTTCAAATTATTTTCCTATCATGCCCAAGCTACTGTACATAGGATTTGGAGCTGTTAGGTTTGGGGCTATTCTAATATTTTCCAATTATTCATCGGTTATAAAATTTACCTGTGGCCACCCTGCATACACTACTTTAAATTATATCTTCTCTCCACTACAATACAATTCTAAACATTGGTTATATTCACTCTTTCAAACTCTGTCCTCTTATTATGATTTATAATCTCTTTGGAACTAGACAGTATAAAACCTAAAATTGTCCTGACTTTTCTCTTTGCTCTAAGTTTTTAAAATGTCAAATGGTAAAAATGTTATTTGTTATATTATTTTGGAGTATTTCATAAACATTTGAAAACTTTATCATAGGCTTCTTCTGCTCTGTTGTAAGCTCATTACCTACTAATATGTATTTATGTTTTGTTATAGGATAATTTTAGTTTAAAAATAACTAGTTAAAATATATTGGTTGTGGGTTATTGTTTGTCCACAAAAAGTAGATAAGACCCATTGTGTTTATTTTCTGCTTCAACCTCTCTAGCTTGTTTGTCGTCCACTTGTGAAGTGTGCTGCAGAGTGCGCAACATCATCTGTCGTAAGTAATTTGTAATACATTTTACATCCATTACAGAAATTAAGCCGCATTCAGGAAGGGTTTCAGAAACTGATAAGTCACACTTGAGATGTTAAGTATGAATAAAAATAAATACATATGCAATACTATGTCAATTTATATAACCTTAGCCTACAGACATAGACTATGCTCAATATCATATGACAAGCGATTGTAACTGATTGTAGACAAGTCCAAGCCCCCCCCCCCTCCCCCTTTTTTTAAGAAAAAAAGAAAGAAAATATATGGTATGTACATTTATTTATTTTCACATCCAATGTCCATTTCCTGTGTTTGTCCTAAATGTTATTAATTCCTTTCAAATGTAACTATCTAAGTGTCCTATAATTCATTCTTTTCCTGATTGAGTTCAGATGGAATGAAACCTAGGTCAGGGGATTGGGCGGTGACGATCAATTTTCTTCAAGAGGCAACCATCACCTCTTTGTCCAGTGGCAGCAATGTAAAGTGTGAACTGTGTTCTTCTTCTCATTGTAAAAGCCATATTGTGTTCGTCCCTTTTATATGTTGCTATCCTCCTTTCCTTTACCTTCTTCCAAGTATAACTAAATACCGGTAGCTTAAAAAGAGGTTTTCCTTAAAGAGATATGTTTATTATTTTAGTGATAATGATCTTGCCTTCAAGTTTTGTCAAATTAAAATAAAATGTTTAAAATTGACCTATGGTACATGCATTTTGACTATAAAGATAAATCCAAAATGCTTCTTCTGTTCTTGTAAACGATTGTAGAACTTTGATTTACAACTAAATGTCTCAGAGCTACATAGTTTCTCTGTTAGAAATACATGATTTTGAAATAGACGCAGAGTCAAATATAAAAAGAAGTCTTTTCACTGTGGCTTATTAACCTTCACATTTAATTATGCTAGTAGACCACAGCTGAGGAAGGTATAGTTAAGAGGAAATGTACTGATATTTGCACAGAGGGGAAAAGAGAAAGTATTTTATTTTAATCCTTAACTTACCAATACACCAGGCCAGGATTCAATAACTCTCTAAAAGTCAGATTTTTTTAGCACCACATCTTACTACTAGTTTCGGTTATATGCTTATGTTCTAATTATGCTAATAGTTTTAGGGATTAAGAATGTTGTATTTAGAGGAATTGTAGGCGCATTTGTGAGGAAGGAAAGTGGAAAACCATTTTGGGAAAACCACTCTCAGTACACCTCAGTGAACCTCGATTTACCTGTCCCCGACAGTTTAGTCTACTGCGAGAGTAGGGTCCTAGACCATGCGACCACGGAAGTGGGTGAAAGTAGTTTAAATCACTAAGAAATGTTGTTTTAAGATCTATCAAACGTTGCTGTATGGATTCATTTACTTGTTTTATTTGTAGGTAAACAAGTTGAAGTACAAGACATTTAGATGATTAAAGTCTCTTAAAAATATGACACAACAATGAACGAGCAGGCAGTCTTAACCTCATTGAATGACCTTGTTGAGATGACTGTCCATAAAATTACTCAGACCTCTTAGAAAATGAAAAACTCACCTGGTGAAAATTATCTGGGCCAGCTAAATGGAAAACACCTTAGCAATATTTTGAACGTCGATAAAGAAAATTAAACTCTAATTGAAGATAAAACAGCGTTGACTCCACATTTTATAGTGAAATTAATATTCTCCCAAATAAAGTTAAATTCTTTGATTCTATTTAATATGCAGAAAATGAGGGGGGAGATAACATATCAGACGACCTTATGCACCAACAAAACTATTATAAGATAAATGACTTTTTTTTCTAAAGAACCCAACATCAAACTTAAAAGAACTGGGGCAAATGGCATATTGAGCTGCATTGATGATTCTGAGAACATCTCTTCTACTTATAATGAAAGAATGAGTCAAAATTACCAACATGTGACTGCCAATCAAAGAGAGAAAGTCAAATTCCTTCATTCTAGAAAGGTAGACACATCTTTAGACAGATTGTCAAATTATAAACATGCCATCAATTTTGAAACAAATATTTGTAACTTTGTGCCTGAGAAAAGTGTGAATGTTATGAATAATGGTAAGCTAGAAAATAAACAAGATAGTGAGGCCGGGATAGTTGAGAACACTAACTTGCCAAGTGATTGTGACGAGATTGGTCACAAGCTGGAATGGAATGGCAATTTTGAGAGTGAAAATAATGAACTTGAGGATGATTTCAATGAAACTGTCTTTGAACCATCTAGGTTTTTGCTACTCCCTCAGTCAGGCCAAGAAATTGTAAATCCCAGTTCAAATAATATTGCAGAGCTAGGTAAAAATCTTACAAGTGATGTACAAAATTACATGAGAAATAGTTTTATTGATTCATCAAAGCCTGTGATTGTTGAAGAGGATTCTATGGGTGATTTCTTAGATGATCAACCGCTAGAATATCACAAAATTGAACAGAACAAAGAGTCACACATGAAACCCGCACTTTTCCCAAATAGTTCAGATGTGATGAGCAAGGTGTTGCTGATAGTAGAACTTTTAAGGAGCATGGGTGTTGAAGTTCAAATGGAGGAACAACCTCAAATTGAGCAAAGTGAAGATAATATGATACATGGAATTTTTGGCAATGAGCTGGACAGTTCTGATGGCAGAGATAAAAGAATGCAACTGATTAATTCGCCGACAACTACCGGGTTGACGTGTCACTTGAACATAACAGTATGCTGATTCGAGAAGCACTGGCTGGAGTCCGTCAACAAGAACCCAATAAATCAGAAATTTTCAACCACCGAACATTAAAGATTTAGATGAACTCTATTATAAAGAAACTAATGATGAAATTACACAAGAAATTTTAAAGCCACCAAACATGGATGAACTAGAGGCATTGGAAGTCAATAAGAATGGTATATTATTGCCAAACAGTAATAATATTGTTAAAAATTCACATAATTTTAAGTCACCCTATAGTGTCGTAAGAAGTATATATTGTAAAACAGGTCTATATAATGGAAGCAAAGACATAGAGCAGAATAAACTACAAGGTAACCATACTTCTAGCTTTGAAACAAATGGATTCTCCACGAGAAATCTTGAGAATACAAAATGTCCTAACTCAGACAAATATGTTGAACCTTTTGAACGCATAAATAAGCAGTTATTGGAATCTTATGTTTTCTTGGGTAATGCAACAGAAAATATCACAAAATATGTGTCTAGCGAACAGTTAAATACCGAAAGAAATTTAACTTTATCAATGGGTGATGAAGCCGTCGAGACATATTTCAAGTATGAGCCTGTTGACGGAACCACATATGAGATTTGCCAGCAAACGCAAGAAAAAACTTTGCAGAAATATTATGAGGAGAAAATGTCTAGTCATGTTGATAGTTGTGAATACTCTTCAAGCTCAAGTGCTTTAGATTATGTATTGACTATTGTCAAGGATGATACTGGTAGGTCAGTACAAATGCAACCAATTAAAAGTGCTGCAAATTCCATTTTAAAACGGCCAGATAAAAATGTTTCCAATATGTCACCAATAAAAGGATCTGTGGAACAAAGAGATCATGCTCATTTGAACCAGTTTAATTCATTTGCTGGGATAACTTTGACAGATCAACCAAAAAGGTTAAGTAACACACTGAAAACCGAGAGTGTTGTAAACATTAAGCAAATTCAGAAATCTGTCTCATTTGAAAACAAGACTGTTCTGAATAAAAATATAAACTGTGTCTCACCAACTCTAAGCAGTATTAACAAAGCTATATGTGATTCATACAAGTTTCCGAATCTCCCTGAAGGTGTGGTTGGACAGGATAATAAACATACAACTGCAAGACAACTAGTCGCCTTGGGTTGCGACTCGGATGATCAAGACTTTGTAACCGAGACCCGCACACCTTTCAGTACACTCGGTGCAAGTAAACAGCATTTGTCTACAAATGAGCAGTTGAGATCTATGCAAAATACATTAAACAGGTTGGAGAGTAACCTAAATAATGTGTCGCAAGAACAAAACAACTTATTGAAGCTACTCATGAAGGTTGTCGACAGGATCAATGTACTGCAATCAACATGTATAGCAATGAATTGTCATGTGCCAAGAGTTGGTGAAGGCTCCGTCCTCTCAAAACAAACACAGACCAATCCTGAGAACCTATTGACGGGTCTGAATTGTTCTGTGTTGAGAAATGCTAAAGGCACTGACCTAACCAAGGAGTTATTGACAGACCGAGGAAGAGGGCGGTCGCATTATCAACTCAACCATCATTTACTTTTATAATAACAGAAGGAAAAATAATTATGAATGTGGTTTTATCACCTTTTTATACTATTTTATAGTCTAGCCTCTTAGGCTTATAGTGGTTAGCGTTCCTGGCTACTGATCCCGAAAAGGTAAAGGTAAATGTTCTTATGGTAACCACGGTTTGGTAAATTAGGTTTAAGTTAGATTGTAGAAGGCCAGAAATATCAAGCCGACATACCCTGGTGGCATTAGAAAAAAAGAAAAATATATATAATTTTGGAAATAAAAAACAAACATACCCATAGATTTTCATTTTAATAATTATTATTTGTGAAGGTGGGACTAATTATTTAGTATGGCTCTCAAAATTATTAAGTATTGGGATGAACAAGATATTTATGTTGTTGAATGTATACGTTGAAAAACCAAGTTCCCGAAAAACAAACAAAAACATATTTTCCAAATTTAACAATAGATAAATTAATATTACCTCTATCTACTATATTTGATTCAAATGATAGTCTTACACGACTAATTCTTGAGAAAGTTGCAAAAACAGCACCATAATAATGAAGTGTGTGTAAACATATGTTAGTGTTTTTACTTTTATTTGTGCTTTGTTTCTATAGTTATATCACTTTATTTATTACTTATAATATTATATTTCTGTCGTCATTCGACAATCAGCGTTTTACTGCACAATTTTAACAAGTGTATAATTATAAGTTATAAATAGTGATTCAATGATTTCACATTATTTACAGTTCACAAGTTATCATCATAATCATCATCATGCACAGTTTCCTACCAATGGCAGGGTCTGACTCGAACATAAGCCTCTTCATTTACTTCTATCCTCCTGCCACCTTCCTTCCGCCACGCCGAGCCACTCCACTCCACTCCACTCCACACTCCTCCACACTCCCAAGTTATAAGGGGTCAAAATTGCTCTTTTATGCCTTTGTAAGGTAAAGTAATTAATGTACAGGGCTGAAATTTAGTATAACTAGACATTCATATGAGGCGTACAAAATGAAACGTTTATAGCAGGTATTAATAAGATCAATAATATGCCTATTTATATATCAATATGTATTATATATATTTCATTGAAATATTTTTAATATAATAATATATATAATACATATTTTTTCAATTAAATAAGTTACATATAATACATATTAATATTATAAAATATTTCATTGATATGGAAAAAGCATAAAATAGCAATATTGACCCCCTCATAACTCAAGAACTGTAATTATTTGAAATCATTAAATCACTATTTATAGCATATATTTAATTACACACTTGTTAACATTGTGCAGTAAAATTTTGATGGTCGAATGACCTTAATGCACTTTATAAATATAGATATATAAATCAAAGACTTTAAAATAGCACCTATTTTTAAAGGGCAAATGTGATAAATACTCATATTTGTTTTTAAATGAAGTTTTGTATTAACTAAAGGTATGACCTTTATACAGAGAAACCTGCTTCAAACGGAATCACAAGGGTCCAGGATATTTTTCCACTAAAGCCAGGTTTCTGTTTAATGAGGGTGTGTGTAAAAATTATACTAGGGATATCCACATAATTGAGATAAAATAAAATACCATATTCGTTTATTTGTTCACACTATAATTGAACATTACAACTAAAAGAAAAAAATTACTCACTTTTTCTTTATTTTATCCAGCAGTCAAGCATGGCTGCCTGACTTTCCACCAACAACGTTAGCCTGAGAAATCACACTAAGCATATCAGAATTATTCTATTGTAGGGCAAATTGCTGCAGTTCCTTTAAACTTTTGACAGCATCTTGATAAGTCTTCACGCTACACTTTTCTTCTTACAACACAATGTAACTTTCCTCTTCTTCTTTCCATCTTTCTCAAAAATTATCAATTAAGGCATCAATTTTCCCATGTGTCTGGTTAGGTTTGCACGTCTTTGTCTATTTTAATGTAGTCCTCAGATTGCAATTATTGAAAGCAGCTTCATTAACACAGATTTTGTAAGTCCGGCTGGTCATTCTCATTTCCTACACTAGAGTAACTTTACTCATAGAAAATCCTGCTTTTTCAAAACCCTTTGTCACAGTTTCAGGCAGCAACTTCTTTACAGCTTGACTTATCCAAATAACCGTATCTAGAACCGAGACGGTTCTGGCAAGCTCAGGCGGATGATGTAGAATTCATATTAGCGAGCAAAGATTGCATTACTAATTTAGGATAGTGCACTTTAACATTCTGAATGGTGCCTTGATCCATTGTTGAGAAATACTTGTGGTGTTTGGAGGGAACCAAGCAAGTCGCACGTTGGAAAGTTAATGTGGGGGTGGCATGTTGCGTTATAAAAAAACAAAAAATGCCAGTATTGATTTTTCATTCTGCCATTAAAAGTGGTTGACCATTTCTCCTGTCTTCGTTTAAGTTTCTTAAGTTCTCTTTTTATTTTTCCATTAGAACAGTTTTCTCACAGCTTCAAAATTTTCGCTTTCTTCTTTATAATCTTTTACCGATGTTGAACATCTTCATGAACTGCTTAGCAGACAATTTATCTTACTCACTCCCATGAATAACTTTTACTCTCGTGTTAAGATCAAGCACAACTCTCGTCTTTGATGTCACAATGACAACTGCCAGACTAAAGTAAAAAATGGCCTGAAGCCATTATTGAGTAGAATTTCCGGAAGGGGCAAACAATTTAATTTCAATACAGGTAGTGCTATACCAAAACTTAATTCCAAAGGTGATTGACAGGTCATTAGCTGGGAAACTGGGAAGAACAAAGATAACAATCAAGCGGCAATTTCAGAACAAAATTCTGTAAACAAGGTGACAAAGGAACTATGAGGGAGAAAGGATATATAACTGACTTTACATTTCAACCCCTCTTAAAATAATGAAGAGTTAAAAGAAAACAAAATTCTGTAGAATGTATCGGATGCCTGACATTTTTCTAAACGATGCACTCCAGAAATTGAAAATTTTCCATATAAAGGTTATTTTGATTTCTTTCGAGTTACACAGTTTCTGTTTAATTCAGGGAATTTAACATGTTTTTCAGCCCTTAAGTCACAGGACCAAAAATATTTCTATTTAAGACAAATTTCTGTTTGAGGAAGGTTTCATTGTACACAGGTCTTAACAGATATGGAGAATACTTGGACAATTATTTATATTAATTCATCTGCAAGTAATTGTTGAAATTAAATCATGTTTAATATTTTCTTATTATTGTTCATTATTGTATTTTTGTGGTGAGATTGAGTAATTCAACAATATACATTACAAATTAATGTTCACAAGGGAAAAAAAGTAGTAAATTGAATTACATGTTGTAAGAATGTCATTTATCAGCTTAGGACAAAAGATGTTAAGTATTTTTTTTCAATAAAACAATTTTTATAAAATAGTTGTGCTTTGATTTGATTTTGTGATTATTCAATATATTTGGTTAGGCTTCACTTCGAATCGAAGAAGTGGACTTCGAATACCCTTATCTATACCTATTAAATGTCTTAACTATTCAATAATTCAAACCCTTAAAAATCACAAAAGTTAATTTTTTACTTGGTTCTGGGAAATTAGCTAGTCCTGCATTATAGTGCCAGATACCACCACATTACAGTGAGCTCTTAAACACTTGTGCTAAACCTCCATTTGAAGCCCCAGATCGAGATTAGATCACAAAAGTGCTACAGACTCTTGAAGGAACTATGGCACAAACCCACACATAAATAATAAATTATTTTAGGAATTACCGAGGTTGGAACTATTGTCCTTTGCACAATATGTTTGACTACCGAACCTTTTGGGCCATAAGGATGGGTGTGATGTCTGCTAATAAATATGGGTGTGGAAGTAATATAAAATTCAAGTCCGAGTCAAGTTTTAGTAGCTGCTTTAACTCAACAATTTTCTGGTTTTTTTTTTCTCTTAAATATTCCAAATTTAGTTAATTTGATTTAATTTCGAAACAACTAGAGTTCCTCAACCTTTACTTTTGTCTAGTTAAAAAAAAAGTTGTATAAATTATTATAATTTATTTAACAATCCAAATATGTGTTTATGGTTTATGAATGAATCTATTAAAGAGATTCAACTTGAAATATTTCTAGTACAAATATTACTCTAATTAACTCTAACTCAAATAAAAACTTGATGTTTTCATTCACACCCGATGCAAACTTAACTCGAAGTGAAAAATCCCTCCTGGCACACTCCTACAAAGACCAACTTGGTGTTTTCAGTATTGCAGGATTTTTATCCAAGAACTATTGAGATTAAAATATGTGGGAAATTAAAACTAAATGTAGGCTATTTAGTGCAACTATATTTAATTTATTTTGACCAAAAAAGTTTTTGGACATAAAAACTGCAAAAATTCGGACCTTAATTCACGTTGCCTACCTGTCACGGCCATTCAAGATAGGATTTCCCATGTTAGTGAATTTACGTTTTACTCAGCGAGTTTTAAAGATAGAATGTTGAAACAAAAAAACTATAAATTATTAAATAATTCTAAAAATAGTCCTACAATGTTACAAAATTATTATTTTTATCTTGAAATAGTTTTTTATTAACATATTTTGTATATCTTCTACAACTTAGACTATTTGTCTTGATCACGAAAATAGCCTGTAGGAAGGAGTCTTCCCGCCAAGATGTAGATTTAAAAAGTCCGTGGGAGCATATATCCAGAATAAGAAACAATAAAAAGTTAATTTTAAAAAACAAGGCAATATTTTTTAGGCACAAAAGTATAGTGAGTGTATAAACTCGTTAGAGGAAGCGGGAAAGGGTTATAAGCACATAGACAAGAGCCCTCTCAGGGTGAATTTATCATTTTCTTCCCTCTTTTTCTATTTTGTACATTGGCTTGATGCCAGTGATAAAAAATAGCTTCAAAATTTCCAAATAGGCAGCATCATTAATCCCACCCTAAAAAGGACTAGATAGTTAAGGGAAACACAATAATAAACATAATTTTTTACATATATATTTAAATATTCTATTTTTATTAAACTGTAAAATGGTTATAGGCACATTGTTTTAACAAAGAGTAGTGACGCACAATACAAGGAGCCTACTTAGTGAGTTCTGCTTAACCTCTTTTACTGAATCCTGATCTCACCGCCAAGTAGTGTACCCTGGGATGTGAGTAGCCTTGTGGAGGTTGGATTGAACCCTAGCGGAAACCAGGTCAGGTGCGGATGAGAGAAAGGAGACTGTGAATGTAAGAAAGACAAGAAAGTGGAGGCCATAGGAATGAAGTTTGTCACAAGCAGAAACAAGATTAGGAATAAAGTTATCTGGGAAGAAGTGGGAGTACATGAGATAGTAGAGGAAGCAAGACTGAGATGGTATGGGCATGTAATGAGGATGTTGGAGTACATGAGATAGTAGAGGAAGCAAGACTGAGATGGTATGGGCATGTAATGAGGATGGAGGAGGAGAGGATGCTAAAGAAAATGATGGAAATGAAGTATGTAGGAAAAAGACCGCAAGGGAGGCCAAGAAAGAGATGAGAGAGGCAAAAAACAGAGGGTGCAAGTGAGAAGAGAATATTGGCAGCAATTAAAGGAATAAGAATGAGGAAGGATAGTAAAATTGAGTTAACTGAAACTATTCATTTTAATTTGTCTTTTTTTCTAATGACGAATGCAGAAACAAACTTGATGCTATGCCGCTGTGTTAAGAGACACAGGGAGTTCTTAAATTTGGTGTTTTTTCTCTTTATTAACAAACCAGTTTTAAAATACAAATTAATAAATACAAAAATTTTAAGAGAAAAATTTCAATAATGAACATCAATCACATACTATGTTAAGAAAACTTTCCTATCTATAAAGTTAACTAAACAATACACATATATACAAGCTATAAATCCTTTACACTCTGCTAAGAGATTAATTTTAGTAAAAAAATATAAAATCAGTACAGATGTAGATTTTTTTTATTGTATTCTAATGATGTGAATAAAAATACTAGACTTTTAAAAGAAGTATTCAATTAATTTAATTGATTAAAAAAACCTCATGAAAGATTCCAATGAATTAAAAAAATTATGTTCAATAAAGCTAATAAACAAATTTGTTGATTCACTTAAAAAGAAAATTGTTCAAGTAGTAAAAATGTCCACTTTTACAAGGTCTCTTTAATTTCTGGACAGAGAACTAACTTGTGATTATGAGAATGGACACCAAACAACATGAGATTTGATGTGGTTGAGAAGATTAAAACATTATTAATTAAACTCTGAGTATCTCTTGTTTGAATCCAGGATGAAGAGGACAAGTGAGGAATAAGGCTGGGTTTAGATTCACGAATAACTACTAATGAATGATGAATATAAGTATCTCTTGTTTGAATCCAGGATGAAGAGGACCAGTGAGGAATAAGGCTGGGTTTAGATTCATGAATAACTACTAATGAATGATGAATATAAGTATCTCTTGTTTGAATCCAGGATGAAGAGGACCAGTGAGGAATAAGGCTGGGTTTAGATTCATGAATAACTACTAATGAATGATGAATATAAGTATCTCTTGTTTGAATCCAGGATGAAGAGGACCAGTGAGGAATAAGGCTGGGTTTAGATTCATGAATAACTACTAATGAATGATGAATATAAGTATCTCTTGTTTGAATCCAGGATGAAGAGGACCAGTGAGGAATAAGGCTGGGTTTAGATTCATGAATAACTACTAATGAATGATGAATATAAGTATCTCTTGTTTGAATCCAAGATGAAGAGGACCAGTGAGGAATAAGGCTGGTTTTAGATTCATGAATAACTACTAATGAATGATGAATATAAGTATCTCTTGTTTGAATCCAGGATGAAGAGGACCAGTGAGGAATAAGGCTGGTTTTAGATTCATGAATAACTACTAATGAATGATGAATATAAGTATCTCTTGTTTGAATCCAGGATGAAGAGGACCAGTGAGGAATAAGGCTGGGTTTAGATTCATGAATAACTACTAATGAATGATGAATATAAGTATCTCTTGTTTGAATCCAGGATGAAGAGGACCAGTGAGGAATAAGGCTGGGTTTAGATTCATGAATAACTACTAATGAATGATGAATATAAGTATCTCTTGTTTGAATCCAGGATGAAGAGGACCAGTGAGGAATAAGGCTGGTTTTAGATTCATGAATAACTACTAATGAATGATGAATATAAGTATCTCTTGTTTGAATCCAGGATGAAGAGGACCAGTGAGGAATAAGGCTGGGTTTAGATTCATGAATAACTACTAATGAATGATGAATATAAGTATCTCTTGTTTGAATCCAGGATGAAGAGGACCAGTGAGGAATAAGGCTGGGTTTAGATTCATGAATAACTACTAATGAATGATGAATATAAGTATCTCTTGTTTGAATCCAAGATGAAGAGGACCAGTGAGGAATAAGGCTGGTTTTAGATTCATGAATAACTACTAATGAATGATGAATATAAGTATCTCTTGTTTGAATCCAGGATGAAGAGGACCAGTGAGGAATAAGGCTGGTTTTAGATTCATGAATAACTACTAATGAATGATGAATATAAGTATCTCTTGTTTGAATCCAGGATGAAGAGGACCAGTGAGGAATAAGGCTGGGTTTAGATTCATGAATAACTACTAATGAATGATGAATATAAGTATCTCTTGTTTGAATCCAGGATGAAGAGGACCAGTGAGGAATAAGGCTGGGTTTAGATTCATGAATAACTACTAATGAATGATGAATATAAGTATCTCTTGTTTGAATCCAGGATGAAGAGGACCAGTGAGGAATAAGGCTGGTTTTAGATTCATGAATAACTACTAATGAATGATGAATATAAGTATCTCTTGTTTGAATCCAGGATGAAGAGGACCAGTGAGGAATAAGGCTGGGTTTAGATTCATGAATAACTACTAATGAATGATGAATATATTTCAATGCAGAATTCATAGTAAAATTACAACCGTTCACAATAAAACATTATTATGACATTTTTACTTAAAATAAGTGTTTCTTTATTTTTATAACATCTTTGCTCTAAATTAAGTGTTTAACACACTTATGCAAGTTGTGTACCTCTTTCGGGGGGCCATGATGTAATCAAAATACCTCTTTTATCTCTTCATTTAAAAAAGGAACAAATACCTGCTATCTTGTAAACTACAAACAGTTGTTTGAAATTTTAATAAAGCCTTGACAAGGAAAAAAAGGCTTATAATAAATGTCTATGTCATTACCTCAAAATCTATGTTAGTTTGTTTATGATCTCAAACATAAAATCAACCTAATTTAAGTAGTGTTATGAATATTAGGATTAACTTACTTCTCAATAACAAAATAAAAAATCGTAAAAAATTCCCCTTTATTTTCAGTCATATCTATAGCCGTGGGACTAGTTATTTACGTTAAAGTGGAATGCCAGGCCTCCACCGTGGTTCGGATTCCACGTTAAACTGTAGGTCCTCCATTTCATCTCACAATCACCATACCATTACAGGTTAGCGTGTATAACCCTATCGGGTAGTAAGACGCGGTGATGATGATGATGATAATATACATTAAAACAAAAAACATTTGTTAAAAATTAACAAGTATGGCTATTACAAGATAATTTAAAACATGAACAAAAGATATTTTCCATCTGCTGTGTAGGCTATATTACTGTTTTAATTGGCTATAGCCCTTCCTCAGATTCTCAATGCCTGAAATGTTTCAAGTCTATGCATAATGTGTAAAAAGTTAAATCAACTTAGTAAACTGTGCACTATTTGCTATGTTTCAGTTGTGAACACTTTCAATGAAAGTGGTGTTTTTTCAACTTTAATTAAATTATGTGCTATGCACTATTTTGCTATTAGTTATACATTATGTATGAATCTAAACTCAGACTTAGAAAAATATAAATATTACAATTAATCTAGAACGTTGTTCTGATTGACTGAAATAATATATTTGATAAAATATGTATCGGGAAAGGATTCTTGTGTAATACAGAATATATTCTCCTGATCCATGGCTAATATTACTCTCCATCTCTAGAGAGTCTTAGAAGATAGTTAAATAACAAAATGGCAGTTGAAAAAGCTACAAATCTTTAGTGTATTTATACATCACTATGTTGTACAACTGTGACTTGACAGTTGTAAGATAAATATGCCGACAGTTTATTCATGTTGGCCGCACTATGTTTTTTTTTAGTAATTATATCTTTTAATAGGCTCTTCCTATCGCAATGGTCTTTACTTTAAAGATTTTACCTTGTGGGCCATATTTAAATTTAATTTAATTTTAGTGTGATAAATAAAATAATAACTAATATAGAAATAATAATATATAAGTATGAATGTGAAATTTAAAATAGTTACACATAAACTAATAATGAGAGACATAAACTCCAAATTTATATAAATTGCTCAAATATTCAACATATTATATATATTGTACACATTTTTTATGGATTAATAATATTTTATTCTATCAACAGTTTAAAACAAGTAAAAAAAAAAAGATTGTGGGCCAGATAAAATTGCTCATAAGGCTGCATAATGCCCGTGGGCTGTAGTTTAAAGATTCCCCGACTTATAGTAATCCCACTATAGAGGGAAGTTTGTCTTGGGTTTGGTCGAAAAGCCTGGATAGGTAAGTTGGTGAAGCAGTAGTGTACTAACATTAAAGTTCGGAGTATAAATATATCCAGTGACTTGTTGCGTTAGTGAAGGGAAGAGTATCAAGATCCCATCAGCAGTTTGTTGTCTCTGGCTGCTTATTTGAGTCCAGGAGCATGGAGGCTTCACACATCATCTTGGCACTAGTTCTGACGAGAAAAAGGAGATGACACTCCTCGAAGGACGTAAGCTCGACGCGTGTCCGCACCAGGCCGTGTAAGACAGTCGCCCTCTCAAGGTCAAGCCAACGCTGAAGAGCCAAATCTCTGTCAAGGGCCAGGGTGACGTCCGCAGGCCCCCATAGTGAGAATTCCAATACAGACTTTACCTGTTCCACATCACATCAAGTCATGTATTGCAATAGCTATCTTTTTATACATGGACGGAAACAATGAGAATTAATGTAATGTAAATGACAGGGAAGGAAGTCAACCTGAAAGGATATTTAGGTTAGGTGTTGATAGAAAACAAATAAACTTATCTATTCAGAGAAGTGTATTAAGAAATGTAAAGAAAAGTTTGTTTTCTATCAAGGCCTAACCTAACTATCCTTTCAATCAGATTCCTTTCCTCTTACCTACATTACATGAATTCATAATGTCTTGACACAGTTTTCATATATTTCTAGGTCATTAGGCAATTATTTGTTCTTATACACAGGAACAAATAAAAGAAAAAGAGGATTACAGTTCACACTTATCACTGCTACCAATAGACAACTGGCCTTTTTAAGACAATTGATAATAATTACACAAGGTTAGTTCTATCAAGAATCATCAAGAGAGAGAGAGAGAGAAAGCGTGCAAGACAATTTCCTGAAAGGGGAAACCAGAAAAACACAAAAGGAAGGAAAGGAAACGAGCAAAGAATGTTAGGTGACATGGAAGAAGGTACAGGAAAGATAGAGAGAAACATAATATAAAAGGAAACGGGCACAATATGGCTTTTACAATGAAAATAAGAAAACAGTTTACACTTTACATTGCTGCCACTGGATAAAGAAGTAATGGCCACCACTTGAAGAAAATAGAATGTTACTGCCCAATCACCTGACCTAGGTTTCATTCTATCGGTATTCATCAGGAGGGAGTTTCTAAAAGAGTGTCCAGTGGCAGCAGCGTAAAGTGTGGACCATGTTTTTTTTTTAATTGTAAAAGCCTTATTGTGTTTGTTCCATTTTACACGTTTCTATCCACCTTTCCTGTACTTTTTTCCAAATATAACAAAATACCTTAAAAAGCAAAAAGAGGTTTTCCTTAAATAGAAATGAGAGAGGAATGATTAACATAAGGAACAAATGGAGGAAATGTAATGGTAAGATTATGAATATGTTTTATATAACACTCTCTAAGGTACATTGTACTATACAATGAAGGAGGATACAAGCGAGAGAAACAAATAATAACTCCTGGCGTCAGCCCACAATCAAGCCATACCGACAGAGCAGCCGCCATCTGTTGACGAAGATAGTACCAACTTCTTTGGATATAGGGTATCATGTGGTCAGCACTACAAACACTATGGCCTTAATCTCATTTTTCTAGACCAGAGCAACTATTTTTTTATTCAAGTAGCTCCTCTTTTGTCCTCGTGAGACTGAGTTGACCTTGTTTCAGACCTGTTGCTTCACAGAAAAGTTCTGGAAGCACTGAGGACCGAACCCAGGACCTCTGGATATGTAGCCAGGAGCTGTGACCACTACACCAGAGGGGTGGTCTAGGAACAATTATTAGTGATATTAAAAATTTACTATTCCAAATTCAATCAATTCAAAAATCCAAAAAGTTATTTAGTTAAATTTAGAGATGGGTCGAGTTCATTATTTTATGAATCTAAATTTTGAATCTTAGAAGGATTCAAACCACGGTAAACGTAAGAAGTTTTATTCTATTACAGTTGAAACTCTTTACTCTGGCACCCTTGGAACCGACAAGTAGAGGACCATAGAAAATGCCAGACCACAGAATTTGACTCCTTTATTTTACATCTAGTACTGTAATGTTTCCAGCCTATGGCCAGGGTCAGTTTTTTATTCAAGCCAAATACTTTCCACTACCGGCTTGCTAGGCCTGTCGTAGCTTCATATGCCTTATAAACTATCTTAAGACTAGGACAGGCACAACATCCAGACCCTGGCCGTTAATTTATCAATGTGAAACGATAAATCCATATTTCATCAATGATAATTTTTTGGTCATGCCAGGAGTCGAACTCGGGACCCTTGGCTCAGTAGGCAAACGTGCTACCGACTGAGCTAAGGTATCGGATATTGTGACTCCTGAGAACCCTTTATTTACCCCTTATGCCCTACTTTACTTTTTAATGTGCATGGTCAAGAAGCCCTGTTTAAAAATGGAGAATATTTTTACAAATTGTAGGGCTTACTTTAAAGTTATCTATTTAAAGTAGAATGTTGAAATTGTCTGTAAAAGAGCATTGTATACAGAGTTAGTTTTGTAATGAGCTATAAGACAGATTGTAAATAAAATAACTATAAAAAATATAAAAGCATTTGGAGATAATGAATGTTTTAAAAATAATGTATTTACAAAACTTAGTTAAATATGAAGGGGAGAGAGTTGTTCTATTATAGGTGTGTATGAGACCTGCTATGAAGAAGAGTAGTGCCCTTGAGGTGTAAGGAAGTGTTTGTTATACAGGACATACTTTGTACCCATTGTCACACACGCAGCAGAAACATGGACAGTGAATGTAAGAGAGAGACTAGGAAATAAGTTATCCGGGAAAGAGTGGGATTACAGGGAGTACATGAAATAGTAGAGGAAGCAAGACTGAAATGGTATGGGCATGTAATGAGGACGGGAGAAGGAAAGGATGCCAAAGAAAATGATGGAAATGAAGTATGTAGGGAAAAGATTGCAACTGATGACAAGAAAGAGCTGGGAGGAGCTGGTAGCAGAAAGTGTGTAAGTTAAAGGAGAAGAATGTAAGCAATTAAAGGAGGAAGAATGGTGGAAGGATATAGGAAGATGGAGGCATTTTACTAGACTGACCCGGCCACAGGCTGGAAACAGTTCATAATTATGATAATTTAAATATTTTTATATGAAAAAAGTGCATTGAGCAAAAACATTTAGTGATAAATAAAATGATAGAATATTAGGAAAATGGTAGAGCACAAATAAAAGTAACAACACTGACACATATTTACACACACTTCAATATTTTGATGCTATTGTAGCATCTTCCTCAGGAAGTAGTAATTAGACTGGACAGGATGTTGTCTTCAGTGATGCCAACTTGATTGGTGAGGATGAAAACTTCTCTGGTGGAGTTGAAATTCCCTGAATGATTCTCTATTGCTCTATGGATGGTAGGTGGTGCTGGTGTAGTTTCTGGGTTGAGATTAGCGAATATTTACCATCCATAGAGCAATAGAGAATCATTCAGGGAATTTCAACTCCACCAGAGAAGTTTTCATCCTCACCAATCAAGTTGGCATCACTGAAGACAACATCCTGTCCAGTCTAATTACTACTTCCTGAGGAAGATGCTACAATAGCATCGAAATATTGAAGTGTGTGTAAATATGTGTCAGTGTTGTTACTTCTATTTGTGCTCTACCATTTTCCTAATATTCTATCATTTTATTTATCACTAAATTTAAATATTTTGAAATTATTATAAAACATTTGTATTTATGTAAATTAACACTAATAACTTATAAAATGTAATGTGTCCAGTAGGTTGACTCTAATTGGCACACATATTTAGTTGTGTAACCCTGAACTAGGAAAGCTCCTTTTATTTTACATCCATTACTGTTTCCAGCTTGTGGTCCGAGTCAGTTGTTTATTCAAGCCACTTATTTTCCACTACCGGGTAGCTAGGCCTGTCATAGCTTAGGAAAGCTCCCGAGCCGTGTTTTTTTTTATCTCTATACTCAGTTTATACTAAAGTTGTCACATAGGAACTTAGTGTACACATTACAATCAGGATTTTTTTTTTACCCAGAATAGGTAAAATTATTGCTGAAATCTTTGAAACTTCAATAAACAGAAAAACTTTGGAATTATTTTGTTCACAAAACCATTCCAAGCAGTCTTCCCCACTAATATTATGCAGTAGTGTTTTTCAAAGTTCAGAACCACATGTTACCATACTTGGAATATCAATTTTGTCATTACCATTATTATTCGATCACTATACGAATTTTCTATATCACCATTATCTTTATCACAACTAATATATGTTTCATTTAAACTTTTGTCACAACTTTTTGGTGACGCCATTCCAAATCAGCTTGTTCAAACAACTGTTGCCTGGGTTAGAAAATACTCTCTATTTCAACGTTAAAAAAACATACAATCTCAGTGAAATGTGTATAACTAAACACACTAAACAACATTGCATGTTCAAATATGTCATTGGTTTAGCACAATAACAAGTAATGCGCCCTATATGTTGTGTAGATCTTTGGTAGTCTCCTATTATCATGAGCAGGACACATTAGGGCACAACGGGCTTATGATACAAGGACTGGCTGTTAATTTTTTTCTGTTGGGCTAAGTCACTTATAAGAAGCTCTCTAACCCACCTCGGTGGCGTAATTAGCTAACATGCTAGTTTCGTGTTGAGCTCGATTGCTGAGGACAGGGAGATCGAGGTTCAAATCTTGGTCGGGTGAACTGGGGGGGAGATTCCTAAATGGTTTTCCACTTTCCCTCCACGCAAATGCGGGTTCACTTCCTCTAAATTCACCCCCCCCCCCCAATTCCTAACCCATTAACATAATTAGTACTTAAGCGTACAACTCGAATGGGTAGTAAGACGTGGTGTTAAAAAAAAAATTGAGCTCTCTAACAAATCCCATTTAATTTTTTTTTTAAATTGAGAATTCTTGAATCACGAAAATCCTTAAGGATTCAAAAGTCCCAATCCTAGTGAAATTATGTTATGAATCATTAAATATGGCGATGATTACCTGTGACAAGGACACGGCCCTCTCCTGACTCAGCAGCCGACTAACGAGAGGTGTAAGCGGTTTGTCTGGCATCAGCTCCCTTACAGCTATGAGTGCACATTGACACAGTGAGACTTTCTTTTCCCCGTCATCCGAGCGCATGGTACCAGCACCGAGACCTTGCAGCACACACAATCGAGGAGACACCTAGGAACAAAATAATATGAAGATATCACTGGAAACAAAACCTTTCTTAACAATATGCTTTTTATTTAATTTCTACTTTTCTTGTCTTCCACATCTTAGTACCGATTTTAGGTACCCACATGTTTACATTAATTTGGTAAGGATCAATGGCGCATTCTCCAGGTATGCTAGTCCTGCGCCGCATACCCATAATGATATGGACTAGTTTTTTGTTTAATTCAATGTTGTTTGTGCTGTGTAAATAATAATGTTTAGATTGTTAATAAATATACATGTAATTACTTATTAATTTTAAAACTAATATTGATTCATATTCCAAGAATACTGTGTTTTAAGTAATTTTTCTTCCAAAAGGCTCTACTTAACACAATAGGAAACCCAGGGCCTGCTGCTTGAAAACCGCAAGGAATGGTAGGGAGGCTCTAATGACCTTGACCAATGTCTAGGGGGTTGCAACACATTCCTTTCTGCTCACCCACAAGTAATTAGCCAATGACCTCGGGTTTTTACACCCCAGGTCATGCTGTTCATGTGTAGCAGGCTAAGCATTCTGCCAACTATTGAAAACATATTCAAGATCATAATGTTTATTTATTAAGTTAATTTAGTATAGTTTAAGTAAAATTACATAAAATATATACAACATTAACTGTAAAATAATAGTATACGTAACAAGCTTTAAATTATACACTAATTAAATACCTTGAGTTATGTTTATTCTATTCACATGTATGATCATGTATTTGGCAAACACATTTAACCACTCTTTCAAATGTAGGCATTTCAGCACTGGTAGGCTAAGGAAGGGGTAGGAGGTGGTTGACTTTAACCGTAATTGATGGTAATTCCTCTTTTTCTTTAGTAGAAAGGATGCGCGGAGTTTTAATAGTGTTCTTTTAGTTTTTGTTTTACATTAACAACTTATTAGTCATTGTGATTTGATATAGTAATAATTATACATCAAAGAATCCCGAAAGTCAGAAGTGTAAATTCACCATTTCAAGACGATTTAGAAGGAAAAGGTAAAATAAAATATATTTTCATATTAATCAGTGGCGCACCCAACCATTTACTTTGGGGGAGGTATTCAATCAAGGCTGTAGCAAGAAAGAAATTTTGATGGAGAGAGTGGGTTTGGGGTTGCACAGCTTCCTAATCCCTAAAGGCCGAGAATATTTATGATACTCTATCCCTCTCCCCCTTGGGTGCAACACTGCTTACAGCAACATATCTGTGTAAACAACTTAGCAATAAACCAATGACATAGCGATAGTATTAATAGTCAGAGATAATCTCCCCTATGTTAGTCAGAGTTTACACTTCTAAATAGCTTTAAGAAATAGTTTTAATTGCAACGTGAGTTGGAGAATTCACCTGATTCCCTCTCACCAAGATCTGATGGATGCTTGATATCACTTCATCTTACTCTTACTATGATTGTTTGCTTTGAGTATTGCTAACTGTGTGCTTTTTATTACATTAAGCCAATTGAATAGGATCTGTCTCTCTTATGAATTCAGAAATGTGCCCATACCACTCTTAGCCTCGACATTAATATTCACTCAAATTTATAACCATGTAGATAACATTACAATTTGAGGACCACCTTTGTGGTCTAGTGGTCTGAGGTTCTGACTACGGACCCAGAGGACCCGGGTTTGATTCCCGGCGCTTCCAGATCATCTGAGAAGCATAACCACTTTTCTATAGGCACGCATCTTCAAATATTTCCCTTGAAATAATCCTTTGTCGTTCTTAGACAACGATGGTTGAGGGTCCTCGGCCCCCAAATTTCCCATGAAACTTTTAGAGTACAACATAACTATTAATTTTCTCAGAATACGCCACTGGTAAGGATGTAAGGATAAGAAAGGTAGAATTTGAGAGGAAACCTACCTGCATTTGCATGGAGCTAAGAGTGTAACATTATTTGGGGGAAACCCCCTTTAGTACGCCTGGCCTAGATCCAAACCTTGACCTCTCCATCACCGGCAAACCAGACCACACAAGGTTTAAGCCTTAACCCGAATCCCCCCCAATCTCAGTTTTTAATTAAACTTAATTCCTTTTTTTACAACCATAAGACACTATAAAAAATAAAGTAGGTGAATGCTATAAAAAATGTATTACTTGGTCCCGCTCTTCGGCACACAGAAGGAAGCTCGACAAAGATGCCGGTGCCTCCTCCATTCCTTGCGCTTGAAGATGTTTCAAGGCATTCACCAGCTGTAGCAGTACAAAACAACTGTTCTTCATCTGTTCCTCTGCGTTGGTGCATGCCCTTTCCTTCAATGAAGCAGCGTAAGATTGGATTGTATTTGCTTGTAGTCGTGGCAACACTGCCACACATGCTGTTTATATTAAAAAAATTATTAGAGGATCAAATCCACTATTTTACATATTTGAATCTCAAATCCGAATATTCATTTTATCTACAAATCCCAAAACTCCAATTTAAATTTGATTCTTAGGAAATATAATGAAAATAAAAGGAAATAAAAATAGAATAGAAAACATAACACATTGTTAATATTTTTTGCCTTCTTGCAGTCATTATTACATTCATACATCTTCTTTTTTCTTCTTTGTGTTTGATAAAGGCAACATTGCCTAAATATTATTTTCTATTTGTGTTAAAATGTGTGCGAGTACTTCTACTATAGAAGACAGAAGAAAGGAAGAAGATGTCACCTTTGTGCATTGGATTCTTCACACATTTTTACTCTTTTCCTAGGGGGCTTTCCTCATCAAATTTACTCTTAGTAGTTTATTTTTCCTTTTCTTTAGTTTTATCAATTTCCTTTATTATAAAATTCATACATCTAGTTAAGTGTTAAATTAATTTGTCTTAGGTTTGGTTGTTATATTTGTCCTATAATAAAGTTGGTGCTGAACCATCACCAAGCTGTAACACGAATTCTAATTAAAAATCTTTTCAAGTAGCCTTAGGGACTTGAGAGAAAGGATCATGAATTCGAGGGCCTACATTCCTGGTCATGAATATAATATCCTAAATTTAAGATGATCATGTTTAGCAAAATTTTGACACCTTAGCTGAGTCGGTAGCGTGTCTGTTTACTGAGAAAAGGGTCCCGGGTTTGAGTCCGGGCATGGTCGAAAAATGTATCATTGGTAAAATGTGGGTTTAGGCCTACCCTTTAACAGTGATGACTTAACGGCTGGGGACTGGATGTTGTGCCTGTCCTAGTCTTTAAGTTAGATTATAAGGCATCTGAAGCTGCAACAGGCCTAGCAAACTGGTAGTGAAAAATATATGACTTGAATAAAAAATTGACCCAGGTCACAGGCTGGAAACAGTAATGGATGTAAAGTAAATGTTTATCAAAAGCCCACCATCCTAAATATGTCATTTTAACGATATACCTGGGTTCGATGCCAACTGGCTACACTGTCAATGATTTTCCATCCTACTTAAAGAAAAATATCGAGGAGCTAAACTTAAACTAATATTTTCTTCCCTTTTTTTCATCAACTTAACCTAGTTGATATTTTTATTAAATATGTTTCCAAAGCATTGCTAACATGTGTGTGAACCAATGACCCAAACAAGTACTAGCCACGCACACCAACCACCTACCTTGCACTAGCTGCATGCTGGATGTTGGAGTAAGGTAGTACGCTGGCACAAGGTCACAGAACTCTGTTAGCGGCCCCAAAGCAAAACAACCTCTAGAAGCCAGCGTACTCTGCAGTCCTTTGTCCAGTGTGACACAGAGTGTGACAGCGTGGGCCCCATACAGAGCACTGTGGAACACTCGCCGACCTACCCACACCCCGCGAGTCTCATCAGGAACCAGGAAGTCTGTCCAGCGCAGGTTTACCATTGTCTTGAGTGGGCGCAGTGCCAGAGGTACAGGGGGCCCTTGATTCAACTGTAATACACATTTTATTTCGTCATAAAAAGGCCTTGACTATTGTAATAGAGGCATTGTGACAAACACCAAAAGTAGTGTTCGATGTTTTACATGTTTCCATATGTATTTACAACAGCTTCTTGTCGAGTTTGAATTAAGACCAAGTTTTATTAGTGTTCGAGTAATAAAGCCAAATATTTGTGATACATATACAGCAAGTTAATTTCTGTAATAGATATACAAATTTGTATTTCTGGCTAAATTTAATATATCTCTAAGGTAAGGTAGCCTTATTCCGTGATAATCCCAATTTTATGATGTATTACTGCAAATGTTACTAGAAAAATTCTAACTTTTAAAGCTTCTTTTCACTGTCAAATAACATCAGGAGTAGCTTAGAATTGAGTCTTAGTCCAGTAACTATTGCTATCTGGTGGTTATTTTTCACACTAGGTGTAACTGGGAATTATATAGCAAGAAATTGTGTAATTATGTAGAATTATTAACCCTTTTAGTGACACGAGCCAATCTAATCAGCTCCGCCTACTACCATTAAAAGTGCCAGAGCCGATGAGGTTGGCTCTCCAGATTTGAGCTAGTTCTTGCTTTATCTCACAGATAGTGTAGTAGTGTCATAAATCACTGGAAAGAGAACATTTCTCTCTTATTTTATATAATGTTGGCAACAAATATCAACCGTAAATAGTTGTTATTGGAACTGGGAGTTTAGTACATTTACAATGGGAGGGTCACGTACTTAATGTGCTAAGTTTACGTACGAGCTGCATGGAAAAACATAAGTGGGGCTCACATTCATACTGATGTAAACAGTTTTTTAAACAGTTTTCAAATGTACGGGTTAAATTGTTATGAGTTTAGAAAAACATACTATTTAGATTTTCATGTTATGTCGTGTGAATGAAAATATTTCTTTACCAATGTAAGTAAACCTATTTTAATTTGTTTACTTGTATAAAAACTTACAGCCTTTTACATTCTAAAAATAATTTTCGTTTTACTGTGCATTTCTTATGCATTTGGTTTCACAAGATGTATAAATAATGTACCTGCTCCAACACTTGAGCAAGCGCCTCGTGGTTGGCAACAATGACTGCCCCATAGTTGTCCTCCAGATTCTTGTGGACAATACTGCGTCCTTTCCTTAAGCGCAGCTTGCTAATCCTCCAGGAGTGGGAAGTAGAGGATCCCCAGTCCATCTCATCATCTCCCGTCTGGAACATGTCTTGGTGAATTAATATGAGATTAGGCATGGACCAGTGGGTAGGATACTACCTCGAGTAGCGCTTCTTAAATACATTATTTGTGTGTAAGAATAGACCACTTAAATCTGTGAATTCTTCATGATTTTTAAGCGATTTTTGATATTTACTAGTGATTTATACCAACACATCCGTAGGAAAAATCTAAAAATCAGACCCCAGACTATTATTTTAACACTTAAGGAGAACAAACTCAGAAATGAAGAAAAAATTCACTCTAATGTGGGAAAGTTATGCTTATGTTTTCTAAGATTTGAATTTAGGCTTTGTAGAATGAAGACTAGAATTCAAGAAAAGGTGAATTCAATCATTATCATCACATGGTGAAACCTCTCCAGCTTGCGGGCTGGGGTGTTTACGAACAAACTCTCCCCAACGCTGTCCAGAAACATTTCTCCTTCCATCACTCTTCTTTCTCCTCTACTCTTTAGTTGGGCCACCCTCCTCCTTCTGTGTCCATTGATTCCTTCACATTCTAACTCCTCTCTTACATCCTCGTCCCCTACTCTACTCTCTCTGTCTTTGACCCATATTTATCAATATGATGTTAATATGTTAACACAACAGGATGCTAATTTATTGAATACACACATAATTATATTTTGCTACATTTGTTTGAGGTTGGCCATCTCTTCCTGAAATAAACTAACTTTGAAGGTATTACCACAATATACCAACCCGTGGTTTAGGAAACGCTGGCCTCATGTCAGTTTTAAGAACAACCCTGAGGTCTCAGAGGGTTTCAGGGGACTTGTTTGAGTCTGGATCAGAGACTCAAGTAAAGATCTTCAAGGAGATAAAACTTTCAGGACCCACTCTAACCGGGAAGTAAATAGCATTTAATAAAACAGGCAACATACATCCTCACTACCGTAGAAGCTGTACGGTGAGTAGACGTCAGATTCAGTCTCACTGCCGCAGTATGGCAGGGGACGTGGAGCGCGCGAACCTGAACTTGAGGTAGTCTGGGGACATTTCCATACAGCCATCTGAGCGCCGCTGGGTGTTGACATAGCGTGATGGCTTTGTGCTCGACATTGAGTCCGTGGTGGTAGAGTCACACTCAGGGGAACTTGAGCGCGCGGGAGGAGACACAGATCGTAGACGTTCTCACCGTCCTCCTAGGAGTAAACATAGCCAACATTCTGACACTTGTCGAGCAAGAAAATATCAGGAAATACATTACAAGAGTTCCTAAAGTGTGGTCCACGGGTCATTTATGGCCCTCAGACTTGTGGATAGATTCTATAGTATATTTTGCAATACATAAATGAGACCAAAAAAAAGTTATAATGCAAATGGTTCATATTTGAAAGACGTCCAACCATTATTCACCCTAACATCTTATACTGAGTTTAAATACATTAGATTGTTAAGCAATGTTTAAAATGGAATGTCAAAATTAATGTTTTATAATGATTGTACTAAAATGTATTCAAAATTAACAATTTTTTATATTATGCTATAATATTATTTATGTTTCAAAATATAAATAAAACATGTTTACTTTGAATCAAAATTTTATGTGTATATTTAGTTAAAGAAATGGCACTTCAACCAAAAACTTTGGAATACTGGTTTTAAACCACAAAGGACAGTTAAATCGAACAATTAAACATATTTTTCAAATATAAATAGTGATAAGGGTCCATTTTAAGGAAAAGCAACAGCATTTGCGGGATAGAGTATTGAATCTTAGCCGCTCAGATCAAGTTACTCAAACTACACTGCCACACCTGGTTGTGTGATCCATTTATGTGATTCAACTTTGTGAGCACCTTAATGAGCCACCTGTGTGATCCAGCTGTGTGAGCACCTCGACAATCCACCTTGAAGAGACACCTGTGTAATTCCCCTCTAAGAACCACCTCAATAAACCACATGTGTGATTCACTTATATATTGCTAATGATTAACTCACTGAAGTACTATTATGCAGGTTCCGCTTGTCGCTGTTGAGTTCAACGCTTTCATAGCCACTGTCATCAGGCGGACTCACGGCGCCAACTTCCTCTTGGGAATGTCGGTGGTGTCCCTGATACTCGCTGTGCGCTGGGGCTTGTTGGGGGCCAGGCCAGAGCGGACCTCACCTGAAAGTGAAGCTGTGACTCACCAATCAGAGCCATTACCTTAAAGTCAACTCTGTGGGGTCGCCAGTCCCAGAAGCCAAGTGGTTAAGAAGATCAACTACAGGTTAATAAGAGTCTAAAATAATTTTAGTTTTGAGCATGAATACTCGATAATGGTGATAAGTATTGGGTGTATGGTTGGATGGTGGTGTCCCAAGCTTCAGCTGAGTTGTGTGCTGACAAAGCCTTGCATTTAGAAAGTGCACACAGATCCAATCCAACACAAATGTTTTTAAACTTGATAAGTTAAAAACCAAAATATGTGTTTTAGGGTTTGAAAATGTTGTCCAACAGGTATTAATTTTGTTTGCAAATATACATCTAAGCATTGAAAAATAGACTTGAAATATTTTTAATAATTGTTCACAAATCCAATTCTGATCATTCAATAAAATATTACGATAAAATAATTATAATTTTCATTGATGGTTCAGTTAGAAAGTCTTCTTTTTAAATTTTACTTAAAGTGTTTCAATAAAACATTAATAAAGGGAAGTGTCTGACACTTTATCTCAGTTGTTAGCATGTTTGATTACTGAGTTTTTTTTTTAAATTTGAGGTATTTAACGCGCACTTTCTGAACCAAATGATTATATCAGCACACGAGAATTTCCATGAGCGAGAGCAAAAGGGGCTACCAATTTTACCGGGAAAGGTATTCTCACATACCTCCCTGGGTTTTTTTATTGCCACAATCGACACGGGACTGATAGCTTTACTTCCCCTTCGAAGGAAGTTGTGCTACAAAGTTTTATCGCTCAAGAAAATCTGTGAACCCGGCTGTGTTTGAACCCACGAACATCGAGTCCTGAGGTACACACTTGACCTCAAGACCACCAAGATTGATGATTACCATGTTAAGGCTCGGAATTGAATCGTGGCATGATCAGAGAATGTATTATTGGTGAGAATGGGATTTTCACCTTCAATGATGAATACAAATACAGAGAACTAGTTGTTGAGTCTGTTCTAATAATTACCTTAGTTTGTAAGTCGTATGCTGAAATAAACAAATCAGTTCAGAAAGTGCACCTGTTAAATACATGAAATTAAAAACCCCAAATAAAAATAAAGTGAATCAAACCTTAGCCTCTCAAATATGGATTAATAACATCAGCTCACATATAACGTTTTTATAAAACTTTCTTAGATAAAGGGAATTTTTAGGGGTGTGGGAGTAGGTATTTTTCACTTCAAATTGAGTTTGAATTAAAACAATGAGTTTAATTCAAGTTCGAGAAACATTGAACAATATGTGTGCTACTATAATCTTAATTTCTATAAAAGATCCATACTTAACCAGAAAGATTAATTTTTTTTTTAATTATAATAGTTTGGTGAAAAAAGGTATGCTCATACAAATTCGTGTTTTTAAATTCAGTTAATAAAGCTGTGTATATATATATATATATTTTTTTTCTTTTTAATTAGACAAATAGAAATATTAAGAGATTGTTTGCTATGAAATTATATCATAAAAATGAATTATATTAATTTAACTCATAGATTTTGAGATACTTATAATCTAAAATATCTACTACTCTAATTTTTGAGTTTTGGAAAAAAATTTTACTCTCATTTCAACAACTACTAAAACTAAACTCAAAATTGAGTTTTTGAGTACTCGCACAACCCTGGTCATTTTTATCAAATCAAATGACAAAGTTACACAAAAGTGCAATAAGTTGTCAATTTTAGCAAACACTGCATTTTATAAAGAACAACTTTGGTAAAATATTGCTAACGTGCTCTTACCAAGGTTAGCGTAGACGTTGTCTGTCGGGGGTGGTGCCGGAGGCAGATTGGCACACAGTTTCTGTTTACGGAGTATCTCGGCAGATTTAGGGGGTGGGGGCCTCATTGGCTTGCTCACTACATCTATGCTCCTCCCCCAAGCGTCCAATGATTGGTTGCGAGGTGGGGGTGCTGGTTTGGTGGTACGCCCTTATTATGACACAGAATGTTAATAATTTGATTCATTATTTTCAAAAATAAAATTAATACTGAATTTCTTCGAATCTAAGATGCACCTTAATTTTTCAGTACCACCAACAGGAAAAGATTTGATCCTGATAAAATTAATAAAACACTAAATGTCCTATATCTAATAAATATTTTTATTACAGAATTAAATTTACTAACAACAAAAGTAACTTATTCATCAGTAGTTATGTTATTCATCTATTCCTTCTGAATCAATATCAGTCTGATTATTCTGAGCTGCCAATATCTACATCTGAATAGATATCAGAATCCACTTCAAATTCAAAGTAATTATTCTTAGCTGTATTTATCTTCACTATCCCATAATATATCATCTTATGAGCCATCAAGAGCGTTGGTCAAAAATGCACTGAAATTCTAAGATGTACCCCATTTGTAGAGATGTTTAAATGAAAAAAAAAAAGTCATCTTAGAATCAAAGAAAAAAAAAACAGTAGATAATTATAACTATCACAAGGGATATACATTTCAGGAGACAACCTTTTTCTTGTGCTTAATTTTAACTTTTTGTACTAAAATAAAATGTAGTAATGTCACACCAGAAAGAATTTTATGAAACAACTTATGTGTAACACATTCATACACGATGCTGTACACATATTTTATTAATATAAAAGAGATGTCTTTATATATAGCTAATTACTTTAGTAACATAATATGACATATACACTTACTAACAAAACTAACAGTTTAAACATGATATTGACTAAGGGTAAAATAAAATATCCCTAAAATATTCCTAGACCATCCAGAGAGTATATTTTAAACTCCATCTGAAAAATTACTAGACACAAATGGCCTGGTATCCAGTTAATTTGTCCCATCTGGAAACTTTGGATCAGTTTGAATGTCAGACTTAGTACGCCAACTAAATACAAGACGACACCTACTTGAACTAGAATGGAATGGGCCAGTTTCACATAAGGCCTTGGTAGGTGTCGTCCTGTATTTAGAACAGCTCCATACTTGAGATACACTAAGACTGTCTATGGCCGACGTGCAACTTTAATACTAAGTTATCATTTACATCATCATCAACTGTTTCCAGACTGTGGTCAGATCAGTTTAGTAAAATGGCTCCATTCTCTTCCTCTTTTAATTGCTTCTGTTCTTCTCCTCTCACTTGCATACTTTCTGTTATCTGTTCACAAGGCCGGAGCAAGGGGGCTGGGGGTTGAACCCCCATTCCCCCAAAATGTTATGAACAATATATATACATATGGCTTTATTTATGGTTCAAAGAATATCAAAATTAAGGTACAAGTACAAATTAGGGGGCTGTGCTACCATAAAAAGCATTTCAGAGAGCTTCTAGAACTGTTTATCATTTAGAATTTTTTCTAGTTTCCGGTAATTGGGGTATGTGACCCCCCCCCCCTCCCCTTATGAAATTATTGGCTGGCTACGGCCTTGTCTGCTCATCCCATCCCTTTCTTGGCCTCCTTGTAGTCTTTTTCCTAAATACCTCATTTTTGTCAATTCTCTTTGGTATCCTTTACTTTTTCATCCTCAATACATGTCCATACCATTTCAGTCTTTCTTCCTCTACTATCTCATGTTCTCCCTGTACCCCCACTCTTTCCCAAATAACTTCATTCCTAATCTTGTTTCTCCTCGTAACAGCTAACATGCTCCTCACAAACTCCCATGGCCTCCACTTTCCTAGTCTCTCTTACATCCACTGTCCATGTTTCTGCTATCAATGTGACTTTAATAATAAGTAAATAGGTATTTGCATTGATACGCGCAATAATTAGGTATTTTTTATTGTTTTATTTAAAAAAATTTCAGACCAATTTCATGAGACAAAAACGTCTCATCTATTGCAATGAATACTCCCCCTTCAAGATAAAGAGTAAAAATATGATAAAATAATAAATTTACTATGAAATTTGCGTTTTTTATTCTGCAAAAAAAAAAATCAAAGCCCTTGATGATATGGCTAAAATGTATAACATGGTTGGTTGTAGTTAAGGTAGCACTTAATTTTATTATGAATATTTGTAACGAAATCTCTCTCACACGGATAGCGCTACAAGTTTGCCGGCCGGCTACAGTGTGAGTTGGGGGGTGGGGTAGAGTTGGTGGAAACTGGCGGGGTATAGCGAAGGGCAGGACCGAAGTACACAACAAGTCAGGGAAGGAACCTGATGCTAATGGGCGCCACTTGGTCTTTTTTTTTCGGGGAACCAAGACCCGGCAAACTAACTAGAGTTAAACTTAAGACCGCCACCGTACACGGTGGCCACGAGAAAAATCCAGTACTGCCCTCCCCTTACTACTCGCCAGTTGCCTTAAATGAATCTTAGAATATCATAATAAGTTTCGATTTAGATTTAATGCAAGTAAAACTTGGTAACATAAGAAAAGTCAATGCGTAGACCAAATACAAAAAAAAAGATTAAATTATTAACAATGTAAAAGGGCTGTAGACCCGAAGATGAAAACATAAGTGTCTGTCCGCTCTTGGCACAATCATGAGTGTCTAGCTCCTAACAAAATCATGAGTGACTATGCACACGAGCGAAATCATAAAGTGACTGTGCACACTAGTAAAATCATAAAGTGACTATACACACTAGCAAAATCTTAAAGTGACTGCGCACACTAGCAAAATCATAAAGTGACTGCACACTAGCAAAATCATAGAGTGACTACACACACCAGCAAAATCATAAAGTGACTGCACACTAGCAAAATCATAGAGTGACTACACACACCAGCAAAATCATAAAGTGATTGCACACTGGCAAAATCTTAAAGTGACTGCACACTAGCAAAATATTAAAGTGACTGTGCACACTAGCAAAATATTAAAGTGACTGTGCACACTAGCAAAATATTAAAGTGACTGTGCACACTAGCAAAATATTAAAGTGACTGCACACTAGCAAAATCTTAAAGTGTCTATGCACACTAGCAAAATCTTAAAGTGTCTATGCACACTTAGCAAAATCATAAGGTGACTGTTCACACTAGCAAAATCTTAAAGTGTTTACACTCTTAGCAGAACCATAAGTGTCTATACACTCTTAGCAGAACCATAAGTGACTATACACTCTTAGCAAAATCATAAAGGGACTGTCAAGACGACAGGTATCCAATAGGTTAATACACAGAAAGATGACAGGTCCGTCTGGGACGGCCCTGGCGACTTGCGTGTCTCGAACTGGGTCTGGTCGCCCAAATTTGGACGTGGGATCCAGAACTCCTCCCGTAAGATCAAGAGGGGCCAATAGCTCCCACACCTTCCTCAGGGTGGAGAGTCCGGGGACTGGATGATAAGGCCATCCACGCAGCCCGGGTGGGAGGACCCTGAGTAACATCATACATGTTACTAGAATAATACAAAGTTTCCCCATAGCAATACATAGCCCAATAAAGACATTCATAGATAAGACAGGGGAACTCTAAATTTAGTACATGAGTCGGGCACCTAACTAGCTGCTGTCTGCGCAACCACGGAAGTCCACCCGCTTGAACCCAAGCCCCTATGGGGATTTTAAAAAAAATGGCATATCCCTACATTTAGGCCCAGAGAAGCGAATAGGTAGATGGCCGTAATATACAAAGAGAAGAACAAAATAAAAAATAAAGAAAGAGCACTTACCCAAAAAAGGGGATAACTCGAAGCACGATAACACACTCAAAAAAAAATGTATACACCAGCAGATGAGTTCAATCCAAACGATGTAATCGGAAGCCTGCTTCACAAATCCAAATCACATATCGAAGGCCCATACTGTCCTCCATCGGACCTTCTCGAAGCACCTCCACCGATCCTTTTCCTCTGTTTTTCTCGCGTTACGCGTTCATCGACTCACTCCTCCTGACTCCATCTTGCCACGCCCCTCTCTTCTTCTAGCCAACTTAACTATCGGCGTACCGGTCAGAATGCCAAATAGATAGCGCTAGCTGTCCACCTGAGCGCTTCGCAAGCAATCATCTTCCCGTAGGTGGATCGGGTAACCGCGGTAGCCATCTTTGATTACGCGTAGGTTCCGTCAACGGCCACGCAGAAAGTCGATGAAGAAATTCATCACATATTAGACGTTTAACAAAAATTTCCTTGCACACCAAACAACTAGGAGAGAAGATCAAAACCCGACTTTGTATTTGATTTAGATAAGTCACATGATTTTTTTTTCCAATATTTTAGATTTAATTTCAAATTGATTAAAATCTTGAATTTGTAGAGGCTTAAAGCATATCCAAATTAAAACAAATTATATTATTTAAATTGAAAAATGACACCCTCACACGGGAATCAAACCCTGGTCCTTTGGATTAGTACGCCAATGCTCTAACCATTGAGCTATCCAGGAATTGTCCCGTGCCCAGGGTCATTCTTCTATAATATTTTAAGGCAGAGTCAAAAACAAATTAACCAAACCTTAATTATTTTTTTAAATCAGTTGGAAGAAAGAAAAATTAAAATCAAACATACCTTGAGTAGATTGGCTGGAAGAACTTCCACCTTGTATATCAGAACCATCAGAGTCCTGAAAAAAAGTAATTACCGTTTGAAAAAACAGTTAATAGAATAATAAAAATACATGATTCATAACAATGAGCGAAATGTAATTTCAGTAGAGTTCTGGTAGAAAAGGAATATTTGAAAAAACTTAAAAAAAGTTTGTGGTCAACAATGATAATATCTTATTTTATTAGTAGCATTATTTCTTAAGTATTTATACCTATCTTTGAAGAGTGACAGTTGTACCACACGATGCTATGTATGAATATATATAAACATTATTTAAATAATTATAAGTGTCCTATCTCTG
Organism: Timema podura; assembly: GCA_033556935.1. Classification (NCBI taxonomy): domain Eukaryota; kingdom Metazoa; phylum Arthropoda; class Insecta; order Phasmatodea; family Timematidae; genus Timema; species Timema podura. The sequence continues at coordinate 114,733,035 of JAVRXN010000009.1, forward strand.
ATCTCTCTTATAAAAATCTGACTGTACATTACATTAACATACTAAGCTGGCTGGCTGTGTTTGTTGTCTACAAATCCCCGGTTCAAACCAGGAGGTGTATTTGTACTGAGTACTGACGAAGAACTAAGGCACTAATCTATTAAATACAAGTCTTTCACTACTGAGGGACGCCAATGAGTTGTTCCTTTATTTTGAATCCTCCTTACAGAGCAAGATGTGAGTGGTTCAGAGTCCACTGATTCTTCCGCTAAATATCAGCAGTTGTGTTTTACACCTGGGCCACAAACAAGGTCTACACTAGATTCATAGCTTTACAGAATTTTCACTCAGCTCCTTGAGCCAGGTTGAGTCCATCAACACTGGAGTTCGCTAGTATCAATGCTCAGAGAAAAAAACACTTCCAAATGCCCAGTTGATAAATGACTCACTTTTAAAATGCTCAACTCACTTTTAACATGTTCGGCATAAAGGGACCATTGTAATTGTAATTTGCAGATGGCTGCATAAGTTTTTTGTGAGGTAGGATTATGTTAAGAGGGGATTCCCTACCTGAAATTAGCTTTGTAGAAGCCTACCGATTGACTTGAGAAGGCTATTTGTGTCTTCAGGTCGTCCATAAACCACAGAATGCTTTTTTCCTACCTTTTTAGCCCCCCCCCCCATGTAACACCATGTAGACAGTTAGCCAACCCCCCTCCCCCTTTGTTACATAACTTTTCTAATCAAGAATGAATGTCATTATTTCACAGGGAAGATTTGTGATACTAAAAGAGGGACTCAGAATTAATACTTCTTAAAATCCATTTTAAATCCTGAACATAAATGATTTCAGAGAGTATTATTATTTATGTGTAGCTACACATACATACATAAAGACAGACAAGTACAGACATAAAGACGTTGAGTTCAAATTCCTCAGATTCATGAGGAAAAACCTTTGCTATATTTATATTATGGATGTCAGGTTTGCAATCTGAGTAAGAGCCAGATGGCACTACTATGTGCTTACTAGGATGGCCCTTTGATGATGTTAAAGTGCCCACATCAGATGCTTGACGCCGTGGGAAGACATCTTTATTAAAATTATGCACTTTTTATGATAGTCATATTATCATCATATAGAGGGCTATTTAAAGAATTCTAATATACAACTTTTCTAAATTATTATTGGATTAATCTACAACTTTACTTTAGTTAACTTATTAATGCCTAGATTTATGTTTCGTTCCAACATCAATCCTGGATCCTGGCTTTAATCTTGTGAATGACTAGATGGCCAATGAAGCAGAGATCGAGGTTCGAATACCTATCGGGTATACTCAGAGTGGCTTTTCCTAAATGGTTTTATAATATCTCCCATGTTAATGAGGGTAGATTACCTCAAGAATTCTATCTTCCTCATTTCTACTCCATTAGATAAATATAATAAAAATAATTAGAATAACTACAATTTGACTATACCACCCTATAAATATATATTAAAAAGGTAGGATTTTAGAGAAAATTTACCAGCATTTGCATGGAGGGGAGTGGGAAACCATGTAGGAAAAGCAACCTACAGTAGTCCTAACTGGTACTCGAACCCCATCTCCCCAACATTGGCCGTCTAGTCTACTGAGAGAATGACTATTTAGACAACGCAGCCACCATAGTGTGTGTATAATAGTTGCATTTATATACATACACATTAGATTTATCAGAAGGGAAAAGGTATAGGCTTTAATTCACCTACCTTTTGTGAATAGTTAATGATATTTGAAGCTTTACTTTCCAGAACATGCTGCTGGTATGAAGAAATAACACTAGTGATGGACTCCTCAAACTTGACTCGAGATAAATTCTGTACTTTTGCTTCTTTCCATTTCACTATAACATCTTTTTGAGACTCTTCCACTATTAAGTAAGTGCTAAACTTACATTTTCAACGCAACAGATATTCGGAAGTTATCCATAAGTATGTTTATCAAAAGTGAAAACATAACAATAATATTGTTTTTGAACATTAGAATTTTAGTTTAAGACCTGTGCTATGTAACACTTTGATGTACCCCACCCTCCCCCCATGTAACAGCATGTAGACATTAGGGTTCCCCCTCCCCCCAATGCGGTACGTGGTTTATGGATGACCCCTTCTCTCTAGTGGAATCCATGTTTAAAATGAGCTTTATTTAATGCCCCTTGATGGCACCTAGCGATACGATACCCTTCATCTCCCAAGGAGAGCTGTCATTCTTACCTGGAGGTTGTAGGTCTGGTGTATACCTTGTCTGTGACTTGGGTCTAACCTAAACTTGACATCAATATTATTTATAATCTTACTGTCCAATATATTGTCACTGTCACAAGATATTCAGAGGAAGATAGATAATGCTTGAGGACTGATGCATGGCAGTCATGGAAGAACCTTCCTGTAAGCTGATGATGGTCTAGTGTTAAATTGAAATGGTCGTTAGTGCAAAGCCACCAAAAAAGGTGTGTTAAACTCACCACACTAAGTCTCGGTTCCGCAGTGCTGGAACCTGAGGAAGTACTATCTTCAGAGTTCTTCCTATCGCAACCCACCACCTCCAACTTGGAACCACTGAGGTCAAGGGGGTGTATGATCTCCAAACGAGGCCGTGCCTCCTCCTCCTGCTTGACAGCCTCACTTGCCCTGGTTCCTCCACTCAGCTGCTCCTCCTTGCTCCCTCCACCAAGGCGCAAGAACTTGCGGAGCGAGAACCTCGGCCGACTGTGTGACTTTTTCTTTTCGGGGGGTGAGTCCATCACCAGACACTCCACTGACACTGACAGGGGACTGCGAGGGGCGGGGGTTGGGTCAGGGCACCGACTCACCAATGTGTCACTGCGGATCTTGGGGCTGCATGACGCTGCACGTTCTCGCTTCTCCTTCTCGCGAGACACTGGCGAGGAGGAAGACTTGACCGCTCCAAGAGAAGGGTTGCGGGTGAAGAGAGTGGCCAGCGGCTCCTCTGTGGGGGAGGGAGTGGGCGGTGGTTTGGGGGCTTGTCTCTTTAAGGGTGTTCGGCATGCAGTGTCTGGCGCAGGTGGGTCTGGGGGCAGCATCAGTGGTGAGGGAATCTGGAACAATACAAATGAAAATGTGGAATATTCTAAATATTATATATTTGTACATTTTATTTACATATTAGTCAAAAATAGGAATTTTTTAATATTATCATATTAAATATGAATTAAAAAAAAAATAATTAGGTTACTGAAAATAGTCCCTATACTTATTATTTTCTCGGTTCTTGCCGCAAAGAAAGAAAATACTAGTAGATTTAATATTTTAATATGATAACCTCAAAGTATAATAATCATATTTAAGTTAGAAATTTATAATCTTTAATTTAACTTAGTGATATTTTCACTATCTGTCTGCATATGGCTATGTGATTAAAGGAGTTTAACACATTAATTGTGCGAGAGCTTAGTTTGTGTGTTTAGAGTGTGAAAAATAAAATAAACATAAAACTATAACCAACCATGTGCGGCGCAGGTTTCCCCGCTGCCTGCAGCACCTTGTTGGGTTTGGTGGGGATCTTGGGCTTTTCTCGTCTCTGCATGGGGCCATGCAGGAAGGAAGGGCGAGGGTCTAGGATAGGCGGGGGGCTACGCGGCAGCGCTGGAGGTTCGCTTGGCTCGTCAGGGTCTGCCCGCCCGTCAGGTTCCCCTGCAAGCTCCCGACTCTCTTCTACTCGGAACATCTCACCTCCTGGGACCACCTTGTGGGGGATTCGTTCCTTCGTTGGAACAAATCTATCACTTACATCCTTTGTTGGTGAAACTATTTCATTCAGCTTTGTCCTTGTGGATGTATAATTTTCAGCGAGAGATTCTCTTACCAGCGGGCATGTTTCTGGATTCTCTTCAACTTGTTTCGGTCTTTCGTCACGAGTCTTTGTTTCCCCAACCACTCTGCGTGTTACCGAGGGTGAACCGTATTTAGATGTCAATATTTTACAGTTATCATTTTCACAAGAATTTACCTCCTTAGAAGAACGTTCTATGTTAACAAGTCTCAGAGATAAAGACTTCTTGTTTGTGTCAGGAGAAGAATTGATCAAGTTCTTTCTTTCGACCAGACACGGTTTGGCAGCCACCTTTGGGTTGTGTGTTTCAACGATGGCTGGTTTCGCAGATACATGCAGATACACTTCTTTGATGGCACTTTTACTATCTGATATTTGTTGGGTACTTGAGCTTAAAGAGTATTCCTTGTCACTTTTGGTTGCCTCTTTAATATGCAATAAATTTGTACTGTTTTGATTTGGTATAGAGATTTCTTTGTGGGAAGCTAGCTTTGGTTTGTTGTCTGCATTTAAAGTCGACTCAATGGAAGAAATAAATGTTTCGTCCTGATTCTCTTTGGAAATATTACTAATGTTTGTACCAAAATTTATTTTTTGAGTGGTTTCTTTATGGCATTCTTGTTCTGATGCGATCATATTTTCAATTGTCTTTCTTGTCGCAGGTTTTGGAAAATTATCTTCTGACTTATTTTGTAGATCTGATCTACCATTAAACGCCAAAGTGCGGTTTACACTTTTTGATTTTTCAATGGGTGTTCTAGTTTTGCATATAGGAATCCGACTCACTTTCCCATCGCTGGTTTCATTTTCGTTAGGCGCACATTTGAAATCTATCTCATTAATTTCCTTAATTACCATGTAAGTGGAGCACTCATAATTCAATGTTTCAGATTTCTCACTTATATTAGCTTTATCCTCTACTACAATATTATCAATTATATTTTCCGATGGTATGTCTTCTTTACCTTCAGCAATTTTCTTTGCGTCTTGATCCCCGACACTGTTCAAGTTATTGTTCTTACACATATCCAAAGGGTTAAGCATAGAAACTGGGGTGGTTTCACGTTTGTTTTTATCACACTCACTTACAGTGTTTGTCGTTTGTTTATCGCACTCGATATGAACATTCTTAACAAGGGATTTGAGGACGACATTGTCAGTATTATCTAAAGCGACCTCGCTGTTCTTGATCAGGATGGGTCTGTCAGGTTCTTCCAGCAGTTTGTTAATGTGACTCTTCCTGGTGACAGCTATAGAGGGTCTATCCAGATCTTCATGACCACCAAATGGGGTGACAGGCACAAGGAGTGTTTTCTTGCGGCCCTCCGCATCGGTGAGTGGTTTACCCAATTTGAGGGGGCTAAAAATACGCTTGGTTTCATCAACACCTGAAAAATAACATTTCATTACAATTACTAAATAATTAGAATGAGAAATGTGTTTATGTAGCTGTGCAATGCAACTTCAGATGAGACATATTTATATTGCTACCATGTTTACATGTACACATTCACGGGGGAATGTCATGAGTGGTTGCCAAGGCAGGCAAGGTTTGATTGGACTAATACTAGTAAACTGTTCACTCCTCACTATCCATTCGACCAATTACACACAAAATAATGTGATGAACAAAGGTATGTTTGTTAGATTTAGAGGTAAAGTTTGATTGTGAATGGGAGGGGAAATAGTTTACTAGTACAGTCCTGTCAAGCCTCGCCTGCCTTGGGAACAACCGCTGAGCTGCCTTGCATACTCACTATCTTGTGGCCAAGCAGTGCACATGATGTTTAAAAATAAACCTTTGCTTGTATGAAGCTGTGCCTCTACTTCATCTAGATTTGGCAACAACGCAGTTACACCAGGCATAAAGAAAGTTCCTCAAGTTACAGTACCAGATCTTGACCTTCGTTAGCATGAAGCTGTGCCTCCACTTCATCTAGATTTGGCAACAGCGCAGTTACACCAAACTTAAAGAAGGTTCCTCAAGTTAAAGTACCAGATCTTGACCTTCGCTAACAAGGAGGTGTTTCCTCAGCTTCATCTCTATATGTGACAACAATGTAGATCCATCCACAGACACAAAGAAGCTTCCTCAAGATGCCAGCTTTTGACAAAAGCCACCATGGGAGTGATGTCAAATTTATTTGTAGATCACTATAATGAATTAATGTAATACACATACCCTCAAGGGTACACGAAGGATTTCAAGGGATAAACAATTTAACACTAATCTAATCATAAGTTTCTTTTAGTTATAGTAAGTTTGGGGAACAAGATCTTGCCGTGTTGTCATGAATTTCTTTCCCTCTGCCTTGATCTTGTTTCACTTACCACTAGGTTTTTATAACTTTACAATATAGCAGGTATTCATCTCTCTCTTTTTAAGAAGCGCTAGAAGGAGTATGTTGGTCAAGCCATGGCCTTGAAAGAGGTACACAACTTGCAAAAGTTTGGGACACACTAGCTTTGCAATTGACAAGTAAGTTGAGGTTCCAAACCTGACTGGCTGAATTTGAGGTGGATTTCCACATTTAATTTATAATGTGGTTTATCCATCCTTCCTTCCTTCCTTCCTTCCCTTTTATGCGGGTGAATTTTCTTGCTATCCTTTTCATCCGTAGTACAATAATAAAGTTTAAAATTAAACTTAAAAACGACAGCGCTATTATGGGTGTTCAAGCAAGTTTGGAATGGTTTCTAACTTTTTTTTTATTAACAGACTTTTGTTTTAAAATATACATTCTTGGGGAATCTTCCTCGGATTTTTAATTTATACTAAACAACTTTTACTTTTTTAGTAATCAAGGAGAGTACAAATGGTTTCAACAAAAAATAAAACGTTAAAAAGAATCCAAATTTTGTTTGAACATGCATACGGACAAAGAAAGAGCTGATATATTATATTGGGTGTATGGGATACTCAACGAAGTTAAGAGAATCCTTTAAGTCAATGTTTATGCTAATTTTAAGTTAAGTCTGGTAAAGAAGTGAGTCAATGATAGCAACGAACCTTCTGTGGTGAGCAGGTTGGCTGTGATGGTGTTGAAATCTGTGTTGTCTTTTGTGAGAGTCTGTAGGGCTCTCTCCTCTTCCCCCTCAGCCGCATCATCTTCCAAGACAGAATCAGAGTCGGCCAGCTCGAAACTATCCTCCCCATCAGATGAGAAGCACTCGTCGCCCCCGTAGCCGATCACTTGGGACTCCTCAGCAGGGAACCGCACACTGGAACCTTTTCCCTTACGGGGCGCTTGCTGCTTGTTTTTCAGGATACTCTGAAATAATATCACCGAGATTGTTGTACGAGGCAAGGGTGCAATCAAGGTGGAGGGGGGTATTCGGCCACGTGCACTGCTTCTCCTTGTCTATTTTTGTATGAATTAAATATTTTACCAATTCTCTATTAGTGAAAAATCAAACATGTGTTACTGGTTGTGTTATTTCAACTTCTCCTTACAGCACAAGGTCTCCATTTTCTACCACCACACCAAGAAGTTGTTTTACCTATTCATTTTTGGTAACATTATATGTCTATAGTCAAATGGGGTGATTGGTCCCTTCACAAGCTTTACAAAATTTCAATTTCCTACATCATGGAAAATTTGTATTTGGGATTGATTTTTGAGTATTTCAGACCCCCACCTCCCCCTCCTCTATTTTTAATTATCAAGTTTCAGACTTTTATTGTTTAATATAGTGATCCTTTGCTAAAAAATATTATTTTTAATATAAGATTGTGTTTATTTATATTCATAAAATAATTTGTTTGTCTGTCATGAGCAATGTGTGATATCTACTATGGGCAAGGTCTGAAATCTTAACATTTGTATCCCCTGTGCACGAAATGTGCACCTCAATGCCGACATTTTACAATTTTCATTAAATTCCTTTAAATGGATTAAAAATCAGGTCGGAAACAATAAAATGATATTTTTTTCTGTTTGTTTGAAACAACGGCTGGTACTTCTGCAAGTTAAAGTATTTAGATATAAACATATTTGTTTTATAGCTACACAAATCATATTTAGGTGGAGAGAATGAGAAAAAATGGAAGAAAACAAGGTTAGGTTAGAATTCTCTTTTGATTCCTGGCCCTCCCAGATCTCTCCATGGTACCAAAAAGAAAAGCATGCCATGACGTGACTTGCTCTATTTTAAGTGTGGTATTTGTGTTTTAACATGAAACAATTTTTGCTCGCTGACTTCTAAAGGCAACCCATACTCAAAATTTGACTCTGGTTTCAATGTGTCAATGGTTTACCAACAATGCAATTTTTTTCGTCTATTTTCTAGGAAGATTTTGGATGATTTTTATAATGCAACCCTCGTCACATTGTGTATATAATTTAAATCAATTATTGTATTTTAAAACATTATATTATTCAAGTGTACATGTGTGTGATACTAATATTTATAAAGCTATGATCCATGCCAGTAGGCCCAGGACTTATTGTTACAACAATCGTCTATGCCAATAGGTTCAGGGCCTAGTGTTTCAACAGTTGCCCATGCCAGTAGGCCCAGGACTTATTGTTACAACAATCGTCTATGCCAATAGGTTCAGGGCCTAGTGTTTCAACAGTTGCCCATGCCAGTAGGCCCAGGACTTATTGTTACAACAATCGTCTATGCCAATAGGTCCAGGGCCAAGTGTTTCAACAGTTGCCCATGCCAGTAGGCCCAGGACTTATTGTTACAACAATCGTCTATGCCATTAGGTCCAGGGCCAAGTGTTTCAACAGTTGCCCATGCCAGTAGGCCCAGGACTTATTGTTACAACAATCGTCTATGCCATTAGGTCCAGGGCCAAGTGTTTCAACAGTTGCCCAAACCATTTCACTCAGAGTGTTTCAACAACTATTGTTGCCTCACCTGAAGAGCAACCTCTGTCCGCCTCCAGGCGTACGGCCTGTTGTACATGGCGGACAAGTAGCGACTCCTGCCTTCCCCTCCCGCCCCTCCATTCTCGCTGTGTTCCTCTTTGGACTTGAAGCAGTTGGAGCAAAGGTCCTTCTTCCAGGCATTCTGCACGAAGTGGTGGCACAGGGCTGCCATCCTTACAGAGCCATTCCCGCTGCGCTCACTGTAACCTGTACACAGACAACACAGACATATTAGATAAAATGTGAGTTGTGAGGGTTACTGAACGTCTTTCAAGGATTACAAGGCATCCTCTGAGGGTTACTGTGCGTCCTGAGGGTTACAGGGCATCCTCTGAGGGTTACTGTGCGTCTTTCAAGGATTACAAGGCATCCTCTGAGGGTTACTGTGCGTCTTTCAAGGATTACAAGGCATCCTCTGTGGGTTACTGTGCGTCCTGAGGGTTACTGTGCGTCCTGAGGGCTACAGGGCATCCTCTGAGGGTTACTGTGCGTCCTGAGGGCTACAGGGCATCCTCTGTGGGTTACTGTGCGTCTTTCAAGGATTACAAGGCATCCTCTGTGGGTTACTGTGCGTCCTGAGGGCTACAGGGCATCCTCTGAGGGTTACTGTGCGTCCTGAGGGCTACAGGGCATCCTCTGAGGGTTACTGTGCGTCCTGAGGGCTACAGGGCATCCTCTGAGGGTTACTGTGCGTCCTGAGGGTTACAGGGCATCCTCTGAGGGTTACTGTGCGTCTTTCAAGGATTACAAGGCATCCTCTGAGGGTTACTGTGCGTCCTGAGGGTTACAGGGCATCCTCTGTGGGTTACTGTGCGTCTTTCAAGGATTACAAGGCATCCTCTGTGGGTTACTGTGCGTCCTGAGGGCTACAGGGCATCCTCTGAGGGTTACTGTGCGTCTTTCAAGGATTACAAGGCATCCTCTGTGGGTTACTGTGCGTCCTGAGGGTTACTGTGCGTCCTGAGGGTTACAGGGCATCCTCTGTGGGTTACTGTGCGTCTTTCAAGGATTACAAGGCATCCTCTGTGGGTTACTGTGCGTCCTGAGGGCTACAGGGCATCCTCTGAGGGTTACTGTGCGTCCTGAGGGCTACAGGGCATCCTCTGTGGGTTACTGTGCGTCCTGAGGGTTACAGGGCATCCTCTGAGGGTTACTGTGCGTCTTTCAAGGATTACAAGGCATCCTCTGTGGGTTACTGTGCGTCCTGAGGGTTACTGTGCGTCCTGAGGGCTACAGGGCATCCTCTGAGGGTTACTGTGCGTCTTTCAAGGATTACAAGGCATCCTCTGTGGGTTACTGTGCGTCCTGAGGGTTACTGTGCGTCCTGAGGGTTACAGGCATCCTCTGAGAGTGTGCACTTTTATGCACAAGGGCTACCTATCTTTAAAATTTTAAATCTTTATTGTGCAGTAGATATTACGCAATGCTCATGACAGACAGACAAACTCTTCATTTTATTAATAGAGATAGTTAATATTTAGGCCTCCACAGAGAGGTGGTCATGAGAACAAAGTCGTCAGGCTCGCAATAGACAAGAAGATTGTCGAGGGCAGGTTGGTTGAGGCCGGATGTATCGGGGGTGATTATTATAATGTAATGTATCTCTGTGGTTTAATAATTTGCAGGTGTGATATTTCAAGCGCCTTACATATAGCCACGCGCAGTTCACCGGCACATTGGTGTAATGAAGGTTGCCTACTCCTGTCGCAAACGGCGAACTCAATGTTTCCGTAGCTAGCTAGTAGTTTCCAACAGACTGTAACTGGCTCGCTGGGAACGCTTATCGCAATAAGAATATATTTTATATATAGGGTTATTATCATCATAATTGACTAAAGATATCAACACCTAACACGTTAATAAATTCCCTTATTTTGTCATAAGTAATATCAAACCTTAGTATTTATTGTATATTAATAACTCCACTACCTTATGCGGAGCAAGTAATTGCAAAGCAATAGGCTGATAAACAAATCATTAATCATAACTTTTTATCTCTCCTTAATGAAACTTTTTTATGATTCTATATAATTTGATAAAATAGTTGTATTCCAATGAGTTTTAGTTGCCAGCGTATTATATATCTTTTGGTTGACACAATATCACGTGATTAAGGATACAGAAACAGCGCACAAAATTAAGTCATACGGACTAATGTTCGGGCAGTGGCTTTTCTAAACCCTGATTTTTATAAGACCATAAACATTGATTACAAGCCACTTACATTTTGCATTCTGGATTAATGTATTTTTTATTTATTAATTAAAAAGTGAATCTAAAAAGTTATCAAAACTTCTAATAGCACTTCCTCACAGATCATACTACTGAATAATTTCTCTTTACATTATTATTTAATGTCACTACAATAATTCTAATATTTTTATTTCAGCCATTGTGGCAACATGTATTTTCATTTCTCAAATAACGGGCGTCTTATGTAAGTCAGACTTTAGGATGAGGCAGGTGGGGTGCCCTGCTGGGAGAAAATTTATCAGTAATATTAGCAACAATATGCTTCAGTTTTTTAGTAATAAAAACGTATTTTATTTTTATTATTTTATAACCGGGTGTTAGAGTGAGTAAACAGTATGAGTACCAATAGGCCCATTAGTACCAAGCCAAATTTTAAGGAACCATTTTCAAGGGGGGGGGGGCTACATTTTTATTTGCCCTAGCTCATGAGCCAGAGCTACGCCTCTGAGGTAAGGCGACCATTTTCACCCCCGAAATAACCCTGTCCCGGACTGATTTTGTCCCCAGTTTATTAAATAAATTCATGTGATTTGAGTTTCACACGGATTAAATTATAATATTTTAATCAAGTCAGTTGCTAAAAAAAAGTAAAATATGGCAAGCATGCACATCGTATCTGGCCACGAATTTGTCTCACTCATTTTTACTTTTATTTCTTAACTGATGCTGTAGGATATTCTATAACTTTCATTATAACATATATTTCATGAGGGGTACATCCATAAACCACGTAACGCTTCTAAGAGGGGGTGAGATCTAATGTAGAGATGGTGTTACATGGGGTGAGGGTCGGTACATCACAGTGTTACGTAATATAGAACTCATACTTAAACTATAATGTTGAAAATAATATTATAGTTCACGTTTTCACCGTTAGTAACCATAATTTAGTTACCGATAACTCCCCAATGAAATAATGATATAAACTCTTAATCTGAAAACACATGTTGGAGAAGGGTAAAAAAAAAAAGGTGAGAAAAAAACGTTACGTCGTTTATGGATGATTCTAAAGGTGCGTATTAATTTGAGAATTTGTTCGTACTCGTTCGGTTAGTTCTGTTCGTTCGGAGTAAAATGTTCAAGTGGGTACCTGTCCGAGAACACGCGGCGAACGGAACCGAACGCTGTCGAGCAGTTTTTTTTGGGAATGCTCAAATGAAGTCATTTGTTCGCCTGTGCTCAGTGGATACGTGTTGTCGCACCTGTTCGGAGTGTTTGGAATGGGCCGCAGAAGAATGTTTGAGTTAATAAATATCTATGAAGAAAACCCGGTGCTGTGGAACCCTCAACATGGACTTTATAGCAATAAAATTAAAAGACACGATGCGTGTGATGCAATGTTTGAGTGCTTCGTTCAATGAGACACAAGTTCCCATAACAATATCACCAATACGTTGTTTTGAAAACTTGAACAGGTACTGCACGCTTGCAAATGAGTCCCCAGTTGCTAAATAACGTAACGTTTGTGCCAAACAATCTTTCACTGGTATTGCTTTACGGAACTTTGGGTCCTTCTTCGCAATTATATGACCGACAAGGTTAACCAAAATCTCAAATCTTGAGATGATATTAGGGTGAAATTTCGGAAATGTCCATCCAATCCCCTTAAAAGTTCTGTATTTTGCCGCCTACAAAACAGCCACCTTATCCACATTTTCCCGTCTCTCTTTTTTTAAATATTTTTAGTCAATGCGCACAGCACAAAGGAAGAACCTGCAGCCACTATCAAATCCATTTTAAGACTGAGTTCCGGTTGTCCTTGGCGACGGGAACAAGTCAAGCACCAGCAAACGGTCCAAATGCTCGGACATATATTTGTTCTCTTTGTTCGGGGTGCTCGGCTTGTTGTTGTTCGTTAGGGTGTTCGGCTTGTTCTCTTTGTTCGGGGTGTTCGGCTTGTTCTGTTCGTTCGGGGTGTTCGACTTGTTCTGTTCGTTCGGAGTAAAATGCTCAAGTGAATACGCACCTTTAGACCTAATTTATTGACATTGTTCAATAACACGATTTAAAAAATACATACTATATAAACTTGGTTTATTCTGAAAGGTAACAGTATTTCCTTGAATTATTACACTATGGTCTTATCTCATAAGCTGCACCATAGTGGAAACTTGCAAGGTAAGCTCACTCACTACGTTCAAGGGTAAGCGGAAGCTACAAATTAAACTACCATAGGCGTCACTCGCTCTTTGGGGAAGGGGGGGGGGGGGGGGAGTTCTAATGTCTACATGCTGTTACATGGGGGGAGGGGGTACATTAAAGTGTTACGTAACACAGATCTTATACTCAAACTCTAATGTTGAAAAACAATATTAATTTTCATGTTTTCACCTTTGATAAACATACTTATAGATAACCTCCGAATATCTGTGGCGTTGAAAATGCAAGTTTAGCACTTACTTTTTGTCTATTAATATTTCGAATGCGCTTAGGTGTTATTGTCTGCCCGAGACTACGAACGCCAAGCACAGTCGAAAACACATATTTTCATGCAGATGACAGTGACATGCCTATACTCATGGTACTTGTTTAGATTTGTCCGAACTACTGACCCCCTCACGTGCTTCTAGTTGGATAACAGCTGTCAGTCGAAGAGGCCTTAATTTATAAGTTTAGTTGAGTTTAAGTATAATTTAGATTCCTACAGCACATTCTTTTACATAGGTCGTGAATAATCGCTTGTGTTTGTACAAAAAAATAATTTCTTCAAAAAGAGGAGACTTGTTCATTGCTTGTGTATAAAAAACGATATACACAAAAAAAATAGTGGAAGAGTTTAAAAAAGATGTTGTAGTGAAATGGAAAGAAGCAAAAGTACAGAATTTATCTCGAGTCAAGTTTGAGGAGCCCATCACTAGTGTTATTTCTTCATACCAGCAGCATGTTCTGGAAAGTAAAGCTTCAAATATCATTAACTATTCACAAAAGGTAGGTGAATTAAAGCCTATACCTTTTCCCTTCTGATAAATCTAATGTATATGTATATAAATGCAACTATTATACACAAACTATGGTGGCTGAGTTGTCTAAATAGTCATTCTCTCAGTAGACTAGACGGCCAATGTTGGGGAGATGGGGTTCGAATACCAGTCAGATCTACTGAAAGTTGCTTTTCCTACATGGTTTCCCACTCACCCTCTATGCAAATGCTGGTAAATTTTCTTTAAAATATTACCTTTTTAGTATACATTTTGTAGGGTGGTATAATCTAATTATAGTTATTCTAATTATTTTTATTATATTTATCTAATGGAGTAGAAATGAGAAAGGTAGAATTCTTGAGGTAATCTACCTTCATTAACATGGAGAGATATTATAAAACCATTTAGGAAAAGCCACTCTGAGTATACCCGATAGGTATTCGAACCTCGATATCTGCGTTATTGGCCATCTAGTCATTTTCAAGATTAAAGCCAGGATCCAGGATTGATGTTGGGTCGAAACATAAGTCTAGGTATTGATAAGTTAATTAAAGTAAATTTGTAGATTAATCCAATAATAATTTAGAAAAGTTGTATACCTAGAGTTATTTAAATAGCTCTCTATATGATGATAATAGACTATAATAAAAAGTGCACAATATTAAGAAAGATGTCTTCCCCCAGCGTCAAGCATCTGATGTGGGCACTTCTCAGATCGCAAACCTGACATCCATAACATAAATATAGCAGAGGTTTTTCCTCATGAACCTGAAGAATTTGAGCTTGACGTATTTATGTCTGTACTTATCTGTCTGCATGTGTAGCTATCCATAAATAATAATACTCTCTGAAATCATTTATGTTCAGGATTTAAAATGGATTTTAAGAAGTATTAAATATGAATCCCTCCTTTAGTATCACAAAACTTCCCTATGAAATAATGGCATTCATTCTTAGTTAGAAAAGTTACGTAAAACGGGAGGTTGGGGGGGGGGGGGGGGGGCTAGGCTAAATGTCTATATGGTGTTACATGGGGGCCTAAAAAGTTAAGAAAAAAGCGTTACATGGTTCATGGACGACCCCTTATATAGGTGACAGAACTAACCCATTTTTACTTTAAATTATAAAATATAATTTTTATCGTACAACCTGAATAACGCGAACAATGTAAACGAAATCAATTATATTGGTCATATAATTCAAGTTACCTTGATCATAATAGGCTACATTGCTCTAATCGTGGATTTTAAAATTAATGATTAAAACAATTCACTAGTTATTTTACTGTGTTCAAAGTGTCCCATTTGGTAGATTATTGTGGGAGACGTACACCCCACCCCCTCCCTGAACTCCCCCGCTAACGCCGCCCATGGCAACTACCTTCTCCGACTTTCATCGCCGATTTTAGAATAACTTTAACCAAAAATGTCAAGAAAAAGATGCTCACTTTACTTTAAGGACACAAAACTTGACGGAGTATATAGCCGAGGCACCTTAGCCTAAAGTCTGTTCATCGTAGGAATTGTTTTCCGAAAGGCCCTTTTCCCTACCAGAAAGCCATTATATAGTAGGATATTGGTAGGAAGAAATACCTTTCTGAGAGTAATTTTTACCGTGAATGGAGTATACATCTCAATATTTTGTTTTTAGGGCAAATCTTGCGCATGCGCATATCCAGGGGGCTATCCAACAAAACAGGGCAAGCGCGGGTTGTTGACATTCCACAGAGAGGATGTAACCTTGTTTGGGAACAGGTTGGTAGGACTGATCTCTCGGAGGAACAAAAGAAGACAAGTGAAGGTTACAGCAGGAAGTATAAGAGGGGGTATCGAGGTCGACAAGTTTCCCGCGCACTCAACACAACACACATCTTGGGGTCTGAACCTCTCGCTATTTGCCTGGGTAGCTCGCTTTCTACCGGGACTACCATCGACTAAGTTTCTAGCTCACTATTTATCGGTAGAATGACGGGGGTAACTTATAGCTAAGGTAGTTCCTAGCTCTATATACCAACCCGCCTCGGTGGCGTAGTTGGCTAACGCGCTGGTCGTGTTGGGCTCGACCGCCGAGGACGGGGAGATCGAGGTTCGAATCTCGGTCGGGTGAACTGGGGGTGGTTTTTCCTAAATGGTTTTCCACTCTCCCTCCACGCAAATGCGGGTTCACTTCCTCTATATTCAACCTTCCCTATTCCTAACCTACATATAGAGCAATTAGTACTTAAGCGTATAACCCGAGCGGATAGAGTGACACGCGGTATTATTTCTAACTTAAAATAATTTTTTTAATTTTTATTTTTTCATAAAGAAAGTACTGTGATCGTGAAAATTTTCACCTTGATGATGGATCTTCGTTTAAACCGCCCCCGAACACAAAAATGTGGGTCTTGCATTTGTGTTTGTCTCTAGGTCTAGAGCCGAAAGGGTTAAAATGATTTTGTTCAAACTTTATAATAATTAAATGTTATATGGTCCCCCTTAGGACAGGACTTTTTTTTTTTTACTCTAGCCTTAAAATTAAAGGCAGTTTACTAACGACTATCTTTCGAAAATTGATTTAACGATTTTGTGTAAAATTGATATCTAGGATAGGAGCTTGATTCGGTGTCCGCATGGTCTAAGTCATCACACTCACACTATAATAGATTACCAATAACAGGGAGAGCAGGGTTTGAATCCTTGTTGAGTGCTCCGAGGGTGTTTTTCCCTAAATGATTTTCCACTCTCCCTCTCCATGCAAATGTGGATAAACTTAATTTAAATTCAATCTTGCTCATCCCTAACTCATTAGCGTGATTAGTAAATATACTTACAACCTGAACAGGTAGTAAGACGTGATGTTAAAAAGTGTATCATAAGTACTTTGGGTTAGGGGTTGAGACAACAACTTTACAGAATTATTTGCTTGAGTTCAACATTGTAAAACTGTTTAGTGGCGAAATAATAATTTGTTTATTCGGTTTCTGCCCTGGCAAGCAGTAAACAATGACCCGCGATGTCAGGGTTAATACCCCCTCCCCCTTCCAACGACGCCCTCAGCTAGAAAGTTACCCCAGGAGCCACGTGATGATTCGTGGTGAAAACCGTCAGTAAGTCCCGGATTCTCACGAGCAAGGCGACACAAACTCAAAGACGACCTCTTCCCCCCTCTCTAATGAACCAACCGCAACCTCTTCGTTGGTGACCTTCGACATTGAAAACCATTCGGCCAAGTTTGTTCAGTTCAAGTTGTCCTTTTTTTCATTTGTTTTCTGGTCACCACTGGGAGGAAGTTGTGATCACGTGACCTGTTTGACCTTTGATGCAAGTTCTGGGTTAGTGTTAAATATCTTTAATAAATCTTTATATACTCCCCAAATGAGCCCGTACTTTAATGATTATATTTCAGGGTTGCGCACTATATTCTCAATACAAAATTTCGGGTGTTTTTCCAGAAGGAACTCACATTTTCCCAGACACTTTATGTTGAGGTATAGCGGAATGCAATTTCCTTTTTCCTAAAAGTGACGAGTGTGAGGTCATGCAATTGGTGCTTAGAACAGGATGTTTAACCTCCATAAGGAAATATATGTAGTTGATATGAAGCCCAATGTTTCAAGGTAAGGGGGGTAAGATAAGTGTGTAATGACACTGTTTTGGACCCCTCTCATATATTCAAAAAGTCATGGATGAAGTGTGTTTTCTTTAAAGTAAATTTTCCTTTTAATACTTCATCCATGGAGAGTCACACGTTTTCAGAAGTAATTTCAATACACTACGTTTTAAAACTTTCTTTCTTTAATAGACATACTCTGTTGTATTTGAAAATCATGTGACATGCTGGCTCCCTTTACCCAATAGGAAGCTATCCTTCACAATATCAGGCTACTAGGAGTTCTCCTATTAGTTGGTTTTAACACTGGTGACAAGGGGTCCAAGAAGTAAGGGGTAGCTCATATAAGCAGCTTGTGCGTATAAATCTACACAGAATATAGTAAGCTCCATAAAATATAGTAATATTACACAGAAACATAGTAATAAGACAGAACATAGTAATATCACAGAGAAAATCTCTGTAACAGCACTAGCTCTGGATCTCCGCGTTAGTTCGTAAATTAACAAAAACTGTATTATTTAAATGTTAATTTTATAATATTGAAAGTGAAATAAACAAAATAAATCGTGTACAATGTTAAATCTCAACTAATTTCTAAAATAAATCAATAATTAATAATCCCACAGTAATAAATACACGTAAATTCAGATCGTCATAACCGTGTGATAACAAGTGCACAGTAAGCCATTCACGCGTCGTTATCTTATAAAACCCGGTATCACTATAAGTGTTCGAATCAGCGGGATTCAGCTCAGTTAACTTATTCTTCTATGCAAAGACCTTCTGTTAAATACCCCAAATTTACAAATATCCCAGTATTTTTTGCAAAATGTCCTGTGTTTTCCATATTCTCCATGTGCGTGGCAACCGGAGACCTGTATTGTGGGTAGCATCGACCCTGGTTATAGTTGGAAACCCTAATACTAAGATTTTGGTTGCCAAAACAGTTTAGAGAACTCAAGCATATTTGATATTTCTTTGCGTTCAACATTGATAACATATTAGCAGATAATATGACTTGGTGTATGAATATATTAACACGATTATAGTAATAATTACAGTTATTAGAAGTTTTATATTTTTGCTGTACAAACACATTTTTACAGACAGTTATTTAACCTTGCGAAGAAACAAGAGATTGTTGTGCAGAAAGTCACTGAGTGATGGCTTGTACAATGTACATTACTGGTTAATATTATTATTATGGTGATAATAGGATAAAAGTGTACATAAACTAGATTTCATTCCTGAACACGCCTCGGTGGCGTAGTTGACTAACGCATTGGTTTCGTGTTGAGTTAGACTGTCTAGGACGGGAAGATCGAGGTTCGAATCTCAGTCGGGTGAACTTGGGGTAGTTTTCCCTAAACTGTCTTCCACTCTCCCTTCACGCAAATGAGGGTTCCGTTCCTCTAAATTCAACCTTTCCCAATTCTTAAGCCATCAGCGTAATTAGTACTTAAGCTTATAATACGATCGGGTAGTAAGACGCGGTGCTAAATAAAGATTTAATTCATTATTTTATGCACTACAATATTTCATGTTGTTCCTACATACGGGACGAATCCCGGATAGCTCAGTGGTAGAACATTGACACGCTAAGTCGAAGGTTCCGGGCTCGATTCCCATGTCCAGGTATCATTTTTTTAAATCTACGTCTGATGTTTCTGTATTTGTAGTTGTATCGATCTCCCAGGCTTTGCTAGTAACATTTAATGTACAAGTGTATGCTTTATCCATCATGTTATCAAAAGTGCGAGGATAAATGATAAAATCCTTTAAATGAGTAATAAAAACAATGTTTACAACAATAACCCACTACCAAAAGAAATACAGTGAAGAAAACAATAAATGGGTCTAAACGTCGCGTTAACAGATGTCAACACATCTGTTGCCGTTTCAAAAGGGGAAAAAAAATACTGGGCGACCACAAACAAGCAAAAAATAGTTTCCTATCGTTATCCCTCCTCCCCCCCCTTTTTTTTTGCCAATTACGAAACAGGCGGGACTTGCTAATACAACAAGAATGTAGGATATACAAGTGAAACTGTATTAGTACATTAGTAGTACTAACCGCTCTAACTGATGATGAAAACTATAGTTTCTAATCGATTGATCTACAATGTTTTGGTTTGTATTCAAAATTCGAATTATCCATCTATTTGTTCGCTGCTGGCGAGTCACTATCGATTAGCAACAACGGAAATGAATAATAATATGTATGTTTTTATTCGAATGATTTCAAATCTATCGAATGGGCCAGTGGAAAATAACATCTAATTAATCGGGCGTTATTATTATTATTCCATTAATCTTTGTATTTCAATGCGGAATGGCTCAGATAAAACTTAATTCACATTTCAGCGATGTTCTTTGAATATAATTATTAGAATAGTATCTGTTCGCTTGTGACATTATTTTGTTTTATATAAGTCTGATTTATTTTATAAAGGGCGTACGGTAACTATTAATAAATAAATGAAATGGATGCACATGCACCTCTTCCTTGAACATTACAAGAAAGATCACTTCATGACATATCATTTTTTTTTCCTATGCCACATGTCTGGTTGTTCACTTATCGACAGTTAGAATACGCCCTACTTGGCGGAACCACTTAACATACATAAGCACCGCCGCCATTAGTGTGATTATCCTTTATATCCTGCGTCGGCGCAGAGTTGTTGAAAATTATATACAGTCCAATTTTCATAGATAAAACCTTACACGACAGCTAGAAAAGTTAATAGTTATCATTCACTTATTCATAAGTTAAGTCATGTTAGCTGCATCTGTTACTTTTGACAGATATAATCCATATCTATAAAATAACACTACTAGAATAGTTCAATGCTATCAGTGTTTACAAAAAAGCGTTATTCCTATCAAATTTTACTGTAAATACGTGTATGGCACATATGGTTGTTTTGTAACATCCACATTTACTCAAATGAAATAATTTTGATACATTTTGGGCTAAGTAAGGACTTGATCTAATTGACTTGTCCCTCTGTTCAGTCGTGCGTGGTACGCTCCTAGTGGACAACGTGTCAAATAAAATGGCCGCTCTTCAAGAAAGAGAAGTAATAGGTTTCACCTCAAAGTATATATATATATTAATTAATCATAAAAAGAGGGTCCCTGATAGGTTCGGAATGGGCAATAGCCGAACGGAGAAAGAGAAGTGATAAGTATCGCAGATGACTTTATTTCAGTATTCATTATTTCACAGTTGAACATGGAAAGGTTGAACAATTTTAGCTTCTTATTCCACGGGATCTAAGCTGGATAACTAAACTAATCGAATAGCGGCTAGCGGGGTTTCTAGCTAGTATTTTTCTAGCGGCAAATATATTTATACTGTTTCTTGTGTTGTTTTATAAATTGGTAATATGGGTGCGATGTAGATATTTGACTATTTAATTTTTCATTAGTGGTTCTACCATTCTTTTTTCAAGTATTATGTCTCTTCATCGATCGAAATATTTAGAATACTAATTTGCAACAATATTTATCTTGTGTAAAGGATTTTGCAGGTAAATATATTTTGAGCATTTATCGACTTCAATTTAAAGAATACACTTGTATTTTCTTTGCTATGATGCTATGTTTGGAGGGCGGAGGGCAGAGGTATGAACATTTGAAAATCTAGCTTTGTTCAGTTCAAATCTAGCGGGATATTAGATCGTTTTGGTCACTTTTGGCGGGATTTTGGTAATGAGTTGGCAACAATGGGACACGGACGCACGTGTAGTAGAGAAGGAAAATGGTTCGATGAGGATATTTCCTTGTGCTTCGCCAAGTGGAGGTTAACTAAAGGATCTAGAAGACCCAGAAGGTGCATGCAAGAATTTGGCTTTAGGGCTTTAGAACGTGTTGTGTAACTAACCGGTTTCGCTGGTGTTGGGTGTGTAGTTTTAGGTTAAAGTTAGTTTCTAAGCCTTGTGCTGACGTGACCTCTATGTTTAAAAATGTCATGTCCTATATTAACTGTAGATGGAACCTAGGCGTACAGGATGACAAGGGTGAATTGTACGGAAGTGCACCAGCCCTAAGCCCCTAACTCCGAGAAAGGAAGGATGCTTGAGCTTTTCAAAAATAGATTTTTACCGTTGATTAATTAATTTCTAAGATTGAGTCAAACATTTCGTTTAGAGTAAAGCATCGAGTCTTTCTCTAGTGATTATAAAAATATCGAATTGAAAAATTGTAAGAAAACAAAACATTAAATACACGGAGGTTTGGTTGACTGGTCTATAGGAAATGTTTTGAAGGAGAATTTGGAAATCAAGGTTCGTAATGCTGGACCAGAAAATAGTAGATTGTTACTATGTAGTGATTTAATCAGCGCTACGCATTTAAGGTGGGATGGAAGGAGACGCGAGAAAAGGCCAGTGCTTTTTTGCAATTGTTAGGGCAAAACTTATTTTTGGTCAAAATAAATAAAATATTGCTCTAGTACAAACATAAGAGTTTAATTTTCTTCACATGCTGATATCAACAGAATATAAGATATAATTCTGAAAATCAGGTTCCCTGTCCCGGAGGTTCTGGACCGAGTGCAATTGAAGACAGCGATGGAGAATGCCAGTCTGCGTAGAAAAGCGGGAAAGTTGTTTGAGAGGAGACAAGAGAAGTTTGACCTGGAGGCTCCATACCAACAGTTTGTGTTGGCGCACGGTCGCACTGATTTGATCGCAAGGAAGTTTGGCCGAGGTGTAATCTTCACACATATAGTGCTTGATGACTGAAGAAAGTAAGTTGAGGATTGGTCAGATAAACGCGATGAGAAGTGTGACCGTGCTCCATGAGATACGCAGGCTCTAGGAGGAAATGAGGCTGGATGTCATGTGCGTGCAAGAACCGTATTCGATGAGAGGGAATATCCCACACATGCCTGTAACAACTAGGGTAATTTCCACAGGTAATACACCTATGAGAGCAATTATCGTGTTCGACAATGTTGTAACAATTACTAAAATAATTCAGATAAACTATAAACATATGACATGTGTGGAGATAAGCAAACATGCGAGTAGGTGCATACTAGTAAACATGTATTTTCAATATAGGAACCCTATTGAGCCCTACCTGGAAAAACTGGAGATGGTTTTTACTGTGTATAATGGAACACCTACTGTATGCACTGCTGATGCAAATGCCAAATATCCAATGTGGTATAGCGAGAGAGCCAGAAGGAAAGATAGGAAGAATCACTACCCAAGACCAGATAGTAGAGGAGCCGCACTTGAAGAGCTGATTGGCTCCCTAAGACTCGAGGTGGTAAACCAGCCAGATAACCCGCCAACTTACACTAGGAGGGCCGGAGCATCTACTAACAATGACGTTACCCTATGTAACCTCGAGGCTGTGGAGCTGATAAGTGGTTGGAGAGTGGTGGAAAATGCATCAATAAGTGACCACAATTTGATAGTCTTCGAGCTGACCACTGAGAGGAACAATAATCAGATGATGGATAAGAGCACACGACGGAAATTTGATTTGCGTCGCGCGGACTGGGATAAGCTGAGGGAGGTAGTAGAGATGCCAACGAGAGTGGAGAGAGGTGATAATATAATCAAAAGGTAAAGGATCTGACGTGGGCTCTGCAGGAGTCCATGAGGAGGACCATACCTATTCAGAAGGAATACAAGAAGGTAGGGAACAGACCCTGGAATGACCGATTGCATAGACTACGGGGGGAAACCAGGAAGGCGAGAAGAAGATACCAAAGGTGTGATGATCCTGTAGGTAGAAATCTATAGGATCAAGAAAGCTGAATATGAAACAAGTATAGAAATGGTAAAAAAGGATAGCTGTAAAGAATTTGTCAAGGCGGAATTAGCAACAAACCCGTGGGGAATCCCGTACAAAGTAGCTTCGGGTAAAATAAGACCACTGTCAGCCCTGTCAACGTTAAGAAGATCAAACGGAACTACGACAACCTGCTGGCAAGACACTGTTGAGCTCCTGATGGAAGCCCTGCTCCCTGATGATCAACTGGAGGGTGAAATTTTGCAACAGATAGAACTGAGAAGAGTGCTGGATGTAAAATATGAACAAAATATTGATGCCGAAGCTGTGACGGTGGAAGAGATGAGAAGGCTCAAAGACTCCTTAAGGAAAAAGAAAGCGCCAGGTCCGGACGGAATAATGGCTGAAGTGCTACTGCAAACAAAAGTGTAAATATCTCCCTTCTTATCTCATCACTCATAAACGAATGCCTCGCTCAAGGTAAAAGTCCTAACATCTGGAAACAGAGCGAGGTAATAGTGCTAAGTAAGGGGGAGGACAAGGAGCCACAATTCCCAAAGTCATACCGACCAATCTGCCTGCTGAATACTTGTGGGAAACTTCAAGAGAAGGTTCTGTGTGAGAGAATATTGAGACATAGAGAGCGGGTAGTAATGCACGAGCAGCAGTATGGCTTTCGGAACGGCGGGTCTACAGAGGATGCAAATGTGAGGGCTATGAGCCTGGTCGATCTTGCAGTGGATAAATACGTGGTGGGAATCTTCGTGGACATCTCGGGGGCTTTCTATAATCTATGGTGGCCCTCATTATTTTCTAGATTCAGGGAGTTAAGGTTTCCTAAGAACTTGTATAGGTGTCTGAGGGTCTATTGCAGAAATAGATACGCCACCCTGAGATGTCCAGGAGGGAAAGTGGAAAAGATTCTTACAAAGGGATGTCCCCAGGGATCGGTATGTGGGCCAGTCTTCTGGGAAATAGGTATGGAGCCAGGTCTAACTGAGTTGGAAGCTCTCCCCGAGACGACGGGGGTTGTTGCCTTCAACGACGACTTGTTAATTAGAGTATGTGAAAACTCAAGACGAAATATCGAAGGGAAATGTAACTGATTGCTTGAAAGCTTGAGTACCTGGTGCAGTAGTGTCAAGTTGAAGATGGCACCAGCGAAGACAACATACATGGTCTTTAAGGGGATTCTAAAAATAGATCCGATCATCAAAGTAGAGGGACTTAAAATCAGGAGAAGTAGATCCAACAAGTACCTGGGGGTTACGCTTGACGGGAAAAGGAATTTCGCAGATCACGCGGAGACTGTGTGTGCTATGGCAATGAGGGTTATGAACAGGATTATAAGCATAAGTCAAAGGCGCTTTAAACTGCCTATGACCTTCATAAACACAAATCATCAGACTATCCTCCTCGACATAGTGGGATATGGTGCCAGTACCTGGCATTCAGACTCAAAAGGAAGGTAATTGCGAACTTCTTGAGAAGGTTTCAGAGAACAATCTTCGTGAGATTAACCTGGGCTTGTAGAACAACGTCCACAGACTCGTTATGCGTGGCTCTCGGGATATGCCCACTGGACCTGCAAATAAGGAAGAGAGGGGCCCTGTAATGGCTTGAGAAGGGTGATGTTGGTAAGGTAGAACAACTGACGAAAAGAGGGACAGCTACCACTGGCAGAAGAGCGTACAAATTTTTCCCGAATATTTGGGAAAGGTTAGAAATGAAACATCTCGTCCATTCAAAAGACCTACTGCACTACATTACCGGAAAGGGATCATACAGGGCCACATTATATGAGTTGGGCCTGGTATATACCAAGGACTGTGACCGCGGGAACGAAGATACACCTGAGCACGTGGTGCTATATTGTGGCTTGGTAATAGATATAAGAAGACTATACATAAAATACATTCAAGGACGACAGGTGTGGGACGTGTTAAGGGACCCGGATGGATGGGGATACCTAGGCTCCACGGCGAACTTGATGTCGGAAATGAAGAGGGTGGAGTATATGGCAAAGAATGTAAGAAGAAAATAACAAGGAATTGAAGTAGAGGAACAAGAAGTGGATAGCGAGACAGAGACCAGCGACTTGAGTGTAGGCAAAATATCAGAGGAGGAAAACATTATCTTAAATTGGGCGAAGTAGAACATAAATTAAAATTTGCTTCATTAAGAGGAAGAAGATATTATATTAGGACACCCGCAGCAAAAGGCAAGCGGTGATGCCTGATGTGTAAATGTCGGAAGAGCCTAGAAGCCGAGATGTGGGTGGTAAAAATCAAGATCAGGATACAGAAGATCAAGGGAAATGTCCCTGGAAAAGAGGCTTAGCGTGTATGGAAACAAACATCGGACCTCCTGAGATAAATGGCTGAGAAGAGCGGATGCTATGCATCCCCTCTGTACGACCATGAGCGCAAAAATGAGCCAGAATCAGATAAGAAATTAAATTCGTCAATGCTAACAGTAGTAGTGTAGGATTAATCAATTATTTTTAAAGCTAGTTTAGTTTAGTTTAGTTTAATCTAGGTTATGGTCCACGTGGTTTCTAGAAGCAGGCGGAGCACTATCTCCTGTAGGGTGCCTCCCCAGGTGGCAGATAAGGGGATGCTCGCCACCACTGGAGAGTGCCTGGAGAATCCCAGAAATGGGGTGAACTAGGAGTGCCAGAGGTGGAGGGTACCGGGGAAATAAAGTATCCGGGGTGGACAAACTAGCGGAGAAGGATAACATCTTGAGAAGAAGAGCAACTAATATAAGAGCCTAGACTAGATTGGAAAACTAGAGTAAATAAAAGAATAAGAGAAAATTATTGAAAAAATAAAAAATAAAGAGGGAAAAAAAACCTGTGTTACCACCAGGAAACAGGTTATTAAGATCTCGAGGGGAAAAAAAGTTTATGAATATCTGTCATGAGCATGGTGGCATTTATCTAACTAACTTTTTAAATGAAGAGTAAAAGTTGTCGTTAAATTCCAGAACACCTTTGACAGACATTCAAGAAATGTTGATGTCAACATGTGAATAAAATTAAATTCTATGTTTGTACTGGAGCAATATTATATTTATTTTGGCCAAAAAATGTTTTGCCATAAAAACTGCAAAAACCCCGGGTCCCCTTCCATCTCACCTTAACCAGGAGAAAGAGGATTCTTATGGTGGACTCCCTCTCCCTTTCCCAGCATGAAAATAATTTAAAATAAAGATATATTTTTGATTGTAAACTAATCTACTAACTATACATCTAAATTACGCTAAATACAAGTGTATATATTTTATATGCCTAGTCCAGAGACTAGGCACACACCAGAAACTAAGCCCTATGGGAGTTTCGCTGAGTTCCTCGAGCCAGGTTGAGTCCTTGTGCACTGGAGAGTGCTAGTTGCAGTTTTCAGTGATAACAGCACTTGAAAGTGAAACAACAAACGTTCAAAATGTTCGTTGTAAAGAGGTCTGAACACAATAGTTCAGGTGTTAAAAATATCAGATCCCCTCCAACTCACACCCTTTAAATTAACAAACAATTTCAGAAAAGCAACTCGTCGACAGTATTTGAACATGGTTTAAAAATAGATAATTTACAAGCTCACTTGAATGAAAAAATGACCATTGTATTCTACGTTTTCTTTGTAATTTGCAATCTGAGAAGACTCGTTTGAGGGGGTTGGTTTATGGGAAGTGGTGGGGCCGATACCTGAACCTAGCTTTGTGAAAGAATGTTTATTGAAACTAGAAGACAACTTTCTCTAGTAAAATCATCTTTAAAGTGAACTGTTTTTAAAAATGTCTGATTGATAGTGATGTTGTCACTCGGGACTGCAAGGACTCAAGCTCTCCCAATGAGCGCAGCCATCTTAACCTGGAGTATGTGGTGCAGGTGTGTACCTTGTCTGTGGCCCAATCCTAGTTAAAAAAAAGTCAAATTAACTTTAAAAAATAGGTTAGTCAAGTTAAAACGACATTTTTATATGAATCGTTGAATCAATTTTAGGAATATAGATTAAATCCAGTCCGACACCTTAACTCAGTCGGTAACGTCTATGTCTACAAAATTGAGGGTCCCAGGTTCGATTCCCGGCATGGAAGAAAAGTTTATCATTGATGAAATGTGGGTTTACCCTTTTATAGTAATCAATTAACGACCGGAGACGGGATGTTGTGTCTGTTCTAGATTTAAGTTAGTGTATAAATCATGTGCTGATATAATCAGTCGGTTCAGAAAGTGCAAATATTTTAAATAAATTAAAATAAAATGATTAAATCCACTCTTTTTTTCCTCCTTAAATTGATACAAGACCTCTTGATCATCTAGATTCTAGATCGATCCAGAGAATCAATTTGAGACCCGTAAATCGAACAGTCCTTCCTACCTCCAGCTGTTGGGATCGATCCCAGGTGTGCCAAGAGCTTGTCTAGCAATGAAACTAGCGTTGCCAACTGTACGATCGGAATACTACCTGTATAATTTCAACAACTGTACAATCGTATTATCCAATATTGAGATATTACACTAAAATAAAAAGTACTATCCTCGAGCTCTGGTATAAAGTAACAATATAAATAATTATATAATAATACATTGATTGTTTATTTATTATAAAATTAGTCCATTTAATGATTGCTGTCGTGTCTTAGTGCTTTCTAATCTAAATTTTAGATGATTGCATCCACATGTAATAGACCTAGGTTTGGATCCCGGCGAGTTTCAAGTTGGAATATAATATAGCTACGAACTTAACCGCTATGGCCACCACTTGTGTGCTAGGCACGTTTTACTTTTTATTATCCTAGAATCAAAATGATTATCCGCATTCCATGTACGTACTGTACTATCGCTTGAGACTTATAATAGAGTTGGCAGCCCTGCGTGAAACAAATACACACAAAACATGTTGGTAGACCGGGCCGGGGGGGGGGGGGGGGATAGTAACTTGTCACCAGGATGTTCGTTCCCTTTTGGCAACCAAGCCTCTCATCGTAGCTTCCTTTTTAAACAAGTTTAAAAGTGGGAATGTTCGTTTCACGAGCGGTTGACAGAGGCTTTCTTTCCTCAGTTTAATATAAACACATTTTATAACCTGAGAGGTAGAATTTAAAGGAAGTGTATTTGAGAGGAGTGGATAGGAATGTAAAAAAAAAAGTATCGATACTTTACTAATATCGATACTTTCCTTTTGATACCAGTCATTTTTTACTAGGTACTTTTTTCCGATACTTTTACTGATATTATCAAATCGGTATCGAAACAAACAATTTTTTTTTGTTATCTTCACTCAAGCTTGGATTAAATGTTTAATATGATTAAAGAAGGTTACAAAAAGGATTGAAAAAATTTATTACTAATCATATTTAGCTATTAAATAAATTTCCATCAGCTGCATTTTCATAAACATTTTGAAAGTTAGTATGGTAAAACCTTTAGTAATATCCGTCATACAATATTATATGTCATACCTTCCTAGTTCCAACATATAACAGATGCGATAGACCTAAATATACTGTAATACGGTTAAATCATTATAATTTTCACTGTTTAAATAAATATGAATATACTATTATTATTACTATGCAAAAGTTGAAACTATTACTAGATAAAAAAACCTTTTTTCAGATTAAAATTTCGATATCGATACTTATTGCTATCGATACTAGTACGGTGTCGATATTTTTCTTACGATACTTTAAATGAGTACAGTATCGATACTTTTATTTCGATACCACATCCTTGGGAGTGGCAAACCATTTAGGAGAAACCACTACAAGTGCACCCGTCCACGATTATAAAACCCGACCTCCACAGAACCGACAATTAAGTATATTGCGAAAATGACGCCCTAAACAGTGCGACCACCGATGCGAGTATCTTCCCAAAAATTTGAATTTTGCACCTTCCTATAACCATTATAATCACTTTAAAAAAGTAAACATAAAGCGGTAACCTCAAAAAGCATTGTGACCCAACAGAAACATGGCGCGACCCCCAGGTTTGGAAACCACTGCCGTAGGTGGAAACATTGACCGAACAGTCACCGCAGGGGAAGTTGGTTCTCAGTACCACTTCCATCCGAGCAGCGAAAAACAGGTTCGCGACGACTGAATTAAGAACTCGCTAACTCGTTTTATCTTCAATCATTTAAATGAGTTCAACTTTCAATAGCGACTAATTAGGGCTTTGAATAAATCAGTGTAACCACTTCTAGAACGCGACTATCCATGGAAATCAGATCTATACCTCAATTTTCCTTTGAAGTGGCATTTTTAACACCTAAAAGAAGTTTCATAGATCTACTTCCACGTATTCATACTTAAAAATCATATCATCTGTATCAAAACCTATGAAACAACAAATAATATAATAAAATGTTATCACTGTCGACAGCAAAAAATATATTTGTGTCTTCTAAAAGGTTCTCTAAATGTACATTCGTATGAAAATCAAGGAACTACCAGCTCTTCACATATATTAAATTAAATAAATTTCACAAGAATCAAAGTACAAAATCCTGAGACTTTCAAATCGGAAATCACCGCTCAAAATTTATGTCGCGGTTTAATAAATTCAGAATATCAATCGTGGTTCAGATGAAAACAACAAGCACCGTATTTTATGCGTTATGCTTTCCCCCCGCCCCCCGCCCCCCCAATCCTGAATGTGTGTCACAACATTATTACTCCATGATTTTGGTACTAAAACAGTTTTGGAAGGTCTTATTTCGTACCAGAATCCTACCGTATACTAGTATTTTGGTAGGATAAAAGACCTTCCAGAACGCAAGCATATGGATTGATTTATTTTATCTGCACCATTGGGCACGCGGGCTGAGGCATCAACCTCGTCTGGTTTGGTTTGCCGGTAATGGGGAGGTCGGGGTTCGAATCACGGTCAGGTATAATGCGGGTGGTTTTCCCTAAACGATTTGTCACTCTCTCCCTCTCATCACCGCAAATGTGAGTACACTTCCTCTTAATTTAACCTTCCCCATTCCTAACACATTAACGCAATTAAAACACATGCGTACAACCCGAGCGGATAGTAAAATGCGGTGCTAAGAGAAGTTAATTTGGTAATAGCGCAGATAAGAGATTTCAACAATGTCTGAGCCCAAACGCAAGCGGAGAAGGCTGCGTAAAGTGAACTAAACAAAAGTGAAACGTAATAGCTTTATTTAAAAAAATATAAAATAGTCTTACTATTTATATCCTATTTTAAATTTATTTTTATCTTTATTAGTTTGATCAGAAGTTAGTTCCTTATTTAATTTTTTTTTTGCTTTTAATTATTATTATTAGCACCGCGTCTTACTACCCGTTCAGGTTATACGCACTTACACTAATGTGTAATGGTAGGGTGATTGTGAGATGAAATGGAGGACCTACAGTTTAACGTGGAATCCGAACCATGGTGGAGGCCTGGCATTCCTCACATTCACAAGTTGTGATTAATACACGTCTTGTCAAAGGTGAAGGAAGGGTTTGGCAATCAGATAAATCTGTGCCGTGACCGAGGATTAAACCCCGGATCCTCAGCACAGAAGTCTGACACCTTACCCCTAGACCACCAGGTCACCTTGCTTTTAATTGAGGGTTAGTGTTTATTTTATGTTGTTTAAGAATAAATGTCTATAAAATTATTATAGTAGCAGGTTGGTCTTGTAATTCTAATTAATAATTATTAGGGGGTTTACGTTCTGTTGTTCAGACTATTTCTTATGAAGTTAGTTTAGCTATGATTATATTATACTTTATTTTATTAATGGGTAGATTTAATGTATTGCATTTATATGATTATCAATACTATGTTTGATTTATTTTGAATATAATTCCTGTTAGTTTAGTTTGAATTAAATTCTAATATTGAAAACATATTTTTGATCATGTTTTCACAGTTAGTAAACATATCTATACCGTAAATCACTTTCGGCGATTCTGAGTAGTATTAAATCCGAGTCCCTCTTTTACTGTCACAAAAACTTACCTGTGAAATAATTACATTCACGCTTGAAATGAAAAGTTACGTAACACCGGTTAGAGAGCGGGGGGGGGAAGCGTTACGGTGGTTTATTGTTGACACTGACCTTTTCTAAACAAGGATGAACACAATGATCACGTGAATGCGTGATAGCTAATTCACTGGTTATTTTCTTGATAGCTGCCATCATTTTTCGAAAAAAGGTTTCTCTACTGAATTGAGTACAAACACATCGCCCGAGAGTTGGCCCAAGGGGCGTAGCAACCAACGAAAGCGAGGAGGAGGAATGGGCCAACCTCACAGCGCGCTCCGGGCAAGACGTACAAACATCCTCCCGTTTCAATTTTAAAAACACTTTTGGAACTAATTGTTTTGTCTCCGCCACATTCCAAGTCAAAGTCGATCTCACGGATAATGTGACCAACCCGCGGCGGATGAACAAGCGCTACCAATTGTACGATCCGTAATCTACTTGTACTGTAATTTCACCTACTGTTGAGATATGACGTTAAAAATAAGATTAAAATTTAAAAGCTGAACAAGCTTAAGCATTTTCACTAGTGATTTTTTATAAATCGCCGCTTCTTTGTAACTATTCACCGTGTTTGCGTGGAAGGAGAGTGGGAAACCATCAAGGAAAAAAACCCACATCAAAAGACTCGACCGGGACTCGAACTCCATTCTATCCGTCATCAGCAGGCCAGTCTAACTAACAGGAGAGTGACGCCTTAGACCAGGAATTTACAAATGGAGGCCCGTGATGCCTTTTTCTGAAGCCCCGGTGTGTTAAAATTGATGTTTTTAGCCGAGAAACGAAAAGTTTTGACTTGCGGGGGAAAAAAATCCACGAAAGCTCCAAATGATGTTAATAACACTTAGCACCGCGTCTTACTAACCGTTCGAGTTATATACGCTTAAGTACTAATTACGCTAATGGGTTAGGAATTTGGAAGATGAATATAGAGGAAGTGAACCTGCATTTGCGCGGAGTGAGAGTGGAAAACCATTTACGAAAAACAATTTCCAGTTCACCTGAGCAAGATTCGAACCTTGATCTTTCCGTCCTCGGAAGTCTAGCTCAACACGAAACTAGCGCGTCAGCTAACTACGCCACCGGGGCGGGTCTCCAAAAAATAATGTTCATGTTTAATTTAGTCCTTACATCGGCTGTGTTTTAATTGACGTATCAAAGATGGTATATTTTAGTCGGAAAATGTGTTTGATAGGTAATTAAACATGCTTAAATTAACACTTCTAATTTAATTCACAATTAAATACCTGTTTTTGTTTTTACATAACTTGATAAAAATCAGCCGATTATGATGAGGTCCGCCACTAAACTCGGGGATTCGATTGTGGCCCTCAGGCACCCCCGCCCTAGACCATTCAACCACTGAAGCGGGCTCCACATATTTTTTAGCACCGCGTCTTACTACCCGTTTGAGATATACGCTTATGTACTAATTAAACTAATAGTTTTAGGGATTTGAAGGTTATATTTAGAGGAAGTGTACCCACATTTGCTTGGAGGGAGAGTGGAAGGCCCTTTTAGAAAAACCACCCTTAGAACATCCGACCGAGATTTTGAACCTCAATATAGCACCAGCGCTGGGGTCCAACCACAGACGGACTTATTGGTGTTGAAGGAAGAAATAAGCAGATTATAAAGGCCGCAAACTTATAAATACAGTAGGATTTCGGTCGGAAGGAGGTCAGATTTTGGTTTTGCGGCGCCTGGCATTTTATTTGTCATTTTACAAGTATTGATACTCATTGTTAAAAGTTACAGTCGTAGATCACGTGACTTGAAGTTGACGTATGAATACGTGAAAGTAGATCTAGTCATTTTCCTGAGGAGAATATGCACAGAAACGAAGCTGAGCTGAGGGTGAGTGGAGAGTCCCCCCCCCCCCCCATTATTGCTTCCAGCCTATGATCTGGGTCAGTTTTTTTCATTCAAGTCAGATATTTTTCCACTACCGGCTAGACCTATCGTAACTTCATATGCCTTGCTATAATATAACTTAGTATTAGGACAGGCAACAACATCCAGTACCCGGCCGTTAATTTATCAATGTGAAAAGGTAACCCATATTTTCATCAATGATAAATTTTCGACCATGCCGGGATTGAACCCATAACTCAGTAGACAGACACTCTTATCGACTGAAGCTAAGGTGTCGGACGGGGTGAAAGGGGTTGGGGGGGAGTAATGTGAAATAAAGGGGAGTCTGTTCAAGTGCATCTCACTCTATTGCGTCAGTTTTTGGAACTATGGCCGCCACGCAGTCGTCTTTACAAGCAAATCAAAGTCCTTACACTCCTCACTCCACCTCTTGTTTCGCCCAGCTGTTCTCGCTTACGGGCCTATTCAACTAGACTGCCGGGGTGGGCAACCCCGTCGCCACAAGTGGAGAAATGACCATAAGAGTGTGGCGAATTTGAGTTTGACCGCTCTCACCGCTCAGTGACGTCGTGTGCTGGTTTTAGCTTGATATGTTCCGGCATATCATTTACTCATTCAGCTTTTTGAATGAGCCTCCTCCCTTTACCAGCACTTTATTTCATATACGTCTTAAAAACGAAAGTATTGTCAAATTTCGCTATTGTCTTACACTTTCAATCTGAACAATTTGCATCATTTGCGTCTGAGGCAGTTGCAGTTGAGTGGTCGAAGTGTACATGTTTTAATAAACGTGTACAAATAGTTTGTGTTGTTTTAAACGTTCGATTGAACAACCGAAATTCTCAATTTTTACATGGTGTGGCGAGTTTCACTTCTCTTTCGCCACATCCGTGGCTACATTGAAAAGTATGTTGCCCACCTCTGAACTAGAGTGTTAGTTGAAAGGCATTTCCGGTGGGGGCACGCGGATTAAAGCGTCGGTCTCACATTGTCTGGTTCGTCTCTGACGTCGGGAGTTTGAAACCCTGCCAAGTGTCTAAGTGCCCTCCCCCCTTTTGGGGCCTATAGCCTAACCAACGTACCCCTTTTATCTCTTCGTAATAAAACAAAAACAAATGAAACAAATACCAGCCATCTTGTCAAAGGTATAAACGGTATTTCCACATTTTTTAATAAAACACTTGTGGGGATTAAATGTTTCAAAGTTTAGATAACATTTTTGTGTTAAGTTAAACAAAAAAGAACATAACATCTCGGCAAAATACGCGCTAATTTGTTTAGTATATGATATCTAAATTCTATTATTAAGAACTATTTATTGATTAATAAAACTCATTGGTGCATTAGGCGCACCCTGAATTCCTTCCCGCGTACTACAGTTTAATAAACACTGGGGCTTAGATGGCTTCCCACTTTCCCTCCACGCAAACGCAGGTGCACTTCCAATACAATTCTATCTTTCTGATCACTACCCCGTCTGAATAGATTAATGAGGATTGAGGATTGTCCCGGAGGATGATAAGGAAAGGGGAAGGGGAGGGACGGGGAAATTGAAAGGAAAAAGGTTTTATATCGTTGGTGTATCCGTTCCAAGTCTAGTTCACAGGCTCAACTAGAACTATAATAGCGGGTGTTCTCACTCGCTGTTACACTCCGATGACAGCTGGGAAAGATGCACGGCGAGTGAAAAGTTGACCTATTAAACGAAGTCAAATGTGTACGTCATGTCTACGACACACAACCGCAGCTGAGCTGAGTCGTGCGAGATTCTTGCGTTTTCACACAAACTTTCAGTTTGTAATTAACTGTGAGTTCCGGTTCACATTTAATCAATTATTAGACATATACCGGAATCAATTTCAACAAGCCCGACACCTTAGCTGAGTCGGTAGCAGGTCTGTTGATATAACTAAGAACCCCGGGTTCCATTCCCGGCATGATCGAGAAATGTACCATTAATGAAATTGGGCTCTCCTCATTTATGGTGATACATAAAGCTGTTGTGTCTGTTCTAAAATGTATTTAATAACATCGTTAGTCTGTTCATAAAAGTCCACATTAGGTATCTTAATTAAAATAAATACAATAATTTCTACAATTAAGTGATACCGGGTTTTATGAATGATGACGACGCGTGAATGCCTTTCTACGCACTTATTATCACACGGTTAGGACGATCTGATTTTACGTTTCTCAATGTAGGATTACTGATTGGTTGATTGTCGAACTTAGTAGAGATTTAACATTGTACTCGATTTATTTTATTAATTTCACTTTCATTATTATAAAATTGACATTGATACAAAATTTTGTTCATTTAGGGACTGACGCGGAAAGCCGAGCTAGGGCTGTTAACAGAATGAGATTTTCTCTCTGAAAATTACCATGTTTCGTGTGATATTACTAGTTTTTCTGTCTAGATTTATACGCACAAGCTGCTTGTATATGACCCACCCCTTACTTCTTGACCCCTTGTCTCCAGTGTTAAAACTAACTAATAGGAGAACTGGCAACCTGATGTTGTGAAGACTAGCTTACTATTGGGTAAAGGCAGCCAGCATTTCACATGATTTTAAAATAGAACGGAGTTTTTTTTAAAGAAATAAAGTTTTAAAACGTATTGTATTGAAATTACTTCTGAAAGCACGTGATTCTCCATGGATAAGTATAAAGAAACTTAATTATATTTAACGAAAAATACACTTCATCCATGACTTTTTGAATATATGAGAAGGTCCAAAACAGTATCATTACAAAGTTAATGTAAATAAGCTCTAGCAACGGTGTTCGAGCAGTCTTAATCATCAGGTCGACATATGCTCAATTCTGTGACTGGGAGGATGGGTTACCAATCCTGACCGGTATTGCATACTCTCTCTATTTCTTCTCATCAAGAACCGAGGTGCTTGATGTGATTTCTACCATCGGAGCTGGGCATATCCTTCACCATCCCATGTACTAGGAGTTGCCATAGTGTGGTGTTCCCGTGACTTCCACACTGAATTTTTGTGAGCGAGCACATATCCGGAAATTTTTCATATACTCTAGGATCTTTTACTGTCACAATCGACTTGGCCCGACAGCTTACTTCCCTCCGAAGATGCTGTGCTATGATTTTTATTGCTCAAGAAAAATGGCTGGTTTGAATCCACGACATCGGGCCCCGAGGCGAGCACTTTCCCAAGACTACGAGGTAAACCTCTCTCTCTCTCTCTCTCTATATATTATATATAATATAATCCGCTTGCATAAGTAAATTAGGGTCATTTCCTCTAATATATACCTTCATCTCTACTCAATGATGGTATCACATGCAGATATCTTTAAATTGTAAATGACACCTGACACGGGAATCGAGCCCAGACCTATGTATTAGTACGCCACTGCTTAACCAATCAGCTACCCAGGAATCGTCCATGCTCAGGTCATTCTTCCTCATATTTTAAGGCGAAGTTTATGACTTTGCTATTTAATCCGTTTGTAGATAGCCCAGACGGGCAGCAGCCAGGGGAAACCATAAACTGCCGGATTCATTAAAACAGTTTTAAAATTAAGTCCACGTTACGAGCGTGTTTTCTCCGCTGTTCCAAGAAGGTTGGCTCCACACAAACAATAGCCGGGAACCTTAATGACTTCTTTCATCGCAAGACGTGGGAGGGTTGATCTAAGGGTTCACACAGCATCGAGTACAAGGTGGACTTTTCTTCTGGCAGCGTTGTTGACAATTAAACAATAACAGACGGCCACCTTGAACCACATATTTCACCCGGATGTGTCCGTAAGCAATCAAATCTTCCACAACCACGAGTCCTCAGTTCGAAACTTGGTACTGTGGCGCCACTAGAAATTTACTTTGACATGGTGACCACAACATTTCTTGAATATCTGTCAAGGATAATCTGGAATTAATGACTTTTTCTTTTAGTTTAAAAAGTTTGTAACCCGCCTCGGTGGCGTAGTTAGCTAACGCGATAGCTTCGCTATACTGCCGAGGACGGGGAGATCGAGGTTCGAATCTCGCTCGGGTAAACTGGGGGGGGGGGGGGGCGTTCCTAAATGGTTTTCCATTCTCTCTCCACGCAAATGCGGGTTCACTTCTTCTGTATTCGTCCTTCCAAATTCCTATCCCATTAGAGTAATTAATACTTAAGCATTTAACCCGAACAGGTAGTAATACGCGGTGCTAAGTATTATTATTATTAAAAAGTTGTCATCTAATGCCACCATGCTCGTGAAGATATTCAGGAGCTGTTGATATCAACATGTGAAGAAAGTTAATCTCTATGTTTGTACTGGAGCAATGTTTTACTGCAAGAACAGTGACCTTTTCTCGTGTGTCCCCCCTTCCTTCCTTCCTTCCTTTAGTTATTATTTTTTACTGCCGTGCTTACAAAAGTATGTCAGATATCCATGTCTTGAACTATTTCAATCCAGTCCAACTCATTAAACATTTTATTTTAAGGGGCGCTCACTTTTTAATAGCACATCTTTTGGAATATTAAGGTTGGTCTTAAAATTGAGCCTAAGCGTTCGACTTTTTTTCAATGCTATTTTATAGTTTCCCTTAAGTTCATATGTTTTAAGCTTTTATTAAAACTATTTGCGATCTTCGAAGCCGCACCCACCCCACCACTGGGAGAGCCCCTGACTGACGGAAACCGTTAGCCAATACAAGTTTTTATACGTGTATATATGAACCCACTTGGGGGAGGGGGATTCCATCTAAGTCCAGGGAGGGTCTCAACGCCCTCCTCCCTTTTCATCTCCCATAGTGAGACGCCATTCTTGATTCTTTTCAAGTACCAGCAGCTGTTCCCTGTCCCTGGTGACGTCACAATAGTTAGTGTAGGTCACGGAGGGTCGCATGCCATCTAGCGCTGGTGGGCGGGACTACCGAGACGCGCCTGGAAATTATGCCAGCCAGCGTGACAGGCGCGTCGCTATCATTCATCAAGGTTATGATGATTGGGGCAGACGCCCTCAAGACGAGGTTGTCCTAAATCTCGCGCAGGAATCTGAAGAACGCGGCGGTAAAGATGATATTTATTGTTTAATTAATTTGGAGGGAGAAAATGTCATATAGAAACCCAGGGGGAGGGGACGTTATCGAAAATACATCGATTACAATATTGAAGTATTGACCTACAGCAGAATCGACAATAGCGACAAATTCAAACATTAAACGTTGTAATCGATACGTGAGTGTGATGCCGGGATCACGATCAACTTAACGTTAACTTAAAGTTAACTTAACGTAACTTAACATAAAGGACCTCCTCGTGTGTTTAAATGGAAGCGATAACGATGCAGTTAACTTAACGTTGACTTGCAGTTAACTTAACGTAAGAGATGTCCTGGGAGGTCTTTTACTTTACTTTACGTTACTTGAAGGGTATCACGTGATCTAACCAGCCAATCACTATGCGAATGACGTCAACAGGGCTATTTAGTAATTCATTTGTTGGTATTATGACCAATGTTTACTCTTTAGTCTAAGTTCTAGTGATCAGACATTGAAACAAAATAATTAAACTATAATAGGAAAGCTCAATTTATCAAAAAAGGTTTGTAATATACATTTATTATATTGATTCAAAACTGTAAACACTCACAGATCATCACTGTAAAACTAGTACAAATCACAGATCATACTCGAGAATGAAGATGTTTGGCTCGAGTAGTTACGTTAAGTTACGTGAATCGTGATCACACATACGTTAAGTTAACTTTAAGTGAACGTTACGTTAAGTTGATCGTGATCCCGGCATAAGAAGACGAACTAGAACTCGCTACGTTAAAAAAGGTGGACAATTTTCTAGAAAATGTTAAAGAAAAATTATCCGCTTAAAATCCTTCATTATAACTGAAGGTTTGGTTGGATCACGGTAGTTCTGGCTGTTTCTAACAGTTGACTAGTCATTTAAATCACAGTTCATGGTTCAGTGTGGTCAAACTGGCAGCCCACGGGCCAAATGTGGCCCACGCTCACTGAAGATGGGGTCCTCACGGAAAATAAAAGGGGTGACACATGTTAAATAGCCAATGAGTCAAATAAAAATATTGTCATGGTTGCATTTTATTATACGTACATTTTTTTATTAGTAAAAATATGCAGTTATATGTATAATTATATTTATAATTCTAAATTGTTTTGTGTAAGTCTGTGTGCGTGCATATTTCATAATATAGATTTGAAAGATTAAATAAACTTTTTATTGGCATTAAAATTGGAAAGATTTTATCAACCAAAGATACAATTTATATAAATAAGTATCGTAACTAATTGTATATTAATATAGGCCAACAAACAATATTTAAGTTGATGGGATTAGTAAATATATCTTCGGGCCACGGTGCAAACTAATAATCACATTTGTAGGTGACCTGGTGGTCTAGGGGTAAGGTGTCAGACTTCTGTGCTGGGGGTCCGGGGTTCAATCCCCGGTCCCGGCACAGATTTATCTGATTGCCAAACCTTTCCTTCACCTCTGACAAGGCGTGTATTTAACACAACTTGTGAATGTGAGGAATGCCAGGCCTCCACCGTGGTTCGGATTCCACGTTAAACTGTAGGTCCTCCATTTCATCTCACAATCACCCTACCATTACACATTAGCGTAAGTGCGTATAACCCGAACGGGTAGTAAGACGCGGTGCTAATAATAATAATAATAATAATAATCACATTTGACCCTTGAGATGAAAAACGGTGGACCAAACAATTTTAATTATTTTTTCATATAGAGACATTATTTTAATAGTGAGAATGTTCGGATTATAATGTGTCTAGAGATGAAAATTTTCTGCAGTGGCAGCTTGTGATGGAGGGGTTAAATTGTAGAAGTAACACTTAGGGCCAGTTTCATAGTCAGATTTAGTACGCCTCAAGTGCGGCGCTATACTAAATACAAGACGTCACCTACCTGAAATTGAATGGAATGGGCCAGTTTCATATGCGAGACTGGCCCATTCCATTTTGGTCTAGGTAGGTGTCGTCCTGTATTTAGTATCGACTCGCACTTGAGGCGTACTAAATCTGACTATGAAACTGGCCCTTAGAGCCTATTATACTTCAAAATATAGTGTGTTAAGAGATAAGTGGGTTATAAGATGGAGGGAGGGGGGGGGGGCACGGGGAAGGGGTATATAAGAAACACGGAGCATAGAAGGGGGAAGGGGAATGGGGACAAATGTTCAGCCAACCTGAACATTATTTTAACCAACTTATTGATGATAAAAAATTAAAGTATGATTTATGAACATAGCGGGTCTACAAAGGCTCTTATTCATTTGTTTCTTTACTACTTTATTTTTCAGCACCGTGTCTTACTACCCGTTCGGTTATAAGCTTATGTACTAATTACGCTGAAGTGTTAATTATGGGGAAGGTTAGTTTGAGAGGAATTGCACCCGCAATTGCATAAAAGTGGAAAATCATTTACAAAAAACCACCCTCAGTGCACACTACCTAGATAGAACTCCGATCTCCCTGTCATAGGCAGTCTAGTCTATTGCGAGAGTGGCGCGTTAGACCATGCGGCCACCGAGGTAGGTGTTTCTTTACTACTACTACTACTAATAATAATAATAATAATACCACTGCTACTAATTAATATTTTACAGAAATAATAGTTGAAATTTTTCCGTTTCACATCTCTAAATGCATCTTGAGGTTTTATGTGCTCCGTACTTTTAAAAGGTCGTGCTTTATGTCCTGTGTATCCGTTTATAACTGGGGCTACAACCGAAACTGTTTTGAAAGATTTCATTAAAACTTAATATTCAGATGTTGTATGGTCAAACCTTGAGGCTAAATTAAGATTTGGATTATTTCTCTAAAATTAAAGGGAAGTTCACTAATGGCAGATTTTCGAAAATGGTTCTATTTAATCAAAGTGAATATCTGAAAAGTGTTTTACATAATAAATAGCACTGTATACATGTTTCATGTTTTTTTAGGGCGAAAATGATTGAATCCTTGGCAGCCCGGTGTACACATATGGCTACTTTTTTAGTGTTTGATTTTCCATATTATTTTTTATCTTTAAAAAATACCAATACCCAATGTAGCCAAATGGCTACAGATTATAAAGAAATTTTAAATATATTAATAAAAACTTTTTTTGTAAGCTATACACAGATTTTCAAATAAAGTTCTAAAAAAAGTTATTTATAATATATCTAAGTTAATTTGGGTTAGAAAGGGTTTAAGAGTAGTTTAGCCTAATTACAACTGAATTTTGAAGTCTTTCGAAAATGGCCTTTACGAATACATTATAAATAACAATGTTGTACACAATTATTTATTTTCATGTGACCCGCCTCGGTGGCGTAGTTAGCTAACGCGCTAGTTTCGTGTTGAGCTAGACTGCCGAGGACGGGGAGATCGAGGTTCGAATCCCGCTCGGGTGAACTGGTTTTTAAAACTCTAAATGGTTTTCCCCTCTCCCTCCACGCAAATGCGGGTTCACTTCCTCCATATCCAACCTTCCCAGTTCCTAGCCCTTAAGCGTATAACCCGAATGGGTAGTAAGACGCGGTA
Source organism: Timema podura (assembly GCA_033556935.1). Lineage (NCBI taxonomy): Eukaryota > Metazoa > Arthropoda > Insecta > Phasmatodea > Timematidae > Timema > Timema podura. The sequence continues at coordinate 114,774,678 of JAVRXN010000009.1, forward strand.
CTAAGTTTTATTTTCATGTGTTCCAAACTACAGTAGAGTAAAATATTAAGTATGTACGACTCTCGTACCATTTATTTTTTGGCAGCTATACAACTGTTAGGCCCAAGCTACCGTGCAGGGACTGTACACAAGTTTCTCACGGGTCTGTGTGACGTCACCAGTGCGCATGCCTGCACAGAGCTGTGCCCAGGAGGTGTAACGGTGACTCTTGTGATAACGGGAAGATAGCGCGGGGCTGGCGACTATTTCACGAGTCACTCAATAACCACGCTGCCAAAATAATTTCCGTTAGTGAAAACTTATATTTTAATCAACTTGTATTTTACTCGCATCGTTTGTCGTTTTGGCTAAAGACCTAACTGTGGAACGCAAACCTCCGGGAGTACACGAGGGATGTAAGGGGGTACACAAACGTCTCACCGGGTTCCATTGATCGTAAAATATTTTCTTTAGTAGAAAGTTTGATAAACAAATGAATACATTTCTAAGCAATCCACAAAAGATTATAAAATCTGGAAAGACCGTTTATACTTTACTAGATAACACATATTTGATTCGTTAATTTTGAACAAAGTGCTGAAAGAGGTGTTAGTTTGTAGATGCCCTGAAATAGGTACGCGAATAGCGATAAATTGATCTGAAGTGTAACTCTCGCCAAAAACTGAATTGCCAGGGGTTTGAATTCTGGCCGGAGTTACCGAGCCCCCCCCCCCCAAATATCAATCTCCCCTCACGCTAATGCAGGCACAGTTCCTCTTAAGTTACCCTCCCATCCCTTCTAAAGAATATCATAAATTAGTCGTTAAAACCATGGCTTCTGAAAATAAGAAGAAACTTTGCATTTAAAAGTTGTGTGCTTGTTAATTTAATTTTTAACACCGCGTCTTACTACCCCTTCGGGCTATACGCTGTTAAATTTACTGGAGAGGTTTATTATCCGAGTGTAATTTAACACACAGAGCCATCATTCCTTAGCAAAATCGAACAAACCCAATTTTACAGAATGTTTTGCCTCAGTAGGGAATTGAGCTCAAACCTCTTAGACCAGGTACGACACCTTAGCTCAGTCAGTTGGACGTTTGACTATTGATCTATAGGTGCCGGATTCGATTTAAGTAATAATAGAAAAATGCATCCACTCCCCCTCCACACAAATGCGGGTACATTTCCTCTAAATATAACCTTCATAATCCCTAAAACCATTAGCGCAATTAATACATAAGCGTATAGCCCGAACAGGTAGTGACGAGGTGCTTATAAAAAATAAATATGGTTGTGTTTGTTCTAGAATTAAGTTAGTTTGTAAGTCGTGTGCTGATGAAATCAATCGGTTCACTTAAATGATCCCCCTACCTCTTAAAAAGAGTCATGTTAAACGTCTGGAGGACTAGCTGTTGTGTGTGTCATGACTACTAAAGTTAAATTTATTCGTAAGTCAATGTGTTGGTATAATTAGTAGATTAAGAAAGTGCATGTAGTACACCCCTTGAAAATACGATGTGTTGAGAAAAAAAATCGCCGTTGAATGAAAGAGGAAACACGACGCGCCTCCTCAACCAAAGAAAATACAATGCGCGCGCACAGCTGCATGTGAAAGAAGGTCGGTCACGCCATTGGTTCAATTACTAGACACTCGTGACTGTCAGCGCTAGAGTCACTCATGTTCCCGCAAAGATCAAGAGATAACTTTTGGGGCTTACGGTTTTGCCAGCTAAGATTTATTTTCGCCTAGTTTTTTTCTTCTTCTCCTTTTTCAGATCGGCTGCTAAAATGACCTAAAAGCAGCTAATGAATCTTCTAGCTTTTTTTAACTAAAAATTTTTAGGCGTAATTTATTTATGTAATACTGGCTCTGCTGCACTTTTCAAGTTGGCCGTAAAGGTATTTTCTGAAGTTTGGTGTATTTCTTCTCTTTAAAGAGTGATACTATTATGTATAGATCTATAGAATACTAATTATGCACAGATCTTTATCTTGCATCAGGTTTTAGGCACCTCAATCAATATAATTATTTTGTCATATTATTTTTTTAAATTGAACATTAAGAAATAAAGCTTCATTTAGAGTTCCGTTATAAGAGTTGGTCTTTTAATCCTAATCTTGCGCCATTTTGATAGAAAATAATATTAGTATTTTTTTTAGTGTTAAATCATTATATGGCATTGAATAATTATATTTTAAAATAAAAAAAACAACAAAACCAAATAAAGAATCTCTGAAACGTTGTAAACCAAATTACAAATGCTACCAACCAATATCAAAATGTATGTATAGCTGCGAGATAAGATTTTTTTTAGCACTGCGTCTTACTACCCGTTCGGGCTATACGCTTATGTAGACTGATTATTACGATAGTGGTTTTATGGATTAGGAAGGCTATATTTGTAGGAAGTGTACACGCATTTGCGTGGAGGGAGAGTGGGAAACAGTTTTGTAAAAAACATCTTAAGTACACCCGACCGAGATTCGAAACTCAATCTTCCCGTCATCATCGGCAGTCCAGTCTACTGCGAGGATAGTAACTTTAACCACGCGGTCACCGAAGCGAGTAAAGAGATAGAAAATGTTTCTTATATTTGAATGAAATTAATGCAATCGAGAAATCCCAAATTTTAAGATTCCTACTTCAGTAAAATGTATCCAAAGCAAACTAACACCAGAAACATTATCAAAATAAATAAATGATAGCGATTCCAGTTCTCTTCTCACACTAAAATATCGACTACAGTGCTTGGTGGTTGAATGTGTCACTAACATCAGGTCTACTTTAGACCAGCAATAATTCAAGCCTGTAAGAACACATTCCCTTCCCCTGGAATTCATTCTTTCGAACGTTTTACCGTAAAATTCTCTTCTCTAACCTAAAGAGTCATGACAGCTATAGCCAGGTCATGAAGTCACAGTGGGCTGCCAATAAGACAGATCATATCACCATCGACTTGTCCGAACTCCGTAGCTCCATTGTCCGAGGTAAGGCACCCGTAACTCTGATAAAACAGAATGTAATGTTTGTTAATTTTATGTTTTCATACAAACCATTAAATGCATGTCCCCCTTTTAGGCACAGGACGTCCGCAGGAAATAAAGACGCGCCCCTTCGTTGTAATACAAGGCCTACCTAGCCTTGGCACAATTTTCCACGCAAAAAAACTCCCACTAGTTTTTAGTTTCTTTTAAGTCCGCCGAATGTGTAGATCCATCTCCTCATCAGAGCTGTTGGATGGTGTACACTCGTGTACGAAGAGAGCATTTAAAATTGCCCGGTGCCTAATAATTTAAATATCACTGGCAGTCACTAGGCCAAAAATAATGTAGTGTAAGCTTTTCCAATTCACATCTCTATCAGGTATGAAGGAATATTACACTTTTTATTTTTATCACCGTGTCTGACTACCTGTTCAGGATATAAGCATATAAATTATAATTACTCTAATGAGGTAGGAATGAGGAAGGAAGCATTTTAGACGTAATCTACCCGAATTAGCGTGAACAAGAGTGAGAAACATTTTAGGGAAAAAAACACCCTCAGTAAAATCGACCGGGATTCGAACCTCAATCTCTCCATCTTAATCAGACCAGTCTAAGAAGAGAGTGACGCCCTTTGCCCATTCGGGTAAGAAGAAACTGAGTACGGGAGGGGATTTTGTTTATTTGTCAGATAACACCAGGTACACCCTCTGGATGATCGGATGTTCTAACGCGTTACTTTCGTGTTAAGACTGGATTGACGGGGAAACGGGGTTCGAATCCCGGTCGGGCGTACAGAGGAAGGTTTTTCCCTCAGTTGTTAACCACGCTCCCTCTACACAAATGCGGGTACACTTTCTCTAAATCCCACCTTCCTCAACCCCAAGACATTGGCGGCATTAGTACACATGTGTATAACCCGAATGGGTAGCGAGACGCGGCCAAAAAACCCCAACAAGTTACTAACGCATGATTCAATAACCACATCGGTGTTCGCACGTTCTAAGGCGTCACTCTCGCAATCGAATGAATTTCCTGCGACGAGAAGATCGGAGTTCAAATTCCAGTCGGGTGTATTGAAGGTGTTTTTTCTTAAAGCGCTCTCCCCTTACCCAAAGCTGATGTACTTCCTTAAAATCCACCTTCATCAGCAAAAATAACCCGTCTCGGTGGCGTAGTTGGCTAACGCGCCAGTCGTGTTGAGTCAGACCACCGAGGACGGAGAGATCGAGGTTCGAATCTCGGTCGGGTGAACTGGGGGGGGTCTTTCCTAAATTGTTTTCCACTCTCCCTCCAAGCAAATGCGGGTTCACTTCCTCTAAATTCAACCTTCCCAATTCCTAATCCATTAGTGTAATTAGTACTTAAGCGTATAACCCGAACGTGTAGTAAGACGCGGTGCTAAATTATAATAATAATAATAATCAGCAAAAATATGTGAATATCCCAGACGTGTGGCTAGAAACGGTGCATAAAAACAACTTAATCCAAAGGGATTGCGGTGAGGAGGGTTAGTTTTAGAGCAAGAATCCCCTCTTATAGAGTGAAGAGGGAGATTAACAAACCACCTCGGTGAGATTCGAACCTCGGTCCGCCCCATCACAGTCAATACGAGCTACCAAGACTACCAGTACGAGTCTGAAGATCATCAGACGGAGTGTTAGACCCGGTCTGTTCCTGTTTCCTTCCTGACCCGAGGGTGCCCCAGTTTGACTGGAACCGGCTCCGGTAACTGGGTCTCCCATTTCGTCCTAATAAACTAGGCCGCGCCATCGTCCAGACAGCCACAGCGACCAGAAAGGGCATAAGGTCACAGACAAGTAGGCAGGCAGCCCGCGCAGGCTGATAGATGCGCATTTCGGAGTCGCCCTTAAATTATTTATTTTCATCATTTTAGAAAGCTCCTTACCCCATTTTTATTTAATAATAAAGCGAGTGATATCAAACTTTAAAATTAATATATTCATTTTTTTGCGATTTATTTAAAAAGTTTTTGTTTTACTATAAAAATTGACTAAAAAAAACCTTACACAAGCTGAATTCTGACCCTCCCTCCCCCTCCTCGTGAGAAAATACTGAACAAACCCCCCTTCTCCCTAGAACTCTTAGGTAATTTAAAGAGCACCCCTTAGTGCCGTTGGGTGAAATACAATTCATTTTATTGTCCGTGCTAGGCTATATCGTTTGAGTCTAGAGCAGTGGTTTCCAAACACCGGGTCGCGAAAAGTTTCGGAAAAGTGAACATTTTGTAATTATTTGAAAATATAAAATCATATACAAAATGACTCCCTCACTTCCTCCCTTATATGCCCATTAAAGCTACAGTAGCCCATGACTTCTTTGGTGCTGACTGACAGCTGACAGCTGACGGCTTTGAAAAGCTACCAGACCAAATTATGTATCCTACGCCGAACCATATGATCCGCAAAAAACATATGTTTATCAGCTGTCACTTCTGACAGTCAAAATTTAGGTACATACCTAAATGTTGACTGTCAGAAGTCAGCTGTGAGCTGTCAGTCAGCACCAAATAAGCCACGGGGCTACTGTGGGTTGGTCGCGAAAGTTTGTCGCTCTAAAAATTGGTTCGCGGTTCTAATAAGTGTGGGAAGCGCTGGACTAGAGAATTAGTAACCCTAAATTTAAAATAATTGTTGCCGTCTGTTTTTCAAAATTGGTTGCAATGGCATAGGGCCGTACCGTGTGTGTGTGTGTGTTGTGTGTGTGTAGGGAAGGTGCGGACAGTGGATTGAAAAGGGGTGGGGGGCTTACTGGTTTTTTTAGCACCGCGTCTTACTAGTTGTTCAGGCTTAACGCATATTTACTAATTGCACTAATGAGTTAGAGATGAGGAAGCTTGAATTTATGATCATATGAAGTTTACCCGCATTTGCATGGAGGAATAGTGGAAAACCATTAAGGGAAAACCACCCTCAGTACACCCGACTGGGATTCGAGCCCTGATATTTCTATCGTCAGCCGTCAAGTCTAACACGAGAGTGACGCCTTAGAACATACGTCCACCGAAGCAGGTGGCAACTTAATTTAAATGAAGTCCCCAAACAGGACATGTCAAGGAATTATTGTTTCCAATGCATCTCTTTTGAAGTAGTTTAGTTTATAGTTGTTTTTAAACATAGTTAGGATTATTTTATGGATTTTAAATGACTCCAATATGATACTAGCCTAGGCATGAAGGGTAAATACAAAAATATACTATTCATAATGTTTCTGGGGGAAGGTAAGGTTAGGGTCTAACCCCACAAGCTCTCCCATTCCCCCACCAAGGTACGATCATTACAATGGCTAGATCATTAAGGTGTTTTAAATAAATTTGCCTATTTTTATATAACCATTAATATTTAAAAAAACCTTATTAGATTTAAAAAAATTCTTCTAAAATGTAATGAACGTGTGACAATTATTTTTCCTTAACATTTTTGGGGCAACCATTTTAAATCACTTGTGAGAGTTGGAGAAAGTATTTGCTATTTAAAAAGTATATAATACTTTCTAGAGCAATGTTTGTTTTTTACCTATCTAAATAGAAGGAATTGTAGTCGTGAACATTTTTGACCTCAAGATTATGACGAATCTTTACGTTTTATGTGCCCCCGAACTTAAAAAAAATGTTTTTTTACCATTCTGTTTGGCCCGGGCCACAGATATGAAACGGTTTTATAGATTTTGTTCAAACTTGATATTTAGATTTCATATGACTATACCTTATAATATTTTTCTTTATATTGAACCTAGCCCTCAATTTAAGGGTAGTTTTCTTATGAGGGATTTTTATGAGTCCTATATTTTTTGAAATTGGCTCTACCGATTTTATTTAAAATCGATATCTAAGGAGTGTTTGACCTCCCACGGTATGCTTGGTTTTTGGACAAAATTTTGTTTAGGGATGGTGGTAATGGTTTACTGATAAATAATTTTTGAAAGTTTGAAATTTTTCAAAAATAGCTCTAATGATTTTGATTCAAATGGTTACTTAGTAAGTTTTTTTACAATATACATGATTTTGTATATATATATAAGTTTATTTTGTATTATTCAATGATGATTTTTTTTAATGATAATCTTTTCTAATTTAAATTAACTTAAGGATAGTTTATTTATAGATTTTTTTAAAAATAAAATTTGAAATGTCTCGAAAATAGTCTAGAAGATTTAGTTCAAAATAAGTATTTGGGAATGATTAATAACAATATAGTTTTGTTTTTCAAATTGAAAATAATTTGAGGGTATTTTGCAAATAAACGATTGATTAAAATTTGAAATTTGTTAAAAATGTTTGAACTATTTTATTTAAAATATATATTGGAAGAGTTTGTTGTGATAAACAAAATGAGGTTTTGGTTTTATGAGGAAAACCTATCTTAGGCTAGTTTACCAAAAACCAATTGTTGAACATTTTGTTTTAAGCTGTTATACACTTTATGAAAAAATTCGTTCGATTGTGCCGTGTCGTTTATTTATACTTATGTTACTGGACAATTCTATGATATATATAATGAAAGTGAGGATATGGTACATAAAATAAGTGAGCTAACCTATGCGCAGTTCGATCCAAAAGTTACAAAAACAAGCCAGAATGAGTGAGAAATACTCGTTATTATGATAATGTGTACTGTATCGAGATTTGATATTCAAACTTTTTAACAAATTACTTTATTAATACCCCTTTATTAAATCCATTTCAATTTTAAATTGCATTAATTTATTTGGCGTATCGGGTACAATCGTTATATTTTTGGAACTGTCTCCGAAAATCCAGGCCTTGGCCAACACTGTAAAAAGTATCTTTATTTTATGTTGGGAAATATGGTGTCACAAGAGTGTCTTTACCACAGTTTGATTTCAACTCACCACCAATACAGCCCTTTGTGTTTCAATAATGAAATATCACTTCTCTACTCGACGCCTTCACGGCGTCGGCAACGGAATGCTTTTGTTTTCTCTCTTTTCTATTTACGGACGCTGTTCACGACGCATTTACAGTTTGTACAGTTGGGAGCTTTTAAGTCGGATCGTCGTAAAAAAAAATTTTAGAGCAGAGGTTCTCAATCTTTTTACGATGGTGGCACCCTTCGATCCCCCCCCCCCTCCCCATTCTATATTTCGCGCTACCCTTGGTGAGATAAACACAGTAAAAACAATAAATTAATACTAACTAAGGCTATATATTTGTGAAGTGATTACGTTCCACCCGAGAGGTTTGCAACATTTTTAAAATTTATATTCAAATGGAAACTTTCAATTTCAGACAAAAATTTATCATGAGCTCCATGATACTGATTTGTTTTAAGACTAAAAGCATTTACGTTGAGGATTATCCTAACAAAGTTCAATTGCCAAGCCGCAATTTCTTTAAAAAAATCTCCACATTTAAACTGAACCGATATAAACCTATTTTTTAAAAAAAAGTTTATAGTTATGTAGAGTTATGTAGAAGATAACCTCTAGATTTTTGAAATCTTGAGTTTACATTTCTAAAATCTAAAGGTCAGAGTCGAGAGATTACTGATGTTTGCTTCAAAAAAGGAGAATGCAGAGAAAACGTTTAAACACACATCCTTTGCCACGTGATCTGCTGGAGAAAGACTTGCTCTGCGCGCTATTCAACTATCTGAGGCATCCCAAATGACAGACGACTTTCTACGTCACCTATGAAATCTTAGGTGCTAAGCGGCCCCTAGACGATTAATAACACTGTGCAATATTATTGACGCTCCTCTAGACCAGGGCTATTCAATTGGCGGCCCGTGGGCCACATCCGGCTCGCGGATTGAAAGTCCAACTATTATTTCACTGGGGATGCGTCGTATAGTTCAGACGGTATGTAGAGACGCCTGATCTTGGACGGCCAGAGAGATCTTCGGTCTCTGATCAGTGCTCGGTCCTTGGCGCCACCAACATCGTGTGTTTACAAGGGAGTGCAAGCTTGCCCTCCAGTGGCGTGCATCCCCCACTTTAGACCCTGTATCTCTCCCTCCAAGCACCCCCGCATAACGGCTGTGCTATCTAACATATTCTTGCTTTTGACCTTGAACAATGCAGGTGGCTGAGAATGACTCACACCTCTTCTACCCTCCACTCAACAGCAGCCGATGTCTCGCCAGTTGATATTTGCATGGCTTATTGTTCGTGCGTTATTTATAGTAATAGCGGAGTGCTTTGCTTGTAATTAGTCTTACTGTATTGTCCCCATTAATGGTGTATATTTTAATAATGATTATTTATGTTTAAATGATTATGACATGCTATACTTTTTCATGTTTACTAGGCCTAGTCTTATTCTAACTTTTTTTTAAAATTTCACTGGAATATATCAATATTGTATTATACATTATCAAATTATGTTTAACTCCCCCCACCCCTCCTTAAACTACAAAAGTATAATCTAATAACGTTCCAAATTACTGCAAGATTGAATTAAATGTCTGGCCCACCAAATATTATGATTTTATTGGAGTCGCCCACTTGGATAACTTATTGAATAGCCCTGCTCTAGACAATTCAATAGCTCAAAAATTGAAAGTCAGTTTATTCAAAATGTTAAGTGATACGGGTGCAGCTTGTGTATCCAGCCATTGCTTTGTGTTTTTGTAACAAAGAAAAGAAGAGCAGAAGGTGGATCAACAATTATTGGTACATTGTAGCCTACACTTCAATTCATTTTCATTGAACAATAAATGCCCTCTCCTCAGTTTTAGTAGATTTGGTAAATTGTACACGCTTGTTGAGGCTGGCATGCTTCCACCTTGAGATCTTGTATTGAACTGAAGCGGTATTGTACAATATCGACAGACTGACCAATATTTCACCATTTCGCGATATATATCATACAGTTGTAGAATAATAGAGTATATTTATTGCACGATCGTTCAATATATCCTCCCGACAATCAATTATATTGATTAATGATCGTCTAGGCAACACTTTTGTCAATTCTAAACTCAAGGCTAGAAAAATAAAAACAGCAGTGTGCTTGTAATGATTAATGATTTTTATTAATAATTTTAATGTTTTATATTATTAGTGTTTGTATAGATTTTTAAAGTAACAATAAAATAATAAACTTTTGCAATATTAAATCAAAGTGTGATTATTGTTAGTTATTAATCAAATTCGTATTTCAAAGTGAAACTTGAGCTTGATTTCGGTTGTTTTTTTAGTTATTCCGGTAATATTAGGGCGTACGATTATAAACGATAAGATGACTTTCATTTTATACATGTATATATTTTTAGCACCACGTCTTACTACCCATTCGGGCTATACGCTTTTGTACTAAGCTAATTTTAGGGATTGGGAAGGTTATATTTAGATTAAGTGTACCCACATTTGCGTGGAAAACTATTTTGGGAAAACCACCTTCAATACAGCCAACCGAGATTCGAACCTCTATCTCCCCGTCATCGGCAGTCTAGTATACTGTGAGAGTAGCGCGTTAGACCATGTGGCCACCGAAGTGGGTCATTTTATATTTGAATTCGCTAGGTTTCCCCGCATTTTTTGTATTTTAATGACCCAAAGGTGTGGAAATCTTAATTTGGCGGCACACAGTTTAAGAGAATATCAATAAATAAATATATGTAGACTAGCCAACCTTAGCGAAATGTCACAAAAGGTATCTGGCAAACCATCAAAAAAAATGCAGAGAGGAAAACCCTTGCTTCCCCAAACCCCCATGTCGGTAACAAGGGAGCTTAGGATTCATATTCCAGTCAGGTGCAATTCTTCTGGAGTGAGTTTCCCTGAAAGGTTTCTCCACTTATAACTCCACGTGAATGCAGGTACACTTTATCTGCATTTTTACCTTCATCCATACTCCATTAGTGTAAATATGCGGATAGCCCGGACGGGTAGTAAGACGTACAGGATTTTTTTTTGATCAGTGTTGTGTTCAATGGTAGCCGAAGAAACTATGATATAGCACATTCCGAGAACATAAGTTCCTGTCTTGCTCAGTGAGAGATGCATTGAATTTAAGCGTGTGTTCTTTAGATGGTTGATATTCACACAGTCCCGGTTGAACGTCTGCACATTCCTCCTTCCTCCCGCCAGTTCCAAACTAACTGTTCTTCACACAATTATTTGAAGTCGGCGCAGAGTTCAACTGTCGGGGTTTCGGAAAGAATTACAAATCAATCCAACATACAGCAGCTGAGCAATTTTTTATCTTTAAAGAGGAGAGATGGATTTAACGAAAATATGGCAAAGGTTTGAGAATTGAGATGTATGAAATCACGTTTTTAATTGTTTTTGTTTTCTGTTAGGATAAGAAAAGTAAATGTCACATTTCAAAATATCAAATTAAAAAATAAGGGTAAAAAATAAATCTGGAGATAATCATTAGAAATTGGTTTGTCGTCCAAGAGATTAATTGTTAAAGATAAAAATAAAAGAAAGCAAATAGGGCAATATTTTTTTCATAAGGTGGTAGTGTTTGATGCTTTGAATTTTTTACGGGCAACCTATGTTTTCAAGCGGGTTGGTCTTAATTGGGCGCAAGTACGTTGAATGTACTGTATGTTCACTATGTTTACCCTGGAAGTCTTACCACGACTAACTACACTATAGACCCTATTCTATAAACAGGGCCAAGACTCCGATGACCTTAAAATAACCAAAAATTATTTCAAATTTACAAAAATTTACTAAAAATATGAACAAAACTAGTATTGAATGCACAAGGTTAATCAGACACCCACTTTACAAATGGAAACTAAAACATATTATAAGTAAGCTATGCATTAACAACTAAACCCTAGGATCCTACTGAATATAATATTAATTTACAAAAATAAATTCTTCAGCAGTAATAATAATTCCCACCCAACGCGGTCCTTTCCAATTTAGTTGCAGTGTCTCGTCAGGAATGTGTGTTTTTCAACCATACAAGCAAAGAGGGTACGAAGTTCAATGTCTACATAATCTTCTTATTACAACTGTAAGCCGAACATTTTTATGTTTTTATATTTATAAAATATTGATTGTCGACCTCGGAGATAAAGTACTCGCCTCAGGACCCGATACTCATGGGTTCAAACCCATCCGGGGTGGACAGATTTTTCTTGAACCCAACTCCCTCCGGAGGGGAAGTAAAGCCGTCGGTCACATGTTGATTGTGGTATGTAACAGAACCCTGGAAGGTATGTGAAAATACCTTTCCTGGCAAAATTGGTAGACCCTTTCACTCTCGCTCAAAGAACTTCAGTGTGGAAAGCAACTCGCAACCTCCATACTTCATGAACTCCCTTAGTACATGGTATTTCTACCAGATGGTGCAGGTAGCACTAACCAGCAGAAAGGTTTAGTGCATGCCCAGCGCAAGATGGATAGAAATAAAACCAAACCAACTTTCAGATTGTTGACTTAAGAAAAATAGTATATCTATTGTATTTAATAATATACCTATTTAACATAAATGTCTAAAACTCACTCAAAAATGACGCAAACCAATGAAATATTACCTAAAATTCAAAATAAAATACAATGCCCAAATAATGAGCTATTAAAAACGTTTCCCCACGCAAGGGATTATGAACAGAATGTATGTACACATGAGCATTGTATGTGCTGTGTCACTAACCCTGCTTATAAGGTACACCGTAGTGGAACCAAGACATGTAGGTCTCAGGGTAGACGGAGGGGTTACTCAACATTCTGGTTCATATCGTTGTGGCTATTTGTAACTGTCCAACCCACCACTATCTGCAACCAGGTCACCTATCAGAGTGGTCGCGAGGTTACTACCACTACACAGGTCTCAAGGTAGACGGAGGGGTTACTCAACCTTCTGGTTCATATCGTTGTGGCTATTTGTAACTGTCCAACCCACCACTATCTGCAACCAGGTCACCTATCAGAGTGGTCGCGAGGTTACTACCACTACACAGGTCTCAAGGTAGACGGAGGGGTTACTCAACCTTCTGGTTCATATCGTTGTGGCTATTTGTAACTGTCCAACCCACCACTATCTGCAACCAGGTCACCTATCAGAGTGGTCGCGAGGTTACTACCACTACACAGGTCTCAAGGTAGACGGAGGGGTTACTCAACCTTCTGGTTCATATCGTTGTGGCTATTTGTAACTGTCCAACCCACCACTATCAGCAACCAGGTCACCTATCAGAGTGGTCGCGAGGTTACTACCACTACACAGGTCTCAAGGTAGACGGAGGGGTTACTCAACCTTCTGGTTCATATCGTTGTGGCTATTTGTAACTGTCCAACCCACCACTATCTGCAACCAGGTCACCTATCAGAGTGGTCGCGAGGTTACTACCACTACACAGGTCTCAAGGTAGACGGAGGGGTTACTCAACCTTCTGGTTCATATCGTTGTGGCTATTTGTAACTGTCCAACCCACCACTATCAGCAACCAGGTCACCTATCAGAGTGGTCGCGAGGTTACTACCACTACACAGGTCTCAGGGTAGACGGAGAGGTTACTCAACCTTCTGGTTCATATCGTTGTGGTTATTTGTAACTGTCCAACCCACCACTATCTGCAACCAGGTCACCTTCCGAGTGGTCGCGAGGTTACTACCACTACACAGGTGGCACACAGGAAGAGGGCGGTATTTCCGAGACCGGACACATCGACCATTACAAGATACATTCTGATACGCTACACTGGATATCATCGGCGAGTGGACTACATGGATACTATTGGGAAGCAGCGTTGTCATTTTCTCGTTTTTGTGTGGTTAGTCTCCCCACAAATATAGGACAAGTTTGGCAACGCCGGTTAGTCTAGGTTGCCAGTAGCTCCTTCTTACCCTAACACACCACCTCCCGACATAACTGAGAGCGAGGAGATTTGGCAACAGTTAACTGAGAGAGAGAGTAAATATAATCTCCATAAGACTTGCAGTTTCTTCAGCGATGATATTGGGTATAGTGCAACCGAGAGCCATTCAATCCATAGCACCCTAAGCCAGGGTGGTTACAAAACAAATATAATAAAATTCCCTTTTATAGATTTTTCAAACAACATTTTTCAACTTAACTTATTATTTTTACCGTTTTCAATGATAAATGACGATTTTTACTTTTATTACATTAATCACTTATTTTTAATTGCCAGCAGATTTTAAACATAGCAATTTTTATATATTTTTTTCAGTATTAAATGTTTTTGGCACTTGAAAGCTATGCGATAAAAACATTATTTTTAGGCAATACCATTTTATGACTGTAAACACGAGACAAACATTAATTTATTTAATGAAATATTGGGGAAAAAAATGTATAATTATCTTGAAATAGTACGTAATAGTTTTTTGATTATTTAACATTCTAAACATTATAATTTGTTGTAAATAAATGTTCAGATTTGTTGACTTAAAAACGGCGCATACTTCCTTCTCTATGTGATTTGTGTCTACCGAAGAAAGAAATAGAGCATCGTGTGGATATTTCATATTTATTCTTTTGCATTTCAAGATATTTGTATTATATTTAATCAACATTTTTAAATTAATTTTTACTAAGAAACTTTTTTGGGATCCTGCGGATCACTAGATGGGACACCACGGACCACATTGTGAGAAGCATTGATCCAGGATATGCAGTTTGCTAACATTAGAGAAACTAAATATCTCACTTTTTAAGTTAAATTTAAATTCCCTGATTTTTCCTTATTTTTATTAAATTTCCTGACATTAACCTTTTTTCATTGACATAAAAAAATCCCTTATATCTACACTTTTACCTGAAATAATTTTTTTGTTCTTTTACAGATTTTTCTTGATATCAAACGATCCCATGAGATTTATCTGTTTTCCCTAAAATAAAATATTTTTTCCAGACTTTTCCGAAATTCCCTTGACATCAAAACATTTCCCGACATCAACAAAATTCTCGAATTATCCAGGCTTTCCCTGCCTGTTGCTACTGTGTCAATACGTTGGCAAAACGCCGCATCCATTCAATCCATAGCAGTGGACTATCTGCCCTCAGCCTAGCGAGTTTTTCTTCTTATTACTCCTCTGGCTATCAGCTGGCACTCCTGGCAGTAAGAACGTGTGTGAGGGCAGGGGGAAGAGGGGAACAGCGGCGAGAAGTAACATTTTTTTCTGTAAGCGACTATTTATATTTTTAGTACCGCGTATTGTTATTATTAAGGCTATCCGCATATGTTATAATTACGCTAATGGGTTAAGGATGAGGAAGGTAGAATTTAGAGGAAGTGTATCTGCATTTGCGTGGAGAGTGGAAAACCATTTAAGAAAACCACCCGCAATACACCCTATCGGGATTTGAACCCCAATCTCCCCGTCATCGGAAGTCTAGTCTATGGCGAGGGTGACGCCTTTAACCATGCCGCCACCAAAGCAGACTATTCCTCAATACCCAAACTAGTAGCTTGTTGGAGATTTTAAAAATTCACCATACCAGCCACAACCTTAATACATTTAAAACGCTTTAAATTACTTCAGGAGGGATTTAATATTTAAACAAAAATTTTTACACTTGTTGATTTTACCAACAAGTCATTTCCGGTAAAATCCACAATCCCCCCTCCCCTTCTCCATAAAATACATTCATGGGTTTGTCTACGTATTTATATTAATGAGGACGGTAACATTTAGAGGAAATGTACCCGTATTTGCCTGAAGGGAGATTGGAAAGCCATTCAGGAAATAAACCCCAGTGTTCCTGGGGGGTGGTATTCGAGCCATGACCTCATCACCGACAAACCAGACTAGCCGAGACCGATGCCTTTGATCGTGTGTCCACCGATGTAGGTGACATAATGCAACTAATGTATCCTGTTTATCTAATGATGAATAATAAACAAATATATTTGTCAACAACGTCTGGATTCACGCGTGTCAGTAGTCAAGGACTCTAAAGCGTCACCAAGCCCGGTGACAGGAAGGTCCAGGTTTGAGACTCTACTGGATACACTGAGGTGGTGATGATGGTGGAGTTCCTATTCTCTCTTGGCGTTGATATGAGTACACTTTATTTAAAACTACCCTCTTTATTCTCACCCCTTGGACTAAGTATGTTAACAGCCGTTAGATCCATATCACTGGCCACGAAAGCTAAGGCCTCAAAGCACCCAAGTAATATGATCTGGTGTTCCGGTGACAATGAGCTCGAGTTTCAAATCCCAATCGGAGATTACCGTAGGGTGACATTAGAACGGTTCTTCACTACCCTTACACGCAAATTTGAATACAATTTCCATCAAATTTACTCTAGAACCTAGATTCGTCCTTACACATCTCGACCTCATAAATGTAAATATTTGGAAAGCCAAGACGGGTGGTTAGGTGCGCTACAAAAAAACAAAAAAAAACACACAAACAAAACTAGGTTGAATATGATAAGTCAAAATAAAATACCACCCGGTATCGAACCAAGGCCATCTTGACATGTGGTCGATTACTCTTTCCCCGGTGACGTGCATGGAACCGGTTCTCTCCGCCGCGAAATAGTGAAATTGTTCTAATGAAGCACCAAAGAGGCGGGGTCGAACGCTTGGTTCCCTGTTCTCTGTTGATAGGGGTCGTTGCCATGGAGAGGAACAGATGGGACGTACTCTCTCTCGCGTGAGAGAGAAAGGACCAATATTATTAAAACACCGAGCAGTTTATTCTAATGACACTTGGGTGAGTATTACAAACCGATTATAGTCACATCACTAATGAAAGGACCCTTTAAAACAGAGGTTGGCAACATAATTTCCAATCAAGGCCGTAGCCAGCCAATAATTTCAGGGGGGGTTTGGTGGGCCCATCCCCCCAATTGATGGGGCTAGAATAAATTCTAAATAAAAAACTGTTCTAGAAGCTATCTGAAGTGGTTTTTTTATGGTAACATAGCCATTAACTGCCGAAGGTAGGACAAATTCCAGATATTAAACAGCTCTAGAAGTTCTCTAAAGTGTTTCTTTATGGCAACATAGCCCCCTAACCACCGAAAAATAGGAACAATTCTAAATAACAAACACCTCTGGATGCTCTCTGAAGTGCTTTTTTTGGTAACACCAGCCCCCTAATTTGTACTTGTACCTTAATTTTGTTTGAACCATAAATAAAGCCATATATATTTTTGTCATAAAATTTCGGGGGGGGGGGGGGGGTGTTCGGGGTTCAACCCCCCCCCCCCGACTACGGCCTTGTTTCCAATATAGTCACAGGTGTGGCGATTGAGAAGTGAAATTCGCCATACCAGATACAAATTAAGACATAAGGCTGCTCAATCGAACGACACATACTGTTTGAACAAGTGTATTCAAGACATCTACCCTTTGACTACTGAATGCGACACACACAAATGATGAAAATGGGGCAAGTTACAACCAGCACACGCCGCCAGTGAAAGCTGGCAAACTCAGGTTCGCCACACTATTAGGGTCAATTCGCCACTTGTGGCGATTGGCGAGAGGGTTGCCCACACTGGCTTTAGAAGATGTAACTATGGAGTAGTCAACATTGGTAAGCTTGTGACTTTTTTTTTAGCACCGCGTCTTGTTACTCGTTTGATTATACGCTTATGTATTAATTACGCTAATGGTTTTAGGGTTTAGGAAGGTTATATTTAAAGGAAGTGTACCCGCATTTGCATTAAGGGAGAGTGGAAAACCATTTTGTAAAAATCCTCCTCAGTACACACAACCGAGATTAGAATCTCGATCTCCCCATCTTTAGCGGTCTAGTCTAACATGAGAGTAGCGTGTTAGACCATGCGGCCACCGAGGTAGCTAACTTTTAACTATAGTAGGATTCTTGTATTAAGAAATATTTAGTAAATACTATACAAACTTATTTTTTCGAGCAAAAGTTATTTTACTTTACTATATTATTATTAGTGTTATTTTATTGTTATTCATATTACATATTAAAAGTAACAGCTGCAGACCACGACGTATGAGTATATGAAAATTATTCTAGTATATATTTTAACTGTCTCGAAGGTTTAGTTATATCTAAATCAGACTGTATACATATATATATATATATAAAAAATAAATAGCTGTCAATATTGACAGCATTTATCAAAAGTGAAAGCCTTAAAACCCACGGATGAACTTATGAATACATGAAAGTAGATACAGTAAACGTCATCAAATAAAGTTCTTGCTATGCTGATTCAACTATATGTGGAGTACGGCCTACACCAGGGATGGATAAACTTTTCCGACAAACGTGCCACTTAAGGAGTATATGAATTTTGAACTAATTTAGACAACTTGTGAATGTGAGGAATGCCAGGCTTCCACCGTGGTTCGGATCCCATGTTAAACTGTAGGTCCTCCATTTCATCTCACAGTCACCCTACCATTACACATTAGCGTAAGTGTGTATAACCTGAACGGGTATTAAGATGCGGTGATGATGATGATAATAATAATAATAATCATAATAATAATAATAATAATAATAATAATAATAAACTAATTTAGAGTGCCATCTTTCATTAGAATTTTTTATGCATATTTCAAAATCAGAACTTGATGACTTGGCCTATTATGAAATGTAAATGAATAACTCAAATCAAACTGTAAATATTTTAATAACACCTAAATAATAAAGAAAGAAAATGTATCAAATTGTCAAAGTGAGTGTCTTAAACAATATTAATTTCAATAAATTAAATAAAAACATTGAAAGTAACACTCTCAAATCTGTAGAAATATTATTGACTTTACATAATTACATGACGTTCGCAAAAGTTTTATTTCATGTGTATTTTTTCCATGTTGGCAAATCATGTTCGCGTGCCACCCGGTGGTAACTCAGAAAACACGCACAATTGAGATCTAACAAGAAATTGCGTCGAAGTGCGTTTTTCTGCAGTCGTTCCTCTTGAGTTCAGATCCGTGTTTTACATACTTTCAAATTTTCGTCTGTAGTTAGTTGTAACGATACTGATTTGGACCGCTCTCATATATTTAAAAAGTCATGGATGAAAGTATTTTTCTTTAACGTATCGTATGTAAATTATCCTTTTAAGACCTCATCCATGGAGAATCACGCGCTTTTCAGGAATAATCTAGAAGCATTGCACCATTCAAAACTAATTTTTATTTTCAAAATTAAACTCCGTAATATTTAACAAACAAGCAAGAGAAGCCAGCTCCCCTATATCCAATAGGAAGCTAGCCTTCAAAACACCTGTCGCAGGGACGCCATTGATTGGTTAGTCTTGACACTGGTCACGAGAGGTCCAAGGGCAAGGGGTATGTCACATATAAGCTGTGTGTGTATATGAATATATAGAGAGTGCCGGCGGAATAGATAGAGTAGACATACATGTGGAGAACGTGTTGGCAAGAGAGATGTCACATAAACAGACAGTACATAGTTTGTATCTTAAATAAAAGTTTATAAGAAGATATAATCATTCCAATAAATTGTGTGCAACATCAACAGTTGTATTTATTACATAATAATAATACCGTATCATAAATAATTGGCGCTCAGTCACGGGGCTATAAATTCCAGTTATATCACAAACATTCCGTATCATCATAATTGGCTCCCAATCGCGGGGCAATTATAAGTCGAATAATTTCCATACATCATACAGTTTACGTAACCCTTTTTATAATATAAAAGAAATACCTGAAACTTCAGTGGTAGGTTAAGCTTCGGGAGAGGGAAAGAAAGGCTTTATAAAAGTCCAGACTTCATTTCAATATACGTGCAAGTTTGTAAAACAAAGTTCTTCATTGACAAATGTTGTAACCAAACAAAATACAGTAGAACCTTTTTAATTCGAAGTTCAAAGGATATCTAAAAAAAAATTCACAGTATCCAGAGTTCGAACTAACCATTTTGTTGGTATCTAGGGAGCTAGTACCCAATAAGTCATGACCTCAAAATACGCTACATATAAAGATACACATTTTATATATGTTATATAACACACACATACACAATAGAGATAGGAAGACTAAGTACATGAAAAATCAACAAGAAAAACGTAAACTAAAAATCTAAAAACTTAAATTTACATACGAAAATTGCAGACAAAAATTAAGATGGAGTGCTAGTGAGCGTGAGCTTAGGACAGTATTTTTTAAAGTTTTTATAGCATAAACATTTTTTGGCTAAAATAAATAAAATATTTCTTCTATAGAAACATAGAGATTAGTTTTCTGCACATGCTAATATCAACAGTTCTTGAATATCTGTCAAAAATGTCCTGGAATTTAATGACAACTTTTTCTCTTTATTTAAAAAGTTTGTCACCAAATGCCGCTATGCTCATGACAGATATTCAATAACTGTTAAGATTAATCATGTGCAGAAAACTAAACTCTATGTTTCTATAGAAGAAATGTTTGATTTATTTTGGCAAAAAAATGTTTATGCTATAAAACCTGCAAAATTAATGCACTAAACTCGCGCTCACTAGCACCCCACCTTAAATGACATTGCGTTGGAAAAAAAATGAATGACCTTGGTTTGTTGTAGTTTTCTTGTATTTAAGCAATAAACAAAATCTCCAAGTTCATTGATTGCAATACAAATGTTGTATTTTACGTCTGGTTGAGATTCAGTGAATTTTATCAGGTGCCATGTTGGAAGTCACGTGATTACTTTTTGACAAAGAGGCGATGAAAGCTTAGCCAATACAGTCCCTATTCTAGGAAACCACTCACCGCCAGTAGGGAATTCCCTGCTTTCTCTTTTACTATAATAATAATAATTATTATTAGCACCGTGTCTTACTACCCGTTCGGGTTTACGCACTTACGCTAATGTGTAATGGTAGGGTGATTGTGAGATGAAATGGAGGACCTACAGTTTAACGTGGAATCCGAACCACGGTGGAGGCCTGGCATTCCACACATTCACAAGTTGTGATTAATACACGTCTTGTCAGGAGTGGAAGGAAGGGTTAGGCATCTTTTACTATAAGTATTCAACTCTTAACTTTATTTGACATTCTTGACATATAGGTGTGATTGTATCAAAATCGTTAAGCCGGGTCAGAAATGAGTACAAACTAAAAAAAAATTATCAATGTATAGGCTTCGAACTATCCGAATATTTCCTTCTAAAATTAGTTTTTTTTTACCATTGATTTGGATAGTAATTTCACGGGAAATCAGGGTGGATTCTAACTATCCAATTTTTTGAACTAACCGAAGTCGAATTAGCCATATTCTATTGTAATAATGTGATTGATGAGGAACTACAATGGTCAAATTTTGTGTGTAAAAATAACTTACCAGTAAAATTAAGTGATTAAGTGAAGCCTTCTAATGCCAAAAGGTTCTCCACCTCTGCTCTAGATAAAAGTGAAATCAACACGAATGGATTTCCCCTTCTCTCTCGCATGTTTTTTTTATTAAAATTACTGTTAATTATTTTTTTTGTAATAGAAAAATGCTTCTAGTCATTTAAATTTCAGATTTTAAAAGATAATTTCATATTATAATGAAGGAACGTGTTTTTTGTTTTTTTTTTTGCCGAAACACCCATTTAAAAAGATCTTTGCTTTACGGTCCGGGTCCGGCAAGGATGTGAGCTGGAAAGTATTCAGGAAACATCCCCCCAGGTAGACTGGACCGGAATCAGGATCCAGCTCCTCTTAACCGGGAATCAGGATCCAGCCTCCTCTTAACCGCGATCCTTCTATGGCGATAAACACGCCCTAGACCCTGCGATCACAAATGCGGGTCTCTTTATTTTTCTTACAACCTTAGCGAGCGGTGATTCTCTCCCCTCGTAAAGATATTCTTTTCAGTCACAAAATTCGTCTCGTCGTATTTATAACCGGGTGTTGGAGCTGTCGGGGGGGGGGGGGGGGGAGGGGAGCGGGGGAAATCCCTGTGATGAGAACTCGTGGATGAAGAGTATAAGTTGGGGGGGAAGAAGTCAAAAGGTCGACACAAGCAAGGGAAAATAAAAAGAAAGGTCTTCTATAGAGCGTCGGATAATTTAGCGTCTCCCCTCACGCCCGAAGAAACCACTCGCATTCTTCGAGGCGTCGATGGATAGGCGTCACCCACAATATTGTCGCTTCTCCGAACAAATCCTCTGGTCGCCGAAAGAAGGTGCTTATGTTTGCAGTGTTGACAGTATAGTAGTGTCTCTTTAGCTCTTTAGTCAGGCGAAGATTCGATCACGGCCTACAGGTAGATTTAAAATGTTATGAATGATGGATCATTAAAAGAAAACACCATCCTTGTTTCTTCAGTTTATATCCTCCAAGAACCTTCACTGCTTCACATTTGTAATAACTCCTCTCTCGTGTATATCCACCTGGATTCTTCCCTGATTCACATTTTATGTTAGATACTCTCTAATGTATTTCCTCCTCCTAAAATCTACTATGTTTCACATTTATAAAGACAGTCCTCTCCAGTGTATATCCTCCTCCTAGAACCTACCAAGCTTCACATTTATAAAGACAGTCCTCTCCAGTGTATTTACTCCTCCTAGAACCTACCAAGCTTCACATTTGTAAAGACAGTCCTCTCCAGTGTATTTCCTCCTCCTAGAACCTACCATGCTTCACATTTATAAAGACAGTCCTCTCCAGTGTATTTCCTCCTCCTAGAACCTACCATGCTTCACATTTGTAAAGACAGTCCTCTCCAGTGTATTTCCTCCTCCTAGAACCTACCATGCTTCACATTTATAAAGACAGTCCTCTCCAGTGTATTTCCTCCTCCTAGAACCTACCATGCTTCACATTTGTAAAGACAGTCCTCTCCAGTGTATTTCCTCCTCCTATAACCTACCATGCTTCACATTTGTAAAGACAGTCCTCTCCAGTGTATTTCCTCCTCCTAGAACCTAGTATGCTTCACATTATAAAGACAGTCCTCTCCAGTGTATTTCCTCCTCCTAGAACCTACCATGCTTCACATTTATAAAGACAGTCCTCTCCAGTGTATTTCCTCCTCCTAGAACCTAGTATGCTTCACATTATAAAGACAGTCCTCTCCAGTGTATTTCCTCCTCCTAGAACCTACCATGCTTCACATTATAAAGACAGTCCTCTCCAGTGTATTTCCTCCTCCTAGAACCTACCATGCTTCACATTTATAAAGACAGTCCTCTCCAGTGTATTTCCTCCTCCTAGAACCTACCATGCTTCACATTTATAAAGACAGTCCTCTCCAGTGTATTTCCTCCTCCTAGAACCTACCATGCTTCACATTTATAAAGACAGTCCTCTCCAGTGTATTTCCTCCTCCTAGAACCTACCTTGCTTCACATTTATAAAGACAGTCCTCTCCAGTGTATTTCCTCCTCCTAGAACCTACCATGCTTCACATTTGTAAAGACAGTCCTCTCCAGTGTATTTCCTCCTCCTAGAACCTACCATGCTTCACATTTGTAAAGACAGTCCTCTCCAGTGTATTTCCTCCTCCTAGAACCTACCATGCTTCACATTTGTAAAGACAGTCCTCTCCAGTGTATTTCCTCCTCCTAGAACCTACCATGCTTCACATTTGTAAAGACAGTCCTCTCTAGTGTATTTCCTCCTCCTAGAACCTACCATGCTTCACATTTATAAAGACAGTCCTCTCCAGTGTATTTCCTCCTCCTAGAACCTACCATGCTTCACATTTGTAAAGACAGTCCTCTCCAGTGTATTTCCTCCTCCTAGAACCTAGTATGCTTCACATTATAAAGACAGTCCTCTCCAGTGTATTTCCTCCTCCTAGAACCTACCATGCTTCACATTTGTAAAGACAGTCCTCTCCAGTGTATTTCCTCCTCCTAGAACCTACCATGCTTCACATTTGTAAAGACAGTCCTCTCCAGTGTATTTCCTCCTCCTAGAACCTACCATGCTTCACATTTGTAAAGACAGTCCTCTCCAGTGTATTTCCTCCTCCTAGAACCTACCATGCTTCACATTTGTAAAGACAGTCCTCTCCAATGTATTTCCTCCTCCTAGAACCTAGTATGCTTCACATTATAAAGACAGTCCTCTCCAGTGTATTTCCTCCTCCTAGAACCTACCATGCTTCACATTTGTAAAGACAGTCCTCTCCAGTGTATTTCCTCCTCCTAGAACCTACCATGCTTCACATTTGTAAAGACAGTCCTCTCCAGTGTATTTCCTCCTCCTAGAACCTACCATGCTTCACATTTATAAAGACAGTCCTCTCCAGTGTATTTCCTCCTCCTAGAACCTACCATGCTTCACATTTGTAAAGACAGTCCTCTCCAGTGTATTTCCTCCTCCTAGAACCTACCATGCTTCACATTTATAAAGACAGTCCTCTCCAGTGTATTTCCTCCTCCTAGAACCTAGTATGCTTCACATTTATAAAGACAGTCCTCTCCAGTGTATTTCCTCCTCCTAGAACCTACCATGCTTCACATTTATAAAGACAGTCCTCTCCAGTGTATTTCCTCCTCCTAGAACCTACCATGCTTCACATTTATAAAGACAGTCCTCTCCAGTGTATTTCCTCCTCCTAGAACCTCCCATGCTTCACATTTGTAAAGAAACTTCCTATCCAGTATATATCATCCAAGATCTCACTCATCCAGTCTATTCATGTATTCATCTTGCTCTAGCCCTTAGAAGACAGGAAATAACAGCCCTGATGTCTGGCATGGGTGGGGCCACCCTTCAGGAAAACAAAGAAAGGGACTGTTCTTCCCCTCTTTGGGTGGCGGCTTCAAGTATATAGCACAAGGAGGATGAAGTGAGGCTAATAGGGGGATTGGGAGAGAGGCAAAACACAAGGGGACCAAAAGGAAACTGTAGTTAAACCTTTAGACTATAATAGTAATAATAATAATGATAATAATAGTCAATGGTTAAACCCTGATTATAGGAGGCCTACTTTTGACCACCAACTTGGATTGAAAGTAAATATAATTTTGCATTGTGTATAAATATGTCTTATTTGATTTATTAATTAAATTCATCAAAAAGTTATCAAAATCTCCCAATAATAATTATCAGACTTCATTATGAAGGCAACATAAGTTTCCAGTTTTCAAATAACGGGCTTTTTATGAAAATCAGAGAGTACAAATAATTGGAAACTTCTTCCTAAAGTGTACGTTTATTCTGCAGCCTCGCTGCTGGCACATGGATGCTCGCCAGACACATCGCTGCTGGCACATGTACGCTCGCCAGACACCTCGCTGCTGGCACATGTACGCTCGCCAGACACCTCGCTGCTGGCACATGGATGCTCGCCAGACACCTCGCTGCTGGCACATGTACGCTCGCCAGACACCTCGCTGCTGGCACATGTACGCTCGCCAGACACCTCGCTGCTGGCACATGTACGCTCGCCAGACACCTCGCTGCTGGCACATGTACGCTCGCCAGACACCTCGCTGCTGGCACATGTACGCTCGCCAGACACCTCGCTGCTGGCATGTATGTAGCTATGACGCTCGCTCTGGAGTATTTACCCTGCAGCTGTTCACATTGTTGTAAGGTGCTGGCATGAGAGGTTGGTTGTGAGTCGTGTTTCGTGTTAAGGAACGAAGCTGTCTCAATCATCTTATGACAGTGAACGTGTGATTGATTCATTTTTGACAAAAATGTAGTTTGTGACAGGAAAAAGAGGAGAAGGTATGGAGTGCACCCCTAGAATGAAGAACGCCATCGCCAAGGTTACTTTCACTAGTTCTATAAAGAGATCAAGAACCATCCAGAGAGGCTTTTCAGGCACTTAAGGATGTCACAACCGAGCTTTCTGTATATTTTTAATCTTATTTAACCAGAAATGGTGAGCCAGTTAAACACGCAACCAAACATTGTCAACCAAATCTCTGCGATAGTTGAAATGGAATCTCCTCCTAAAAACACTCACGGGAAAACCCAGAAAATAAAGAAAAATTGCTAGCTATAACTTACTTGTGAACAACACCCAATTACTGGTGAACATATAACATAACATTGAGTAGTGAGGGAAGGGGGTGGGGCCGGGAGAGTGAACTTGAAGGAACCAATCACAGCTCAAGTTTCGAGGCTCGGAAAACAGTGATTTGTTACCATCGCTATAGTGAGCATCGCTGGTGCAGGATAAATGCACCAATAAAGATTACTAATTTTGCTTCATTATCGCCATACATCCATGTTCATATCTCGGCGATGTTCCAACAGCGAGGATGCAGTATAAACGTACCCTAAGATTTATACTCTAGAATGTATCAACAATTTTAAAATACATTTTAGTTTTTTTTTAGCTCTCATAGCAACCAACATCAAAGCCCGCTAAGCCTTTCGACAACGCAGATGTTTTTTGAAGTACTGATGTGCGTTGTTGTTATTTTAAAATCTGTTAAACTAGGATCACCACCTGCTTGAAGGAAAATATTATCACGATGTGGTATTTATGATATAAAAAGGCAGTTCTGAAGCTTCAAAGCCATTAAAAACCAATCCCCCAATCAAATGTTCTATTCTAGGACAAATAAAAATTACTTTTATTGTTTGATGAAGCTCTATGTTTCTAAGAATAAACAATCTTTTTTTAAATATACATAAAGCCATCAAAGAGTGTGTTGAGGGACGGGAGAAGTCGTTATCAAAGTAATATATTCAAACAAATAATGACAATAATTAGAGATGCGCATTTTTCTGTGAAATTTTCAGTTCATTGAGTTCCATGTGAAAGAGAAGAGTTCGAAAAGGCATTAACATATCCGGTCCACAGCGGAGTCAACGTTAGTGACACACTCAACCACCAAGCGCTGTAGTCGACACGTGAGGGTAAGAAGAACACTGGAATAGCTATTATTGCTTTATTGTAACTTATTTGATAATTTATAATTTAAGACTTAGATATATTGCTTGAAAATCTATAGAAAGAGTTGAATGATAAATTATGTTAAATTGGTTGATATAAAAACAAAATTGTAGATCAAAATGTATAATCAGGTTTATTTATGGTGCTAACATATTGTCAAATGGTGAACATTACACATTTAATTAATAATTTATCATCAATTTAGCAGTATATCGGGTGATGATAAGTCTAAAATACATTAAATACCGTACGTTAAAAATGTTTTAAGCCTTACAAATAACAAAAGAGGTTAAAAAATACAATGTTTAGTTCATGTAAGTTCAGAATTCAAATTATAAAAATGTTGGGGTGAAATGTTAACATCTTCAAAAAGATCAAGATTAATTGGTTGAGTATTAATAAACAACGACTTTAAAAAATTAATATTTGATGAAACTATGTTAATAGAGTTGACAAGTATAAAAGTTGACAAGTACAACATTTTAATTTATAGGTTAACCAGTTTGATAAGAATATAATTGATGTGGAGAATTGTGTAATATTCTAAGTCTTATTTGATATTTCTTGTCCCGTTACTCCTTTTGCAATCCCAGCGTTGAAAAGGTGCTGTAATAATCCGACATGTTTCGACACACAGGTGTCATACTCATGGTAAATAAGTCGTTATTAAGGAACATTAAGTGTTGGTACGACGGGGAGATGTTGAGTATTTGATAATGTTTCTAGTCAATCTCTGTGGACTTGGGGTAAAGTGTTCGCCCAAGGACCCCATGTCCGTGGCACAACTTCCTTCGGAGGGGAAGTAAACCTGTCGGTCCCATGTCCATTGTGGTACGTAAAAGAACGTTGAAAGGTACGCTATGTCAAAATACCTTCCCGGCAAAATTGGTAGGCCCTTCCACTCTCGCTCATAGAAATTATCTTATGCTGATATAATCAGTCGTTTCAGAAAGTGCACGTTAAATACCTCAAATAAATAAAAAGGATTATCTTCTGGGGTTATCTTCCGTATGAGAAATTAAGCTGAGAGGAAACTTTAAGAATGAGGGAACAGTTTATTGTGAGCGTGTCGTCATATACCACGTGACCACAGGTGCGGGCGACTAATATATTCGTGGGTTCTTTTAAGTACACTAATCACGTGTGGCCGAGTCCAAGCGATGGCGGTCATGTAGACACAGTGGAGTAGTACAAAGGCTGCCTTTGTATGGGTGGCAGGGGGGGGAAGGCGATTGTGACCACTCACGATTATTATTATTATTGTCAGTAATGTGTGACGTCGTTTCCGGCGCGAGACAAACGTGCCGATTCAACCAACCCACCCCCCTCAAGGTCAGTGTTCCGCTCCCACACGAGCAAGAGATGACCAACCCCGCCAAGGTCGCATCACCACACTCCCATAAGGACAGCGATCAGCGACTTTAAGAAACCTGTCAGATCGAGGGATCAATGGAATTGCAACAACATTATCAAAGAGGAGGAGATGGAAACTGTTGTAGCCACGTCTACATCTACATCCCTAACACTTAGATCTAGAGATGTGATGTTCTATAACGTAATTATAAACATAGTTGAATAAACACCCGTCAGACCACTCACCATATGAATAAATGAAAATAACTCCACTAGGAATAGCCAACATTGTCAGAAAACACGGCTTGGCGTATGGACATATGAAAGTAAA
This sequence comes from Timema podura, assembly GCA_033556935.1. NCBI lineage: Eukaryota > Metazoa > Arthropoda > Insecta > Phasmatodea > Timematidae > Timema > Timema podura. Next base: position 114,803,055 of record JAVRXN010000009.1, read on the forward strand.
CCCAGTAACCTTTTGTACTATTAGATGAGTTGGGTTTGTCGTATTGCCCCGATACAAGTTAGTTTGTAAATCGTGTGTATGATATAACACTAGCCGTATCACTGGACGCGCGGGCCATGGCATCAGGCTCGTTTGTCTAAACTCCAGGTGACGTGGAGGTCAGAGCTCGAGTTCCATCTATTTGTAATAAGGGTATATTTCCTAGGATTTTCGCTCAAATGCGGGCACATTTATTCTATAAGTATACTTTCCTCCTCTCTTCCCCAAGAGGATAGTCCGGAGGTGTATTCAGGCATGGTGCGCAAAAAAAGAAAAGAGAAAAAATTATAGAATAGTGTTTAGAAAGAACGCGTTTGAATGACTCAAAGAATGTCACGAATTTATTTATAAAGCTCTCGCAGCGCATTTCCGCTCTCGTTTGTTTAATAACGATAGCGTTATCACTCCATGTTGCTGTGGTATTTACAACGAACACACCTGATTCTTACCTGAAGGTATTTACTAGGGGAAATATTGAGATAGGCCTGACACACTTAGGCTATGGTAGCTCAGTTAAAAATCCAAATTCCTCTTATCAATTTGGAGTTGTCCTTCCCTGCCTAAATGATGAAAATTGAATGCCTATTTGGAGTTTGATATAATACCATTTTTCAGCTTAATATGCGATGGTATAAAAGGGGAAGGAAATAAATCTAGAGAGGGCCAAGTTTATTCCAGTTAGAAGGAGAGGGACACAAATTATTTCTCAAGGTGAGAAAGAGATTCCCCCCCTCCCCCCCAACCTATTATTTCGCCACTGCTCGACTTAGATTTGTTCTTTTTTTTAAAAAAAATCATTAGCCACTTTTACAAAACATGTTCGCTAATTAATCCGTAACGCAGAACTAAAATGTTACGCCCATGATAAAATACTTAAATTTAAATTAAACTTGAATCACTGCCTGACTCTTTTAACGCGCCAAATTTAATTTAAGTACAAAAATAATCAACTCTGAAACTTCCAAACACTTCAAAATGAAGGAGAAGTCCACCGCACCAATGGGACAATACCAGTAAGTTTCTCCGGAGCAAGCCGCAGCTGTTGGGCTGGACATGCACTCGCTATTCCTAATAGTATGAATGGGTATTTTATTGTTATCATTCATGTTTTATTCTATTTTTTCTACTAATTTTTATTTTTAAATTTGTTATTCTAGATCTTAGCCACGGGCTCCTGGGAGTCACGGGCCCGGTACCATGGTACCAATAGTCCCCCCCTCCCCCCTTCCCCTCATGGTGGGCCTGGTAATGGCAATATTCACCATCCTTTTCCTGTTCCCCTAAGAAGTCAGTACTCATACTCGATACAAAGTCCTATGACCCGGGGCAATTCATCAAAATAGAGCTGATAGATGTCCTTCGTCCAAAAAGATCCAACAAGTTGTAGAAGGACCAGTCAGGACCGCAGGTAAATAATAACCGGTCCTCCAGCAGAGTCAATGGACCGGACCACTTCATTGAATGACAGTTCACGGACACCTTAGGGCAGCGTTTTTCAAACTGTGTTCCTTGGAGCTCTTAGGCTCCGACATACATACTATATCTGCTTCAGAAGCAATAGCTACCCCCTCCCACCCCAACGCAACCCTTTCCAGCCTAGTTCCAGTATCTCAACAGAATTTTATATTTCCAGCCATACAAACAAACAGGATACAAAGTCAGTATTTGAGTATTTTATGCATTTATAAAAATATCGATATAACTAGAAATATATTTACTCAACATAAATTCCTTAAAAATGACTAAAAAATGAAGGATACAAGAAAATATGACGTAAAAAAAAACACAGAAAACGTTCAACTTACGTATAAAAACCGTTTCCAGAGTCAGGCGATCATAAACAAAAATAAAATGTACGCATGAGCATTGTCTGTAATGTACCAAAATAAAAGAAGGAATGTCATCAAAATCGGGGCCCTATTCATATATAACTTATTATTATTCTTGAAGAAGTATTTTAATCAAAGTAACACACATCCTTCATAAGCTATATAGAAAAACTCTACGGCTGGAGTGAACAGGTTTAATTAAACACGAGACGCCTCCAAAGCCCCCCCCCCCCCTCCCTCTTGTTCACATGACGAGACATGGCCCCTTCATCATTCGAGAGATGGTGTCAATTTCAACTGTGGCTATCTTCTTTTGAAAGTTGGTTGCTCTATATTTTATCTTTATATCTTCCAGAAGGATCTTTCTCAAGTTTTTCTAGTCCAGCAGAATCTCAATGATGTATTTACCTCACGCTGTGAAGCGAGACGTGCTCGGCGATTGGTCGTGGAAAGAGTGAGAGGATCTCGGGGAGGAAGAGGGGCGTTGTTTTATGTGTTCCCAAACTTGGCCATGGATAAGACCCTCGGAGGAAAATGACAGGAGAGCGACTGTAAACATAAATACGAAGCAAGAGCTCTACGTTCGCTGAGCGAGTAGTTGTTTTGTGTTGGCTCTTGTACAGCCCGATTAATATAGGAAGACACTTTACTGACAGTTATAACAAAATTAAGGTTAGACAATTTATTTACTGTCTATTTTTATTATTTTTACCAAACGCAGTCTTGGAACCCATAAATGTCACTTTTCAAATAAATAGTAAATAAAAAACCTCCCTGGTGTTAGCCCGCAAGCGTGCTATACCAACCGAGTGGTCATCGCATGTTGGCGAAGACAGTGCCAACATTTGCGGATAGTGTATCTTGTGGTCAGCACAACCAACACTCCAGACGTTAAGCTCAGTTTTCTAGACCGACGCCACTACTTCATTCAAGTGGCTCTTCAATTGTCCCCACGAGATTGAGTTGACACACTGTTTGACAGAAAACAACTAGAAACGCTGGGGACCGAACCTGGCCCCTGTAGCCAAGAACTCTGTCCTCTTGATCACAGAGGTGGTTTCTATTATCTTATCAATATCTATACAATAGCACTAATCAAAATGTAATCAACGTTGACCGCAAAAAGAAATGTCTGTATCTTCTTAAAGTTCGTTCCTACTCTGTCGTACAACCTGTCATGGCTATCCGTATATTTACACTGACCAGAGGAGTATAATGATAAGGAAGGGAGTATTTAGAGGAAATGTAGCTACATTTGGTGTGTAAAAAGGGGGAAAAACACACTCAATACATCCAGCCGGGACTCGAAACCCTAGCCACGTGTCCGTCTGTGCAAGATGTTAAGTTATTCTTCAAATAAGACGCAACACATTTTCTTTCCAAAAACCAAGATAGCGGCTTCGTATTTACCTTTGTACTTGCGGAGCTTTTGAGTGGGAACAGAGAGTGGGCATTGCCTCCCGTTAGTCCATGTTAGGAAGGTTACCGCGTACCCCTCTGTTTTAAGAGCCAGGTAGTGTGGGTTCACTCCCCACACTGGTCACATGGTCTAAGACGTACACCTCTTAACGCACAGTATATTCAGGGGTATCAAAGTGCCGACCTGCAGACGTTTCTGGTTTGGCTTCCGCAGCGATTTAAAATAAACTAAATTACCTACTAGTCAACATAAAAAAAAATATCGTAAGATTTCAAATAAAGATTTGGATTTCTAGACAGTATTTTATCATTTTAACTGACTTAGTCTTTATCCAGTTTTCCTTGGGGAGAGATGAATTTTTAGTTTATTAAATCGATCACTTTTTTTAAAAAAAATCTCAATATTGTTTTAGTGTTTAGTTGCAAAATGTATAGGTGTTTTAATCCAATATTTACATTACCTGATTTATCTTTGTTTTTAATTTTCTCTCTGACATTTCCTCGCTTTCCCTGAAATCAAACAATTCCCTGACTCTTACCTGTCAGTAACAACCATGTGATATAGACTAATTTTTTTGCCCCAAAGTAACTTTAAATGCCCCACGCTCTAAGGTTGAAGTTATTTTCTCTTTAACATTGATTGGAAACATTTCGTTCCAACCATTAGTAATTTGACTAAACAATGGCCCTAGCTTTGCGCGAAAACTTTTGATTTTATCAGAAGTATATAAAATACAGTATTTGGACTAGTAGGTACGAAGGCAACCCTCGAACCAACTTTTCGTGTTCTTATAGAACAGAGTGAAATGCCGCGGCCCTTCTTTGGACTGTGGCCGCACGGCACACCAGATTCGACGCTGCACCGCGACACATAGGGATGTGGTATCGATACTGTAATCATTAAAAGTATAGGAAGAAAAATATCGATGTTGTACTAGTATCGAAAGAAAAGTATCGATAACAGTAAGTATCGGTATAGATTTTTTTATAAGATGCTTTTTCGCTATCCATCTTTTTAAAATACTTCCATAATTCACTTCTGAAAGGTGTCCTTTTTTTTTTAACTACATTCGTCGTTTATATACTCTATCAGATAGATTATTAACTATTGACAACTGAAGAATGGACGCCCTGCCCTGCTACATCTGCTTGAACATCGCAAATAAACTTTTCTTCCTCGTCTGCTGAGTTCATTGAGCTCTACAAAAGCTTATTTTATTTAGTTTATGATGACCGGGCTCATTGATAAAGTAAGGGCACACCGATTATGTAACACTGGATTAATCTATTAATCTATCACTTTCATGTTCCACATCGCTAATTTATAAACATTGTCCAATAATAGCATGAATATAAAAACACACGACTATTGAGAGTATTATGTACTTATGGCGTTTTTTTAAGCACCGTGTCTTACTACCCGTTCTGGTTGTACGATTATAAGCTAATTTCGCTGGTGTGTTAGAGATAAGGAAGGTTGAATTTAGAGGGAGGACCTGCATTTGCGTGGATGGAGAGTGTAAAACTATTTTGGAAAAAAACCCTCCCTTCAGTACTTCCAACCGAGATTCGAACCTTGATCTCCCCGTCCTTAACAGTCTAGTCTACTGCAAGAGTAGCACGCCAGACCATGTGGCCATGGGTCAAGAAATAGTCTCTTGAATCTAAAAGTAACTGTGGTATCTATCTACCAGTCTATATCCTCGCCGACTTAGGCCGCACCTGTTCCTCCAGTCCTGGAAAACACGCTCTGCTCTCGTCTTCTCATGAGCAACACTGCCGCTCCCTGATTGGCCGGTTTTGTCCTTGGGCAACTTTACAAAACAACGTCTTTTTCTCGGACAACGCACCATTGCAATATCCTTGTTCGTATGCTAATGCGATGACTTCATTCAAGTAGTCTTTTAATGCAACGCGGTTTTTGAGGCTAGCCGATATATACGAGTATGTACAAACACACACGTTCAACACTTAGGAGTCACACGCTTCGGTGGCCACGTGGTCTAACGCGCTACTCTCGTGTTGGACTAGACTGCCGAGGACGGGGAGATCGGGGTTCGATCCCGGTCGAGTGGACTTTCCTAAACGGTTTTCCACCCCCCTTTACGCAAATGCGGGTGCATTTCCACTAAATTAAACCTTACTAATCCCTAAACCATTAATGTAATTAGTATATAGGCGTACAACCCGAACGGGTAATAAGAAGCGGTGCTAAAAAAAACACCTTAGAAGTCTATTAACAACTAAATATCCATACATACAAGTACATTAAACACCTGGAAGGCTATTAACAACTAAATATCCATACATACAAGTACATTAAACACCTGGAAGACTATTAACAACTAAATATCCATACATACAAGTACATTAAACACCTGGAAGACTATTAACAACTAAATATCCATACATACAAGTACATTAAACACCTGGAAGGCTATTAACAACTAAATATCCATACATACAAGTACATTAAACACCTGGAAGACTATTAACAACTAAATATCCATACATACAAGTACATTAAACACCTGGAAGACTATTAACAACTAAATATCCATACATACAAGTACATTAAACACCTGGAAGGCTATTAACAACTAAATATCCATACATACAAGTACATTAAACACCTGGAAGACTATTAACAACTAAATATCCATACATACAAGTACATTAAACACCTGGAAGGCTATTAACAACTAAATATCCATACATACAAGTACATTAAACACCTGGAAGGCTATTAACAACTAAATATCCATACATACAAGTACATTAAACACCTGGAAGACTATTAACAACTAAATATCCATACATACAAGTACATTAAACACCTGGAAGACTATTAACAACTAAATATCCATACATACAAGTACATTAAACACCTGGAAGACTATTAACAAATAAATATCCATACATACAAGTACATTAAACACCTGGAAGGCTATTAACAGCTAAATATCCATACATACAAGTACATTAAACACCTGGAAGACTATTAACAACTAAATATCCATACATTCAAGTACATTAAACACCTGGAAGTCTATTAACAACTAAATATCCATACATACAAGTACATTAAACACCTGGAAGGCTATTAACAGCTAAATATCCATACATACAAGTACATTAAACACCTGGAAGACTATTAACAACTAAATATCCATACATACTGTACCCTCCCCTACAGAGTTAAAGGGATAGGTACAATTTAACAAACATAGAATGAACATGGTCATAAGATTTTATTATTAGACTTTATAAACATAACATATACAATAAGATAATTGGTTATTATAAGATCTTGGTTCACTGACCAACCTGACATATATAGTAAGAAAAATTAGTAATTATAAGATCTTGGTTCACTGGCCATAAAAAACATTTGAATAGGCTGGCGAGTGTTCAGTTAATCCCAAGTCACAGGACTCATGGACGGTCTGGTGAGCAAGCTAGTTATGCCACCCAGGGTCGTTACGCCCACAACAGTCGCCCCAAGGGACGGCTGCCGCTAATAGAGGATACAAACGGCTTGATGAAGCTATAACATAGGAAATACCCTTCAGCTTATGTAGCCGACAGTTGATTTCCACTTGGGAGTTAAGACCCACTGTAAACTTACTACTATCTGCCACCTTTCCCCGAAAGGGGACAGTATTCACAATACCCAGGGTGCTCTAAGCAAAACCCCAAGCGACCACATAACTCGGTACAACACTTATCTAGCTCATATCCGGGTTCCAGTAAAATAGTCCCTAAACATAATGCTTACTGTGGTGCAGGTATAGCCTTACGGGCAGCCAATACAATTTAGTTTCAAAATTACCATGCATAAAATAATACTAGGAGACTAAGTTGGAGACAATAGCATATGGACTACAATTGTCCCGCTGAGGAACACCCTGTTTCGTGGCCAAAACAACCATTCATAAGTTATGTATGTAATGACCCCGAGCGGCCCAGCAGATCTAGTGAGAGAAGTGGAGGCAACGCTAGGTTGTATAACCCACCGGCGCAACACGACACTTTAGACACCATATGAGTCTATGCACATGTAATAAACAAACGTTTAAACGAACGGCTACAAGAGAGCGTGTCCACACGTTGTACTCACTGTACACGACACGTGCATCAACGACCACGTTGAACCTTCCAAGGAAGATCCCCCTTGGGACTAGTCTCGGACCATACCTTAAATAGACGAGGTAAATAATACCCACGAAGTGGCATCGAAGTGTATAGGGGGGCCGAGAACGCGGCTAAGTCCTCAGGTTCTGGTGTTGGCTGGACTTCACACGGACCCAGCCTGGAGCGCCCACGAGCGGTGAGCCACAAGGTGAGCCATTAGCGATGAATCAGGCCTGGAGCGTCCCTGGTAACGGCGCTTCAGATGACCCGCCAGTTACTAAGAACCAGCCTCAGATTTCCCGAGACGGTGAAATGGGCCCGCACACAGCGAGACCTGGTGAGCCAGGTGCGATGAGCTGGCCTAGCGCTGGGCAGGAACCAGCACCCACAGGAAACGAGCCAGTACCCAAATACCAGACGCGAAGAAGTCGCCGAGCGAGCGAGAAATACCGGAGTATTCGCCCGACTCGGGCAGAGGTTGAAAATATGTAGATAGCTTGAATGTGGCGGGGGCTAGCTGGAAAACTGCCGAGCTCCCAGTCCTTGAAGAGCCATAGTGAACGTGTAGGTTGTCCACTAGAACTCGCGAGACTGCATTTAGTCTTGTGATCCTTCACTAGACATAGTGATATACATAGAGAGACTATCACAAGTTCCCCCTAGTTCCCAGGCGTAGTGTCCAACTAGAAGTTCAGCTGATCCGTCCCTTGGGACCTCCAAAACGAGAGTACATTACAAGGCCAGAAAAAAGGTCAGCAGAGTTGGGCGTTGGATAAAAAGACAGAGAGCGCATGCGCGGCCATTTGAATGGAGGGGAGAAAGTACAAGAGAGAAGAAGAGGGGGGGTCAGAGCGCCAGCACAGAAGAGGAAGGAGTCGCGCATGCGTAAACGAGGGGCATGAAAAGATAAGTGAAGAGAATCAGGAGTAAAAAGAAACAAGAAAAAAAGTGTGTGACAACAAAAGAATGTCACAGTGACATTGTGCGAGCTAATGTCACATTAGCACGGCACAAATCTCCCACCCTTGAGAGAAAAAAAAAAGGGCGAGTTATCGGGACAATTGTCATCCATTTGACATGAAGGAACAGACTAGTGCAATAAAGCTAATTTAATTCCATTTCAAGTGACTTATGTGACATATGAGTAAAAATTTACCTTTTTTTTATATGAAGCGGGGCATATAACATGGTTAGCAACTTATAAATAAATCTACATATTATTGGTACAAAAAAAAATATATATAATTATTTACTATGTAGCTAATATGTCTTTTGGTACAATATTATTATAAACTTGACACACAATTTTATAACTATCAAAATTTCTCTCTAGGTAAATACTCAAAACCCAGTAACCATTTGGTAGAATATTTATCTTACTATACTTAATACAACTTAAAATTTTAAAAGGGCCTGAAGTTTAACTTAGTATTCGATCAACTACGTAGTTGATTTATAACAGGCATACAACTTACTACTAATAGCTACATAAATTTAACAATGTAAGGGTATAGAACATAGTGTTATAAGTTACTTAGACTCCTATTCAAAATATTTTAGAAGGTGTTTCAGGTAGCTATCATTCAAAATTATTTATTATTACAGATAGCATTCTTATAATGGTTAGGTTTAACCTACTCGTAGGGGTTTAACCAAGAAGAGCATTAATTTATAATCTTTAATAAGTTAAAGGGGTGATATTTGGTGTACACAAAGAGGAATATATATAAAAAGAAGTATACAACCTTATGTAAGGGTTAGATTTTCTTGAGATGGCTGACGTGCGCTCTACGAGTCACGTCAGCATCATCGGTGTGTTGCAGCATAACAGAAACCGGGTTAGAAACCGTAGCACGAGCCAAGGGCCACTCCATTTAGGTGACAGTTTGGCAGAGACTCTGTTAGGTGCCGAGCTTAAAGTAAAATTACGGCACATGACCTTATCATTAATTTGAACATGAACAGGGGCACGACCCCGGTTGTAAGCTTCGGCAACCTTATTCTTTGATCTCTTCAGATTCTGAAGGGCAAGCTTACACCCTTCAGCATAAGAAGAGATGCTAGGATCTCCAACCAGTGGGTCGACGTCCCAGATGGCCAACAAGGGGTGATTAAGCTCTCTGCAAAGTAACAAGGAAGAAGGAGTAGCACCGGTTGACTCGTGAATAGCCGAATTAAAGGCGATGGATAAGAAATCAAGTTCTTTATCCCAGGATACCTGATCATGGCCATGCAGAATAGTTAAGGCAATGTTGAGATTCCTATGAAACCTTTCCACAAGATTAGGGGAAGGGTGGTAGGGGGAGGTAGTGACATGTTTGATGCCCCAAGTAAAACACATATCTTTAAACATTTTAGAGCGGAAGCAAGGCCCATTATCAGTGACAATCTTCCTGGGGGGTCCAAAAATTGACCAAACTCTTTTGGATAGAGCGAAAACAGTTGTGGAGGCTTTCATATTTCTTAAGGGTATTATAACAACAAATTTGGAGAAACCATCCACAAGGTTTAAGATACAAGTGTTACCACTAGACGAACGGGTAAGAGGACCCACAAAATCAACAAAAACAGTTTCCCACGGTTTCGTAGCTACATCTGCAGAATGCAGCCCAAAGCGTGTATTTTGGGGGGGTTTAGCACTGAGACAGTCAAGACACTCTCTAACCCACTTCCTCACGTCTTGGTAGAGTTTAGGCCAGTAGAACTCCTGACTAACCTTCTTATGTGTTTTGAAGATACCTAGATGTCCTCCTACAGCGGAATCGTGAAAGTATTTTAGAATCATATTTCTTAGCTTGGACGGGACATATACCTTCCTATTCCTATTACGATTGCCGACCCAGCAGAGCAATCCTTGAAACATGACAAAATTATCGACTTTTTCGCCGTCTTTGATGCGATCAACAATATCCTTACAATACGGATCATCCTTCTGATGTTGCCTAAGGGAGGTAAAGGACTCCGGTATAGTATGAATAACGCCCAAACAGTTGGGAGTTTCACCTGAGGCAATTGGAAGTAGACCTTCGTTTATTCGAGATAGGGTATCCGCGACCAGGTTATGTTTTCCAGAGATATGTTCAGTACGGAATTTATACTGGGATAGTTTTAAAACCCATCTACCTATTTTCCCAAGTTGTTTGGGATGGTTCAGTATCCACGAGAGAGCTCTGTTGTCCGTATAGAGGACAAATTCGCGTTGTTCAAGATAATCCGAGAACTTGTCAATTCCAAAGACGCATGCAAGCCCTTCCTTTTCATAAGGACTATATTTTCTTTGAGCTTCGGAAAGGGTTTTGCTAGCAAAGGCTATAGGGAATAGTCCTTCAGGATGACGTTGAGAAAGAACTGCTCCAAGAGCAAAAGATGACGCATCTACCTGCAGCTCGAATGGCAATGAAAAATCAGGCATCTTAAGAACTTTGGGTGATATAAGACACTGTTTCAAAGTAGAAAAGGCTTTCATCTGATCAGTGTCCCACTTAAACGGGATCCCTTTCTTCTTAAGGTGGTTTAAGGGGGCAGCTATTTGAGAAAATTGGGGAATGAATCTAGCATAGTAAGCACACATGCCAATGAAACGTTGAACTTGTTTAAGATTTTTAGGTGTAGGATACTCAATGATAGGTTTAACTCTTTCAGAATCAACAAGGATATTTCCTCTGGAAATTATGTAACCAAGGTATTTAATTGAGTCGGTGGCCCAAGTAACTTTGTCCGGGTTAACAGTCAGTCCGGCTTCTCGCAGCCTTTGAAGTACGAGACGAATGTGTTTGGCATGTTCGGAAAGAGAATTACTATAGATGCATATATCATCTAAATAATTGAAAACAAATTTGAATTTGAAATCTGAAAGAATGTGATCCAAGACACGGCTAAGTGCGGCACCTCCGCAGCTAATGCCTAATGGAACCCTATTAAATTCGTAGCACCCCCAAGGTGTTACAAAAGCCGTATACTGTTTAGAACTTTCAGAGAGTGAGCATTGAAGGAAACTGGCATTGAGATCTATAAGACTGTAGACCTTTGCCCCTCCAAGATGTTGAAAGGCGCTTTCTATAGTGGGCATAGGGTACGGGTCAAAAATGATTTGTTTATTGACTTTTCTGTAATCCACAATAAGCCTATGACCGCCTCCTTTACGAGGAATGATAAATGCGGGGCTGACAAATGAAGATTTGGACTGACGAATAACATCTTTGCTTAACAAATCGCGTATCAATTCCCTAAATATCTCAAGTTTAGGGGGAGCGCAAGAGTAGGGATGGGATCTAACAGGTTTGTCATTAGAAAGGGAAATATCATACGGCAGGATGTCGCATTTTCCCCAATTAGGGGTAATAACATCAGAAAATTCCTCTAGAACCTGATTAATTTCTACAGAATTACCAGCATTATATAGACTATGAATGTCATCAACTTTTTTGAAAAAGGTTTTAACAGCAGGGTTAAACTTAAAGGTCAGGTGCCCAGCTCCTAAGTCCAATTTGATTTGAGCTTTAGTCATAAAATCAACACCAAGAATTACTTCATAGGGTAAATTAGGAACAACAAGAAAGGATTGTTTCCATGAAAATCTATTAATCTTAATAGATAGATTGATGCTTTTATTAACATAAAGTGATTTCCCATTAGCAATCGCAAAGTGTTTAGGACTTATTTCTTTTAAATTATGGCTGTGAGAAGAAGGAATTTGATTAAGAACAGTTTCATTAATAAATGAAGAACTAGCACCAGTGTCAAATAGGGCGCTGCAGGGGAAAGTATGAACAATTACAGCAATTATAGGTTCTCGAAAGGCAAGAGAATTAGAATTTCGCCGCGCAGAGTCAAATCTCTGGCGGCGCATAGTTAGTTTTTTGTCCTACATTGACTTTTATAGTGTCCAACCACTCCACAATTATAACATTTAATTTTGGACATATCTTTAGGGGTGACGTGTGCGTTTTGGTTTGGCTTAGTATTTATAAACGGTTTGTAAGGATTGGAATTAAAGGGTTTAGAAAAGGTAGTAGACGACCTCATTTGTCTAGGTGGAGCAACACCTTGAACCAACTCTACTACAGGGGTGGGGGGTGTAAGCTCAAATATTCCTGTTCCGCCAGCATACTACTTTCAATTGAAGAAGCAAGAGTGTGTAACTCGAAGATAGAGCAGGGTTGAGAAGAAAACACAAAATGACGACGTGTAAGTGGGGACACATTTTCTAAGATGATGTTAACAATTTGACTTTCTTCAAGGTTGAGTTCGAGTATGGCTGCGGCCTCGGAGACGGAAACAATGAAATTGCGCAAAGACTCATTCGGATTTTGAAATCTATTCACGAATTGTACTTTTAGGTTGTTTCTAGCCCTATCTGGTACAAGTACAGACAGAATTTTATTTCTAGAGCTTCGCCAATTAAGGCCTAAATTTAAACATTCAGCAAACAGCTGAGACAAATATCCATTTGTTTTACTTAGACAAAGAGATAAAAACTCCATTTCATTTCCTAAGTTTAGACTACATACTTTAGTAATTTCTAGTAAGAAATTAAATAATGAAATGTAATTATGGCCGTCACAAGAGGGGATTTTATCTAAAAAGGAGGACAGAACCTTAGATTTAGTTTTGTCTGAGATAGAACTAACTGGCATTTGATTTATAGGATTGTTAGGGATTGAGCTTTGATTTAGATGGATGGAATCCAGCATTAAATTAGAATGTGGTCCTTTTTGACTATGAACATCATTAAGAGGGTTTTGGATTAAATGCTGATTATTGTTTATTATATTGTTACTAGTTGGTTGCAATGTCGCCATCTGGTGCCCGAGCACTGGTTGTGTCCATAAAAGTTTTAGGGCCGCACGAAGGTCACTTACCGAGGTGTCGTCCGAGACAACAAAGTCATGTTGTCTAACAGCATGGAGGAGTTCGGCCTTTGATAGAAGACAAATCCTGTCCGCGCGTTCGCCTATAGGTTGTTGAATGGGGCTCCCAACAGGATCTCTGTCTGTCATGATGGCGATGGCTCGTGCATGTAACAAATAAATCAGAACAATTTAATAAGGTTGTAAATGAAGAGAGAACCAAATAGAGAACCAAAATCTTATAAAATTATGAGTGGCGCAGATTTGTACCCTCCCCTACAGAGTTAAAGGGATAGGTACAATTTAACAAACATAGAATGAACATGGTCATAAGATTTTATTATTAGACTTTATAAACATAACATATACAATAAGATAATTGGTTATTATAAGATCTTGGTTCACTGACCAACCTGACATATATAGTAAGAAAAATTAGTAATTATAAGATCTTGGTTCACTGGCCATAAAAAACATTTGAATAGGCTGGCGAGTGTTCAGTTAATCCCAAGTCACAGGACTCATGGACGGTCTGGTGAGCAAGCTAGTTATGCCACCCAGGGTCGTTACGCCCACAACAGTCGCCCCAAGGGACGGCTGCCGCTAATAGAGGATACAAACGGCTTGATGAAGCTATAACATAGGAAATACCCTTCAGCTTATGTAGCCGACAGTTGATTTCCACTTGGGAGTTAAGACCCACTGTAAACTTACTACTATCTGCCACCTTTCCCCGAAAGGGGACAGTATTCACAATACCCAGGGTGCTCTAAGCAAAACCCCAAGCGACCACATAACTCGGTACAACACTTATCTAGCTCATATCCGGGTTCCAGTAAAATAGTCCCTAAACATAATGCTTACTGTGGTGCAGGTATAGCCTTACGGGCAGCCAATACAATTTAGTTTCAAAATTACCATGCATAAAATAATACTAGGAGACTAAGTTGGAGACAATAGCATATGGACTACAATTGTCCCGCTGAGGAACACCCTGTTTCGTGGCCAAAACAACCATTCATAAGTTATGTATGTAATGACCCCGAGCGGCCCAGCAGATCTAGTGAGAGAAGTGGAGGCAACGCTAGGTTGTATAACCCACCGGCGCAACACGACACTTTAGACACCATATGAGTCTATGCACATGTAATAAACAAACGTTTTAAACGAACGGCTACAAGAGAGCGTGTCCACACGTTGTACTCACTGTACACGACACGTGCATCAACGACCACGTTGAACCTTCCAAGGAAGATCCCCCTTGGGACTAGTCTCGGACCATACCTTAAATAGACGAGGTAAATAATACCCACGAAGTGGCATCGAAGTGTATAGGGGGGCCGAGAACGCGGCTAAGTCCTCAGGTTCTGGTGTTGGCTGGACTTCACACGGACCCAGCCTGGAGCGCCCACGAGCGGTGAGCCACAAGGTGAGCCATTAGCGATGAATCAGGCCTGGAGCGTCCCTGGTAACGGCGCTTCAGATGACCCGCCAGTTACTAAGAACCAGCCTCAGATTTCCCGAGACGGTGAAATGGGCCCGCACACAGCGAGACCTGGTGAGCCAGGTGCGATGAGCTGGCCTAGCGCTGGGCAGGAACCAGCACCCACAGGAAACGAGCCAGTACCCAAATACCAGACGCGAAGAAGTCGCCGAGCGAGCGAGAAATACCGGAGTATTCGCCCGACTCGGGCAGAGGTTGAAAATATGTAGATAGCTTGAATGTGGCGGGGGCTAGCTGGAAAACTGCCGAGCTCCCAGTCCTTGAAGAGCCATAGTGAACGTGTAGGTTGTCCACTAGAACTCGCGAGACTGCATTTAGTCTTGTGATCCTTCACTAGACATAGTGATATACATAGAGAGACTATCACAAGTTCCCCCTAGTTCCCAGGCGTAGTGTCCAACTAGAAGTTCAGCTGATCCGTCCCTTGGGACCTCCAAAACGAGAGTACATTACAAGGCCAGAAAAAAGGTCAGCAGAGTTGGGCGTTGGATAAAAAGACAGAGAGCGCATGCGCGGCCATTTGAATGGAGGGGAGAAAGTACAAGAGAGAAGAAGAGGGGGGGTCAGAGCGCCAGCACAGAAGAGGAAGGAGTCGCGCATGCGTAAACGAGGGGCATGAAAAGATAAGTGAAGAGAATCAGGAGTAAAAAGAAACAAGAAAAAAAGTGTGTGACAACAAAAGAATGTCACAGTGACATTGTGCGAGCTAATGTCACATTAGCACGGCACAATACAAGTACATTAAACACCTGGAAGACTATTAACAGCTAAATATCCATACATACAAGTACATTAAACACCTGGAAGACTATTAACAACTAAATATCCATACATACAAGTACATTAAACACCTGGAAGACTATTAACAACTAAATATCCATACATACAAGTACATTAAACACCTAGAAGACTATTAACAGCTAAATATCCATACATACAAGTACATTAAACACCTGGAAGACTATTAACAACTAAATATCCATACATACAAGTACATTAAACACCTGGAAGACTATTAACAACTAATTATCCATACATACAAGTACATTAAACACCTGGAAGGCTATTAACAACTAAATATCCATACATACAAGTACATTAAACACCTGGAAGACTATTAACAAATAAATAGAATGAATGATATCCATAAGAAGTGAGAAGCGCAATGTGAGTGCTTGGGGGAGTTGACATGTGTACTAGAGGTCAAGTTTTTGTTGTTTTATATGAGCCGATGGGGCACACTCCCCATACACAATTCAAAAGAGACGAATTAAAAAAATTACCAAATTCCCCCCAGAGATTCAAACCAATGGGACACACCACCCATAAAAAATCAAACAGGACAAAATATGACCGGGCAGGATTGGACACCGATTAAAGGGTCAGTAACCTTTGGTACACACGATTACGTCATCGGGGAAAGCCCGAGGAAGAAGAGGGTGAAAATGTTTTTCAACCCTTCAGTGGAGGGTTTCTCATGACCGAATACGCACCCCTATTGCACAATTGTGGTCACCGGGCCAAAGGTCAAGATAATCTGATACGACCTGGTCCCTGGTCCCCGCGTTAGACTACTGAGGGAATAGAGAGAACAATAGCCCGCGGTTGGGCATCAATTACAGTGTTCCCGGATTTTATCGATGATGATTATAATAATGTGCACCCTTGTATGTCCTACTGTTGAGCAGTAATTATAACGATACGATGACGACGGGTGAATGCCTTACTGCGCACTTGTTATCACACGGCTATGACGATCTGAATTTACGTGTGTCTCACTGTAGGATTGTTTATTGGTTTATTTTGAAATTAGTTGAGATTTAACATTGTACACGATTTATTTGGTTTATTTCACGTTAATTATCATAAAATTAACATTAAAATGACTTTTTTCTTGTTGATATTTACAAACTGACGCGGAGAGTCAGAGCTAGTGCTGTTCAAAATTATGTTTCTCTGTGATGTAGCTAGCTTTTTCTGTGTGATAATACTAGGTTTCTGTTTGGATTCATACGCACAAGCTGCTTATATATGTAGACTAGTAGACCACCTATGACGATGAGATCAAAGTTCGGATCTAGGCTGGGTGTTGTGGTGTTATTTTTGCTAAAAAGGGATTTATAATATAAATTTAATAAACGTTTGACTCAAGCTTTCAAATACTAAAGTATGTTGATAACTTAAAAGTTTAATTTTGGTTTTATTTCTTTCAGCTTACACAACTCCTAAAGTTTCGGAGAATAAATGTTTATTAACCAGTTCATATATATATGGAGGTGAAATGACACCAATACACGGGAATAGAACCCGGTACCTTTGGCTTGGAGGTCCAATGCTCTACCATTGTGCTATCCAGGATATAACGTTGTTTAGAAAGTAAACCTTTAATACGCTATAAAGTCTAAAAGCTCCTAAGTTAGAAACAAGCCACCACCTAATGAATGCGAATGTTTATACAAAACCAAACCAAACCGACCATAAAACCCAGCAACTTATAAATGAGGAAAGGAAGTCTTCATAGCTGCCACATTCTGTTTTTTATGTTGTCACTGCAATTCATCTCTAACGGCTATCAGTTGAAGCTGTACTAGCGGTGCAACGATGTTGCGACACCGTTATGAGTCATCACAATTGATTAATGAATGTTAGAACAGGTATGCGGTAATGAGTAGTGACTGTACAATACTCATGTTTAAGGTCCAGTGTATACTTATCTTTCTGTTTTAAGGTAATTTGATTATAAACATTTTATTGAACAATTTTAACAAGTGTATAATAATTATAAAGCTATAAATACTGATTCAATGATTTATATAATTACAGTTCACGAGTTATAAGGGGTCAAACTTGATATATTATGCTTTTTGCGTTTAGGTAAAGTAAGTAATGAATGAGGCGGAAATTTAGTATAACTAGACATTCATAAGACGTGTACAGAATGAAATATTTATATTATTAATATTAATAACTATAATATGAATAATACTCTCTTCAGTGGTCACGTGGTCTAACGCGCTACTCTTGCAGTAGACTAGACTGTCGATGACGGGGAGATAGAGGTTCGAATCTCGGTTGGGTGTACTGAGGATGGTTTGTCCGAACTGGTTTTCCACTCTCCCCCACGCAAATTCTGGTATACTTCATCTGAATATAACCTTCCTAATCCTTAAAACCATTAACCTAATTAGTACATAAGCGTATAATCTGAACGGGTAGTAAGACGCGGTGCTATAAAAAATATTAGTTTTATAAATATTTGATTCTGTACACATCATATGAATAACTAGTTAAACTAAATTCCAGCCCCGTACATTCATTACTTTACCTTAACAGTGTTGCGCAAAAAACATAAAAGAGCAAGTTTGACCCCCTCTAAATCATGAACTGTAACACTTTGAAATCAGTGAATCATATTTATAACTGATAATTATAAACTTGTTAAAACTGTACAGTAAAATGTTGATGGTCGCATAACCTTAAAAGCGTGTTCCCCTAGTCGAATAACTTCGGCGCACTTTCCCGCGGGATTACAACTAAAGATGAAAACTGGGAAATTTTCTGCATAATATGTTTGTTTGGAAAATGTTCTACCAATAAATGGAAAGAATGCCAGCGATATATAGCAAGGTTTTAAGTTTTCACTTCAATTCATTTTCTCCAAAGGACGTTTACACCAGAAACATCATATGAGTGGCATTAACAGCTAATCCAGTTCTCTTTCTGACATTCGATTTATCGACTACCGCTCTTGGTAGATGAATGTGTAATTAACGATAATATTTTATTACTAAACAAAACCCCTTCCCCTGGGATTCAATTTAATGAAATTATTACCAGAAGATTTTTCATTTCTTTAAGGTAGACGCACATTATGTCGCGTAGGTTCGGAAAATATTTCTGATTTGACGTATCCTCCATTTTTTTTTTACAAGATTTTGGGTTGGAGAAGCGCACAAAGTCGTAAATTGTTGAGTTTTTTTTAGGGAGAGTGCATCGATTAAAGTTTAAATTAAATATCTTCATTAATAAATAATATTTTGAGGTTATATACGTCCGTGGCGAGCCGATCCTTTAAAGTTTGCGCCACCCTCTCGGATCTATTTGTTCGAAACTCTATTAACAATTATCTTATTAAAGGTTTAATCAATAACTTCTCATTTAAAAAACCTCAGTGAATAAAGTCCTAATGCGAATCTTCTACCTTCATTATCTTGTGATCTTGTGGGAAAGTGGAGCAATCTTTAAATCGGGAATATTTTCCGAGCCAATGCCATACGCCTAAGTTTAGGTTGTGTATCTTCACCCCCCGCCTTCAATGATGGCTGTAACAGTTCCTACTTCAATACCTCGTTAAAAAAATGACTGGAATTACTGCGCAGAAAAAGATTACCGCCGTCACCCGATGACATGAACACTAAAACCTGCTGCAATGCAATCAGCTGCTGCAAGGAGGAGTTGTTTAGTCTGGAGATGTTGCTGCGGAGTAGTGCAACGGCCGTGACATCTTTAGACAACATTTTACCTTTACTGATGGTTTGATTTATTCCCCACCCCACCAGTACCTGTGGTCACACGGTCTAAAGAACATTAACGGTGACGGGGAGGTGGTGGTTTTCCCCATCACCTCTTTATGTGAATGCTGGTGCATTTCCTCTAAGTTTTTTATCACCACGTCTTACTACCTGTTCAGGTTATACGCATATGTACTAATTACACAAATGAGTTGGGGATAAGAAAGGTTAAATTTTGAGGAAGTGTACCTGCTTCAGCTAGAAAGGAGGGCGGAGAAACATTTGGAAAGAATAAAAGTCCGGCAGAGTTTAGAACCTTAACCTCTTTAGTAATCGGAAAACCAGACAAGACGACAATGACTCATTCACCCCAGATGAGTTCTTTTACTATTACATACGGAGAAAGTATTGTAATCATGAACACTTTCTAACTCAAGCTTATGATGGATCAGATAAAAATAAAAGGGTTTTTGCAATTCTGTTGTACTTTGGGGCTCGAAGCGATCTAGTCCGATGGATTTTGTTCAAACCTTATAAGTTTATTTTTTTATAAGAAGGCCCTTTTAGAAAATACAAACATATTTTCTTGCGGTCAACATTGATAACATTTGACTACGTTATTTATGTTATTTATGTTATTTCATAGATATTGACAGCCGCTATTCAAATTCCTGGAAGTATGAAAACATGAAAGTGGACCTAGTAGATGTTATAGCTGTCGAATAAAGCCCTTCCTATGAAAATTAGACTGTGTATGCTATATGGCCATAACTCATGAATAAATCCAAGTCTGAATTCTAGACATACAATTTTACATTAAACTTAGACATTTTGTGAAAATTGCCCTAACAATTTTGTTCCAAATGGATTATATTTGAGGAGCATCTTAAACGAGTCAATTGTAGGGTACGGTTGGCTCTCAAAAGTTAAGTTAATGGTGGTGATGTAATCCAGAATTTATAGCACGTTAACTACAGTCTATACCCACTTCGGTGGCCGCATGGTCTAAGGTGCTACTCTCGCATTAGACTAGACTGCCGATGGCGGGGAGATCGAGGTTTGAATCTTGGCTGGGTGCACTGAGGGTGGTTTGGCCAACACGGGTTTCCACTCTACCTCCACGCAAATGCGGGTACACTTCCTATAAATATAGCCTTCCTAATCCCTAAAACCATAAGTGTAGTTAGAATATCATAATTATATTTTAAATTCTTAGTCCGTTTAGTTAATAATGTAAAACGAAAGTATCCAGTAGGCCATAAGGAAGTATTAGTGGAAGTTTTTGAGAGCTTTTGAAATCAACTTTTTTTAATCAATAAGTCAAATAAAACATTTTATCCAATGGCGGGTTTTACTAACTTTCAATCAATATTGGTGGTAAAAAGTGGGTTTCCTATAAAAATCAGGGCATTGATTATCCAGGGAAGGTGTATTTCATTTCCTGTGTGTCCCGTTCAACCTCCCCTCGAAAGACCACGCCACTAACGGCGACAGCTGCTATTGGAACCTTGTGAAAAAGGTACTGCCCGCTTTGCACGACAGAAAGAGCGGAGTTCGTTATGGTCGACATCGGAGAGCAGAGAAGTTGGTAATTTCACGGAAATCAACGTGAATTTCAAACGTAGATTATAGTCTCTTACTTTCGCTACTTCCGTTGCGTGGAGTAAGCGCGCACCCATCGCGTGGATCTGGAAGGAGACTTTCCAACGCAGGGGTGGCCAGTCATATATAAAAAAAACTTTTCTCTCAACCAACTACAACCGACGCAAGACAAAAGTGTCCCCACTGAAAAATATATAGTTAGTGCAATTGGGGCTTCCCCTTTTCACAATAATGGATTAACTTCTGAGTGGAATTGAGTGTTGTGTATGTTTTAGGGTTAAGTTAGTTTGTAAGTCATGTACTGATATAATAAGTATGCTAGAAAAGGGCAGTTTAAATACGGGGATTAAAATAAATGATAAGCTGCCACATTACATGCTTTCTCATTTATTATAGTTTGGAACAAAATTTTCAAATGAATTTCAAATAAGTATTTATTGGGAAAAAAAAAGTCTTAGTGTTATTTACATCACATAACATAATTTAAAACCCCCCAACCGGATATTCCTTTTGAAAAAAATAATTGCAAGTATTTTTTGAAAAACTTCGAATTAAAAACAAATCATTAATAAACTACCCTCAATTTTAATAAATAAAATCAAAATCACGATTTAGCCTCAAAGTATAACCATATGACCTTATTAAATACAGTCGAATTTTGTTGGAAATTTTTTTTTAGAAAATGCAAACATATTTTTTGTGGCAAAACCTTTTAACATGTTATATTATTATTATTATTATTATTATTATTATTATTATTATTATTATTATTATTATTATTATTATTATTATTATTATTATTATTAGTGTTACATTAATAATATATCAGCTGCAGCTCACATTACCTGAGTATAAATACGTAACTTTTATAACTATCAGATAAATTCCTTTCTATGAAAATTGGGCTGTAAATATAAGTTTTGAAGGAAACTAATCAAACCGTCTCGGCTGTAGCTTCAGAGAACAGATTAATCTAAAACTATTTTTTTTTCAGTTCGTAGACTCATAATCTCGAAATCTAAAATAGTCACGATTACAATACTTTCTCTATACAATAAATTACAACCAACTTTATTTAACGTCTTCTGCATCCTTAGAGTAAACATGCAATATTTAATGCTGAGCAGCTACAGCAGGCTGGAACTACCGACAGGTTATATCCGTGCACTTTCCCTTTAGCTCGCTAGCACGAGAGATGGTCACTACACCTGTATAGACCTTTAGCTCGCTAGCACGAGACGTGGTCACTACACCTGTGTAGACCTTTAGCTCGCTAGCACGAGAGATGGTCACTACACCTGTGTAGACCTTTAGCTCGCTAGCACGAGAGATGGTCACTACACCTGTGTAGACCTTTAGCTCGCTAGCACGAGACGTGGTCACTACACCTGTGTAGACCTTTAGCTCGCTAGCACGAGAGATGGTCACTACACCTGTGTAGACCTTTAGCTCGCTAGCACGAGACGTGATCACTACACCTGTGTAGACCTTTAGCTCGCTAGCACGAGAGATGGTCACTACACCTGTGTAGACCTTTAGCTCGCTAGCACGAGACGTGGTCACTACACCTGTGTAGACCTTTAGCTCGCTAGCACGAGAGATGGTCACTACACCTGTGTAGACCTTTAGCTCGCTAGCACGAGACGTGTAGACCTTTTGGCCTGCTCTACAGAGTCTAAAGCCTCGTGTACATTCTCTGTAAACTACGATTCCTTAAAGTCCTTGTAATTTTTAATTTTATGTACACACACACACACACATCCCATATCCTTAATCACATATCATAGAAACTAATAATAAAGTAGTCTGACGCCTTGGCTCGTCAGTAGCGTGTTGGTCTGCTGAGTTAAGGTCCCGGGTTATTCCCGGTATTGCTAAACAATTTGAAGTGAGTATCTCCTGTCATAATTTGAAGATTTATCGGTCGGGAGCTGGGTGTTGTGTCTGTTCTAGATTTAAGTTAGTTTATAAGTCGTGTGCGGGTATAACCAGTCGGTTCAGATCCTGACCGGGTTAGTTTAAGACCTGATAGCCCTGGATTCATGTGTGTCAGTTTATAATATTTAAATATATTGTGTTCGGGCGCTGGGTAGTTTGACGTTCCCCACTAACGATTAGTCTGGGTTTGATTTAAATGGAAGATAACATAAATAAAAGATAACACATTAAAAATTATGATTAATTTATTCCACATTTTAGTTAAATAATGGAGGTTGGATTGGAGTGAATGTGAGAGTCCGATCTATATGATGGTATGATCGTGAGCGAGCACAAGTCCGATCTGTATGATGGTATGATCGTGAGCGAGCACAAGTCCGATCTGTATGATGGTATGATCGTGAGCGAGCACAAGTCCGATCTGTATGATGGTATGATCGTGAGCGAGTGTTTTTCCAATGGCTGTCGTGAGGGCTTCTTGCAACCCCTCACCACGTCCCCTTGGACAATTTCCTTTCTAAGGGTTCGGCCAGACTGGCGAGCGAGCGCGTAGTTAGCAGATAGCTCTCGTTATTTGTTGACGAGGAGGCTACGAATCTTGGCTCAGTGGACTGAGGGGGGTTTTAACAAGTGATTTATTGTTGTGGTTTTCTCATCCTCTCTCCACGTTAATGGTGATCCTTATTTATAAAGGTCTACTTTGATTATAATATTGCAGTATTTTAACATACTATCAGTTTTACATATATATATATATACACACACACATAGGTATGGTTTATGATCTTACCAATTAAATTAGGCCGTTAGTAGCAAGTGTGCTAAACCTATCGATAATTATAAAAAAGTCAAATATCATGCCAAAATGAGAAGTTTTCCTAGCACTCAATGAACCAACATACAATAATATTGCCTATCGCCTGTAAACTAGACTGTAACGGGTCGAGCGCGCGCGCTTGAAAAATAGAACTGGTTCTATCTTTCAAGCGTGCGCGCTCATTTGCTCGCTCGTCTGGCCACCTCTCATTACAATCAATGTGTTCTATTTTATATTTTAGTCGCTCGCTCGCTCGCCCAGTCTGGCCGTACCCTTAGAGAGAACTCAGCAAAGGTCGCGTTCACTGTCACTTAAAAAACTGCAACTGGGTTTGTGGGGATATTTTACAATTTGTCTTGTTCTGTACTGCTAGTTTTTAAGGATCGCAAGTATTAAAACAACACAATATGCATTGTACCCTTATTTTAGAAAGTGATACGAGGTGACGCTCCGGCACGCCCCCTTCACTAACACTCATAAATCATGCTAATGTTAACATGAAATATATGTCATGCTTCAAGTGTACCCGCATTTGAGTGAAGGGAGAGTGTAAAAACTATTTAGGGAAAACTACCCTCAGTACACCCGACCGAGATTCGAACCTCGATTTCTACGTCATCGGTATTTTAGGCGAGAGTAGCGCCTTAGATTATACGGCCACCGAAGCGGGTAAAGACATTTATATCAAAATTTACTGTGTCTAATAAAAATCCTCGAAGCGAAACAATTTCATCAAATTAGATAAACACAATCAACATTTTTATAATGTTACTAATTTCTTTTGTTTGGTGGTTTTTGGGTAAAATAACGATTACTTCTAAATATTTAAGTTTTCTAGGAATTGCTATTATAAGTAGAAAAATGAAAATAAGATATCGTTCGTAGCGACAGTCTTTAATCAACATTCGACAATAAAAATTGTATTGCACTTTAACAAGTGTATAATTATAAGCTAAGCAGCCGGCACCGTGGGATAGTGGTCAGTGCATCTGGCTACGAACCAAGGGGACCCGGGCTCGATTCCCAGCTAATACCATGGATATCTTTCTCAAAAAGGGTAACCATCCCAATGATCACCTTCAGGGGCATCCGCGGGTGGCCTGAGATAAGAATTAGGCTCCGGCATCTTCAGGATCACCGGCCCACTTTCACTAACCACTGCGGGGTGTTGAAATACTTAAAAACAAGAAATGTAAATTGAAATAAAACAAACTGAGAAATGCTCAAGTTTAAAATATTATAGATTAATAATGTACAATATTATCTGGTGTATGGATAATTAGTGAATATTAACACAAATCATAGTAATAAAAAAACACATTAATTCGTTATGAGATCAGTCTATTTTTCAACTGTTCGCTTGTTTCTGCAATTTTATTAATTAATTAGTCTGACTCAAAGTTCACTACCGTGTCTTTTTCTGTTGACATTAACATGAACTATTCTAAATTATCGTTAGAGACTGCGCCCCTCAAGTGGTGTTTTACACATTTCAACGTGGAAAAGCTTCTCTCGCAACAACTCGTGTAAAAGCGAGTGCTAACATTAATAAGCCGGAGTGACTATAATACAAACAAGCGTCTGTAAGTAAATTATATCGACGTGGAATAAGATAACAACAAATGCCTTAGTTTTTACATGCTGACTTGTTTGGGATTTCTTTATCAATATAAAGATTGTATTGATTTTATTCTAATTGTTCCATCGCCTTTTCAATTCCAGTTGTAAATTCCTCTAGTACTGACGTTTATAAATTATTCCATTGTAAGGCAAGACTTGCAAGTTGACTTAATATATTATCAGCAGTAGTTCTATCATCAAAATCAATCAAGCGTTCGCTTAATATAACCAATGTCGATAACGGAAGGCTTTAATTTTTTAATTCTGAAAAGTTTCATGGAGCCAGGAAAGAAAAATTGGCATAGCGTGTGCTACTTTCTTGAAAACTACGATTCATGCTTTCAATCATCGTATCAAGAATGACAGTGTGAACAGGTGTCTTATAGGCTGTAATAACATCAGAGATTGTTTCATCACGGGTGGATTCGTCTGCCATAGTTTTCTTCTTTCTTAGGCTCTTTGAGGTAGGAGGAGCACATTGCACTTCAAGATCGTAATCTTTTATTTCTTGCAAATACATGTTTACATGGTTAACAAAATTACCGTCGGTAGCTTTCTGGATGGCATCAAAATCTCTTGCTAACTCTATGAGTTATTGCAGTGTCGCAGAAACCATGTGATACGATTTTAAAATATTCATTTATTTTGCTTGAAGATATTTATATAATGTAGTTATTTAAAATACTCTAAAGAAAATGTGGGCAGTTATAATGGTTTTATACTTAAGGAGTGATTCTATATACGCATTTTTATAGTTTATATTACCAAAACAATGACTCGCATTATATCATTACTGTGTATTACTTTTATGAATGTAAAAGTTGGTACCCTATTCCTTGTTATGTATATATAAGTTCGTTAACTATTATGTTCGTGAATAATGAGATTGTTTTTAATAATTGGAATAAAAAATTGTAATGCTATCAAAAGAAATATTATTATATGCCTGTAAAATATCACTTAATTTTCAACATATGTCAGACATCTCTAAGTGCATGCACATTTAAATTAGAGGCTATCTCATCAATAAAACAGCAATGTGTTCGTAAGGCACCAGAAAGTCGTAATAATACAGAAGAATACCAGATATTCTACAGGACAAAATAACAAAGAATGACCATTCGAGAGACAATTAAAGGAATTGTCAACTAACGTAATATCGAGTCACCATCACGCTTCCACATACAGTGACTTACTGACTGACTAATATCCTGCTAGGCTTCGTACGATATTTTATACAGCATTCAATTACATTTTAAATTAGATACATTAAATGAAATTCGATAAAATTCCAATATGCATCAGCGGGCCTGTCTGCCCCTGGTCAACAGGATGTGGTTAATTAGGCTTAAGTAAGGTTTAAGATCAATACTGGCTCCACACCTTAATAATTACTATCATCACATCATCTCATTGCGGGTACAACATGTAGACAATCTCCATATGTGTACCCTTACACATACAGGCGACCGAACTAGATACTATATATATATAATATCTAGCTAACTATACTAAATTTCAATTAATCACTATTTAATAATAATATATATATATATAAGCTATAAATAGTGATTAACTAAAATTTAGTATAGTTAGCTATTCATATGAGGTGTACAGAATGAAATATTTATATTATTATTATTAAATATTTAACTTCAAGTCCTGAAGATGTACCTTTAGGTACTTCGGGAATGTAATATGAAATCAATTATGTAATTTTCCTTTAAATGCTAACTAAACATTAAATTAAAGTGAACTTGAAATTAATAATATAAATACTATAAATATTCACCGTTGCGGGTCAAAATGTGTGTTGACGGCTTGTTGCACCAAAACCCATTAAATTATTGAGGGTATTGGACTTATAAACCACAAAGAAGCTCGAGTGCGCTAGGATCAGATTGAATGCACTTTGAAACGCGCCGAGAGTGCATATTCGTGCCTGCGGAGGAATCTCCCAAGTCAGGGGTGGCTGTGACCTTGAATCTGATACACCCGGAGGGGGATAATACGGTTAGAACACGTGCAAGGTATCATGAACACGTGTAGGGCTGGGAAGTATAGATCGACATTTTCCAGAAAACTCTCAACCAAATGAATCCTAAGGTAATGTATTCGTAAAGGCTCTGATTTTAATATTGACGTTTTAGCATCTTCCGGTCTACAGCAGACCCGATGTTAGTGACACATTCAACCACCAAGCGCTCTAATTAATAGGCGTGAGAAGACAACTGGAATGGCTGATAAATATTTATGATAACTCGTTTGAGAATGTTTCTGCTGTTAACGTCGTTGGTAGAAATTATATTGAAATGGAAACTTTAAAGCTCTGATTAGCTCGATTGCATTCGTTACATTTAAATACGCGAGATATTTTCCGGAACAAATTAAAGAACACAAGAAATCTACACGGAAATTAAATACCCTAATTCTTTTTCAGAAATCCCTAATCTTACGGAACGATATAAAAAGAGTGAATTAAAAAAAACCACATTATTTACTGAAGAGAAAATAACCAACCACACCATGAACAAACTCTCTACCGGTAAATATTATAATTGCTGGGGATTGAACTCCAGTCTCCCACATCAAGAGTCAGGCGTGCTTAGAAACGAGAGAGTTAAATTTGTCTTCCTATTTATGTGGAACATATGCACATGAGATGTACCAAGTTTTAAAGTTCACAATTGAGTTTAATTTCTCCTAAGGACGTTAACACCAAACATCAAATGTGTTACAATAAGGCAATAAGAGAGATCACTGTTCGTCTTCTCAAACTCACGTGTCGACTACAGCGCCTGGTGGTTGAATGTGTCACTAACGTTGGTTTGCTGTAAACCAGATATTATGTCAATACTGTCCTTCAATATTGTAATCAAAAGTTTTATAGTACTTGGGAAAAATTAACGAAACATGTTTTGGTTGGGAATTTGTCGTAATTGTGTCATCTGTAGGCTGACTAGTTACGCCGATGTCAGTAATTTCATTCCTGATAGTGACAACTGTATAATCAGTCGTTCCATTGACATGTTTCAATGTGAAAGCATCTACTAGATAAGACCAGCCAAACAAAACCAACGTTCACCAACTTAACAATGGAACATTTTGTAACTAAAAGGTCCCAAATCAAATAATTTATGAGGTCTTAAAAATAACATTATATTCATATTTTGAATAAGTGTATGTATTAAAAAAAAAGCCTAATGTGATAAAATGCCCATTCAAATACTTATTGATATAGGGCCTAGTAAAACTCTCAAATTTCTGTGTTCAAGACAAATAGGCCTATGTGTTGATCCAATAAAATAATACACAAATAAAGACACATGAATTATTAAAGTACCTATAATGTTAAGATTAAATTGTTGCTTATATTTTTTAAAAAGGATCAATATTAGTTTCCTTAAAAAGTTAAATAATTCAAAAGTTGAACTTTTAAAATAACATGTTAATCAAATTACAACTAATCTAAATCTGTGATGTATTTAAGTTTGAAATTTAGAATTTGATTTGAATCGTTGAATTAATAATTTAGAATCTATTAATTAGTCCACCGGTAGCTTAGATTCTTATTAAGGTCTTAAGTTTTGACTCTTTCAAAGTTTCAAAATCATATAGTTGGCACTGAGGTGGACGCGATTGGTTGCTAGAAAAGAAGTCGTGTTGGTAATCAAAGTAATTATTGCCTAACCCGAGGCGCCACAGGAGATTGGAGCAATTCCACTCCAGAAGACCAACCTAGGGCGCGACAGGATGTCAGACAGAAGGTAATGAATGAATGCATGTCCAACCTGGGGGAGATAGGGGAAATAATAGGTAGGATGAATGATAAAACCATAGAGACAAGTTTGAAATAGAAACAATCTGTGAAAATCATTTAGAAATAAACCATAATAGCAGCGTTTTTCAACCAGTGTGCTACGGGAGTTTGAAGGAAGGTCGAAAAGAACGGAGAAAAAAAATACAATGATCAACATTATTTTAAGGAAAATAGCACAATAATTATAATTTTAGAGATATTAAACTTTTAAATACATTCCTAATACTCGTTTTATTAATGAGACTCTCTACTTAAAAAAAACTGATGTGCCTTGACCACTTTAGTGCCTTGTTCAGTGTGCCGTGTGTTGGAAAAGGTTGAGAATTGCTGCTCTAGAGATTGCGTTTTTTTCCCTAACAAACTTATACCAATGGGCGTGGATAAAGGGTTTAATTTCGTTTTACTTGGTATATCGGTGACAAAGAAATCGAGTAAAATGAGTTGTTTTTTACCTATTAAAAGGGTTTGCAGCTCTCCACGCTTATAAAGGTACATTTCCACTGAATCTTACCTTTCTCATAAATACCTTCTTAATTCTTGGGTAAGACGCGGAGTACAGAATAAACAACCACTTTAATTTCATATGACGACCATAAAAACCTTAGATGAGGAAGATCCCTCCCCCACCCCAGCCATCTCAATGTCAGAGGCCCCAGGATCGAACTCCCGACCTTAACTCGAGGGAAGCTTGTGTGACTAATGGCGTCGAGTAAGAAGAACGACTAAAAGGTGTGTAGTTCGTGAACGAATAGTTCAAAGTGAATTAGTTGAACTAGTTCAAAGTAAACAATCGTGACTCTTCGGCTGATCTCGGTCACAGAAACTAAGTGACGAAACCAAGAATGCCATGATTTACTATGTGAATCTTAAAAAAAAGTTCATTGTTTGACTTTGACATTTCCCTTGCTCGGCAAAGCTATACTGCATTCACGGTAGGAATTACTCTCTGAAAGGTCTTTTTTCCTACCAATATCCTACTATATAATAGATTTCTGGTAGAGAAAAAGGCCTTTCAGAAAACAATTCCTACGCTGAACAGACTTTACCTACATGGATATTACTATACAACGCCATCTACCCTCTTCAGCTCTTCCCAGGCGTGGGTCTGAACTGCATGCTATAGTTTGCGAATGACTGAGCTACAGGTTGTAATTCTCGAACGACTGAACTATGAACTAGATAGATGAACTGCCCATTTCAGTGAACCGAATCACTTTGCACTCTTCCTAAATGTGAGCTATTCTGCACATCTCGAGAACATATTGTGGACATCCCACGTCAGTTTTACGTGTCAACCACTTGCGCGATGACTCAGCTACTCAATTTACATACAGCAGTCTCTCATTAACTCCATACACAGCCGATCCTACTTAATTAAATAGAGGAACATGTATGGAAATAATGATGGCAACTATCACGAAATAGCTACGAACGAAATATAAACTACGGGCTATGGGCAATGTTTTGTGAATAATTAGTGTTATCAAATTAAATTAAATATATTTCAGAAAATTGTTCGTGTACCGGTATGTAACAAGTAAAATGTTAATGTTTATTAAAAAAACAGTGATTTCAAAAATAATAATTTTGATTAGGCTGTATCCATAGAATATATTTAATGAAAACAACTTCCCTCTAACTAATTTTCAAAATAAAGATATTTTGTTCTAAAGAGAGGCAGGGCCTGTTCAATTTGTTATTTATTTATTATTATTATTTGTATCTCTTCTGCGGACGCGTCTGTATTGGTATTTAAAATATAGTTGAAAACTACGTTCTGTGCTAGTACCAGACTACAGTGTGCACAAATTGTACTAAAAGTTAATTTCACATAATGGGCTTAGGGAGGGGAATTATGGGGTTCAAGCCCCCCTTCCCCGAACTTTTCAAAAGGTTTTATATGAAGCTTAGTGATGGCCTTCTATTAAATTTCAAATAATTAATAGAGGCATTCACTTTTCGAAAATTTGCCAGGGAAAGACCACTCCAAATAGCTTTTAGAGGCATTTAATTTTCAAAAAGTTCCCAGGCGGATATAATTCAAAATGGCTTCTAGAAGCATCAGATTTTTAATAGAAATACCCGTAGGGGGTCACTCTAGTTAGATTCTATAAGCCTTCAATTTTCAAAACTGTGTTGAAGGAAGACCACCTTTAATAGATTTTGAAGACAGCTAATAAAAAAAAACAGGTGAGGACCATTCCAAATAGCTTCTGAGGGTATCCAATTTAAAAAATGTGCTCGTGGAAGACCACTTCAAATAGCTTTTAGAGGCATACAAGTAAAATTTTCGCAAAAAGAATCAGGTGAAGAGCAATCTAAATAACTTCCAAGGCATTCCAAATTTCAAAAATATTCTGGGTGAGGACTACTTCAAATAGATTCTAGAGAATGTAATTTACAGACAAAATTCTGGTGAGCACTTTCTAAAATAGATTTTAGAAAAACACCAACATTTTCTAAAGTTTGTCGATGGAGGACTATTTAAAATAGCCTCTAGGATTATCAGAATTAAAAAAATGTTAGAGATGCACTACTATAAATAGCTGTTAAAAGAGTATAGTTTTCAAAAATCCTCCAAACGTGGAGGTTTGAATTTTCTCTACTGTTCTTCCAACCAAAATCAGGGTATAGAGGAAAGGCGTCTAGAAAGTCCCTAAAAAAACCTTTGTTTACTTGTCCCGCTTCCCCTCTTACACAAATAAAGTTCCACCACTACTGAAAAAAGAACAATGTTCTTATTTCTCATGGTTTAATAGTAAGTATTAACATTATGCTATAAACTTACAATTTTGAACCCTCCCCGAAAAAAAAAAAAAAAAGAAATCTCACTACGTCCATGGTTCACACAGTGATAGTTAACTCGCATTTAATTCAATACTGAAACATTTACCTTTAAGGTGCGGCCGAAGGGAGCCAAAGTGTTTTTACAGTTTTTATAGAACTGACATTTTTTGGCCAAAATAAATCAAATATTTCTCCAGTAGCAATATAGAGTTTAATATTCTGCACATGCTAATATCAACAGATCTTGAATATCTGTCAAGGGTGTCCTGGAATTTTGTCAAAACTTTTTAAAAAATAGGAAAGGTTTTAACAAAATTCTAAGACACCCTTGACAGATATTCAAGATCTGTTGATACTAGCATGTGCAGAATAATTAACCTCTATATTGCTACTGGAGAAATATTTGATTTATTTTGGCCAAAAATTTTCAATTCTATAAAAAACTGTAAAACTACTCACGCTCCCTTCGGCCCCACCTTAAGCTTGTTAGGGTATTAAAGAATAAATAACACCTTTAATCCCAATTAAGTTTTAAAAACACCTTCATCAGTGGTCGTATCACTCATATGTTCTAACGCGCCACTAGAATGGACTGCGGGCAGGGCCGTAGTCAGAGGGGGGTTTGGGGTTCAACCCCCCCTCCCCCCCGAAATTTTATGAACAAAATATTTAAGGCTTTATTTGTGGTTCAAACAATATCAAAATTAAGGTACAAGTACAAATTAGGGGGTTGTGTTACCATAAAAAACACTTTAGATAGCTTCTAGAACAGTTTTTTATTTAGAATTTCTTCTAACCTCCATCAATTGGGGGATGGACCCACCAAACCCCCCCTGAAATTTTTGGCTGGCTACGGCCTTGACTGCGGGTGAATCCCGATACGGTGTTTTGAGGGGGATTTTTCGTAAATGGTTTCCTAATCTCCTTTCTCGCAAATGCAGATTCATTTTATCAAAATTCTACTTTCCTCATCCTTTCTCATTAGTGTAAGTATGCAGATAGCCTGAATGGTTGGTAAAACGAGGGGCACCCTAGGCTAAAGTTTTTTTTATCCCTTTAAGGTGCTTCATGAATGATTGGCTTCGTGTTAAAATTATTCCTTGTAATCAATTCCTTGTTGGTAGAGATGAGTTAGATGTAACATTTTCGAAAGTTTTTTAAATAAAAAAATTCAACTATTTAAATGAGTTTCAATAAAGTGATAACAGCGATTACAATTCTCTTCCCACTCTCACGTATTGACCACAGCGCTTGGTGGTTGAATGTGTCACTAACGCCGGGTCTACTGTAGAAGGTAGACCAGATGTTAATACTTCAATATTAATATCAAAGAATTAACGAATACATTTCCTTCCCCTTGAATTCAATTATCTAAAAAAATTTATCGAAAAATGTGCATTTTTAATTGCCATTATTTGTTTGTATTTTATTTTCGGTAGGGGGCCTACCGGTATTATCAATATGAGACAGTTTTTTCAAAAGTTGACTTAAGTTTGCTAACTAATTTCTCCCTCACCCAACTGTCTCAAAACACGCTATCTGATGGCTTTATGTATATATCAAATAGGCTATATATATACCTCTTTCCTAACCCAAACCCTTCAATCGCTTAGTAGACCACAAGCCATCACTGCAGAAAATTAATCGGAATCACTTCCGATTGAAAATTTACCGGAAGATTATACCCCTGGAGAACATTTACGCTTTCTTTTGAGAAAATGTGTTTGAAAAAAAAAAAACTTGTGGCGTTATTAATTACATGAGACAAAAAAAAAGTCAGCCATTAAAATATTTTGATTGGTTAGTAGAATAATCAATTAAAATATATCTAACTTATCAAAATACACACATGAAAACTTTGCTACCAGACTTACTAATAAAAAATAAAGCAATGATCAATAAAACCAATTGGGACGTGATGTACCCCCTACCCCGAAATTCTTCCCGTACCACTGGAGGTACAAGCGTGTAACAGTTTGGGGAACCCTGGTAAAGAAAATAAAATCACATATTTTTGCGAACGTCAATGTAACATTTTAATCAATTTTTGCTAGTATTTATAAGGTATCAATTCTTTCTATCTAAAGCGACAGCTGTATTTATTTAGCACCGCGTCTTACTACCCGTTCGAATTATACGCTTAAGTACTGATTATGCTAATTGATTATGAATTGCAAGCGTCGAATTTAGAGGAAGTGAACCAGCATTTGCGTGGAGGGAGAGTGGAAAACCATTTAGGAAAACCACCCCCAGTTCACCTGACCTTGTTTCGAACCTCGATCTCCCCATTCTCGGCAGTGTTAGCCAACTACGCCACCAAGGCTGGTGATAGCTGTAAATTACACGACGTGACGTATGAATATATGAAAACAAGTCTTAGTAGGTTTGGTAACTGTCAGATTCTGTTCTTCCTACCGCGTTTTGAAACTCACCCCCAAACAGCCCCGGTCCACCACACAATTAATTTTTAGTTACGACCCAGAGGGGATAGGTCTATACATATTATATTGATGGACCTGGTCTCGAGGTCTGAGTCGTGGCGTTAGGCTCACAAGAGATTGGATTGCCTCTGACTTGGTGGTCGGGGCTCGAATTTAGGCCGGGTGTATTGGGGGAGTTATTGATACGGCTTTTTCACATATTATTTATCACATCCTCTATCTCCTTCCTGCTTAGTTATTTGGTGTATTCCCCCGTCTTATCATCGTACTGGCCACGCGCATATCTACACAAACAGAGTAGGGATTAGTAAAGTGGAATTTGGAGGAAATGTACTCACGTTTGTATGGAGGAAGAGTGAAAAATAATTTAAAAGAAACTTCCTCAGAAACCTCGGCCGAGATTCTAAACGCTTCCTCCAAGTTACCGGCAAACTCAACCTGTTGTGAGCGACGCCCAAGACCATGAAACCATAGTTGCGGAGTCCCTCGAGTTTATAACTTGAACAAACTTAGAAGTAAATATTCATTACCTGTTGAAGACAATCCAAAGACAGCTTATAGCCACCAGAAATAAGCTAGTTTCCAACAGAAGTTAGTGTTTCACTCTCGCACAAAATCACACGCGGACGAAATAAACAACTTTAAAAAACAACACACAAAGTAACACGCTTGATGTAAACAGTATCACACGACGCGTATCTTTGCCGACTGGACCGCTGGAAATGTTGTTCATTGTTTCTCGCACTGTGTTGGCGATGGTAGCTCTACAGCTGCTGCCAGACCTATCTAGCGGCGGGAAAGAAGAAGCTTTCATTCTTGACCATAACTATTAACTAGGTCGCCGCGCTCACAAACAGACTGGGTCTGACTTTAATGGCTCCCATCACAAATTAAATGTGCAGTGTTGATGTTTCATTAGACACATGTGTTTTTTTGTGTGCCAGTTTTTTTCACCCCACCTCCCAACCCATCACCTTTTCCATATTTGTATCGCATTCTCTTTTCACTGTCGGCAATTATGTGTTTGGTCCCCCCTCTCCCAACAAAATGACACAAATTATAAGACCTATGCCAATATTTAGTGCTGAATTTGTGCCACAAGAATATCCTATCCCCATAATTTTGTCACTGTAGTTTTCGTGAAAATACCAAAAAACACACAAATTCTATTTTTTTTTAGCATTTCTAAAAATATTGGTTGCCAGGAGACAAACCCACAACTTTAAAGCAATCATTTAATTTTTATAAGAAATAAATACAATTTTCAAAAAAAAAATGTAAGTTGAAAAAAGGTACCATTAGAATTTTTTTGAAATAAATGTATATTTTTTAGGAAATGCAGTATACAGTAGGTACTAAATGTAAAGACAGATTGTTATACTTTAATTTTTAGTTTATTTTTTAAAATTATAAATAAATAATGGATATTTTTAAATTGTTTGCTTGTACTGAACATTTTACACACTCACAGGTAGTTCGAAAACATATTTCATGCAGTCCTCTATATTAAGAGTAATCTTTTGCATTTACTAGATGATTGGGCGAATATGTCAATAATTGCTTCTGCATCCAATTCATCTAACAATTCCTTTTCAATTGATAGCAACATGCATGATTCCGAGTTATCTTCAGACAGAGAATTTCTTAGCCTTGTCTTTATGATATTTAGCTTTGAAAATGTCCTCTCACATTGGACTGGAGTAACTGATAGTGTGCAGATGACTTTATAAAGTTCTAAAAGATTCTTATACGACTTATCATGAAGTCTGTTGGATGCCAGAATTTTTAGTACACATGATGGGCCAGTGCTACAAATTTCACACTTGTTGCAACTGGAATCCATATTATCACCATCAATAAGCAATAGCTTTAATACATCAAAGTTCGAAACAAAAGAGAACAATCCCAATATTACTTGATCTTTGCTAATTTGAGGAGACAGCTTAACAATAACTTCAATTGCTTCATCTTCAAAGGCCCTTCTCTGCAATAGTTTTAAACTTTGCTGAGTCAAAGCAGGCTAAATCTTTATACAGCTTTTTGTATTGTACGAAGCGTGAATCTAGTGACTGGACAGTGTACAATGTGGTCCATTAATAGGTTAAACACATTTACTCGAAGATCAGCTTAAGAACCTGAGGAATTTCCTTCATCATTTAAAAGCTCATCTGCCATTTTCCTTCTTTCTCTGCCTCTTAACTGGCAATGCTGTTTCCAAATAGTCCATTTCCAATGTTTGATTTTTATCCATATTCAACTGTGAAATCTTGGCATTACATCTATTGACTAATTTCAATGCCTTGTGAACGTTATTAAATGTTCTTGTCCAAGGCCGTAGCCAGCCAATAATTTCAGGGGGGGTTTGGTGGGCCCATCCCCCAATTGATGGAGGCTAAAAAAAATCTAAATAAAAAGCTGTTCTAGAAGCTATCTGAATTTTTTTTATGACAACATAACTGCTGAAGGCTAGAAAAAATTCTAAATAATAAACACCTCTGGAAGGTCTCTAAAGTGCTTTTTATGGTAACACAGCCCCCTAATTTGAACTTGTACCTTAATTTTGATATTGTTTGAACCATAAATAAAGCCATATATATTTTGTTCATAAAATTGGGGGGGGGGGGGGTTGAACCCCGAACCCCCTCCCCCCCCCCCCCCGACTACGGCCTTGTTCTTGTCTGTTCCTTCAACTTTGTTGTAGCTAAATTTATTAAGCTCCATGCAGTAAACATATCTAAATCATTTGTATGTAAATAACTTGGTAACAGGGCTGTAGTTTCAAATATATACAAGTAAGTGCTGTCAATATTGTTTTAAAATTACATTCTCTTGAAATAGCATCACACCATAAATTTTAGTTGCATACAGTAATAATATTGGAACTTTTATTATATTTTCAAGCTACTAAAAGGTCATGAACCTTTTTTTTTTCATATTGTCTTCTGTTTAAGGGGGCCCACTTGCCATAGGGCAAGCTGACACCCTGGCCAGTCCGCCATTGGATCCAGCTAGCAATTTTTTTTTTTGGAGGAGGGGGGAGGCTAGGGGGAACTCCTACCAGGTAGGTATGGAATAGTTGAGGAATTTTTCTTAATTCGACCCTCATAAGTGGCTTTTTAACCCTTTCAGACCCTCTGGCTACAATTGTGTACATTAAGTTTCTACTCTGTTTTATGGTACTTCAGATAATATTTTCTCAATGGAGACCTGATGTACACATTTGTGCATTCTATTACAACAATTTTAGAACTGGTGCTGCCATCTTACGATATCTAGGAGAGTTAATAATCGATCTTGACTATTTAGAGTGGTACAATTTTTTTGCTTGTGACAATACCACTTATGTTACATGCTTTATTTTAATTTCTAACTGGATATTTTTGTTCAAAGTTTACTTTTGGTTTATTGAATAGTTGTTTTGTATACTACAAGTGCAAATATATTTATATAGGTGATATTAGGCTTGGCTGGAGGACTGTAATATGATGTACACAATTGTAACCATTGGTTCAGAAGTGAGTATAACCACCACGTGCTGACATAACCTCAATGTGAATGTAGAAATGCTTCATAAAGCCGTTTAGTTGAACAAATTCATGATTTTGACAGTGTTCTAAGAGATTTGAGACTTTATTTCAAGAATACAATAAAAATTTGGACTTTGTTGGAATAATATACTTTAAAAAAAATCTTGAATAATTATAACCTCCAATTTGATTCTGACTTGGAACAGAAATATTTTTTTGACACATTACACTTATAAGGCTGTGTTTACTTTGTTGTAGGTGTAATTCCTGATTGAGAAATTCTGGTTTTGGATTTTTTTTTATCTTTGACACATTTAACTGATATGGCATACCAGAACAAAAAAAAAAATGGATCCATCACAGATTTTAGATTCATTGATGGCAGGTAATGTGTCAGATTTAGATTTGTCATCAGATGAAGAATTTGATTTTGATGGTGGATTGTCCACTTCTTCACATAGCAAAATAGTGAGATTGGGTTCTGACAAGGTATATAGAGGGGAAGTTGACGAATATGAAGTGCAACCAACATCTAGTAGATTAGACGATCACGAGGGCAATCCTGACGATGATGACAGTAATGTTGATGAACCCGAAATCGTAACAAATGATGTAAATAATGAAATAAATTATTTTCTTACAGAGAAAAAAAATATCAAATGGCGTCATCGTCCGATATCTGTATTAAATTCAGATAAGTGGGAGCCAGATACAACAGAGGAAACAAAACTGACTCCACTAATCTATTTTAGGAAGTACATTCCAGAACATCTTTTCGAAGCAATGGCCGAGATGACAAATATGTATGCAATACAGGCAGGGACAAACGGTTTCAAGCCGACAACAACAACGGAACTTGAAACTTTGTTTGGTCTTCATATAGTGATGGGAACTCTAAAATTCCCAAGAGTTAGAATGTACTGGGACACAACTTTGAAAATGGAGCTATTTATGAACAGTATGAGTAGGGATAGGTTCTTCCAACTAAGAACCAATCTGCATCTTGTGGACAATATGAGGATTCCACCTAATAATAAAGATAAATTTTTTAAAGTCCGCCCTATATATGATGCTGTACGCAATTGCTGCCTAGAGTTACATGTAGAAGAATATCTAGCAGTTGACGAGGCAATGATCCCCTTTACAGGGCATCTCTCTGTAAAGCAGTATGTTCAGGGGAAACCAACCCCCTGGGGCATCAAAATGTACATGCTGTGTGGCAAAAGTTGTCTTTTATATGACTTTCTGTTGTACCAGGGAGCAACAACTGAGTTCAAAGAGACTTTATTGAAGTCATTTGGACAAGGTCCAACAGTAGTTCTGCAGCTGGCTCAAAGAATCAGTGAAGGAAAGGGATACAAGCTGTTCTTTGACAACTTCTTTTCCTCCTACAAGTTGTTTCAAGCACTAAAACAAGACAATATTTGTGCTGCTGGAACGGTTCGGGTTAACCGGTTTGCTAATCCTCCTCTTATCCCAGACAAAGAGGCTTTGAAAAAAGAAAGAGGATATTCAGAGGAAATCTGCAGCACTGATAATGTAACTCTAGTAAAATGGGTTGACAACAAAACAGTTGTTCTGGCTTCAAATTTTGTCGGAAAAGGAAGCATTGACAGTGTTGAGCGATGGGATAAGAAGAATAAAAAGTATGTACAAATTGATCGACCAGAGGTTATAAAACTTTATAACCATTCTATGGGTGGTGTTGACCTCTTTGACCAGTTGATTAGCTACTACCGTATCTTTATCAAATCAAAGAAATGGACATTACGTGCCATTTTCCATGCAGTAGATTTTGCTGTAGTGCAGAGCTGGCTGGAGTACAGAAGATCTGCGGAGGACCTTGGAATTCCAAAGAACAAGGTTATGGATCTTTTGCACTTCAGAATGAAACTGGCTGATGCTCTGGTGTTAGGTGGTAGGAGAATTACAAACAGGAAAAGAGGCCGACCATCTGCTACACCCCTACAGACACCAGTTCCTAAAAGAAGAGGAGAAGTCAGGCCATCTGAAGATATTCAGTATGATGGAATTGAACACTTCCCACTTCATAAAAGTGCAGAACTACCAGGTCGATGCAAATTCCCCCAATGCAAGGGACGTTCTAGGGTGAAATGTGAAAAGTGTGGTGTGCATCTTTGTTTATCAAAGGACAAAAACTGCTTTCGTGCATTTCATGTCAAATAACAATGTGTCAATTTCCTTACTAATTCGAAAATTTCTCATTTAACATGTAATGTATGCTTTTACAAATTCCTTAAATTATAAAGGTGGTTTTAATGCTCCCTTTCAATGCTATAAAAGTGAATTACTGTATAAAACATTTATTCTGTATATTAGCCACCCTTGTTTATTTCAGTGCGGGTTGAGACCCAATGTACACAATTGTGTACACATTATATTTTGAAAACCGGTGGTCAAATTTGAAAAAAATAAATTTCTAAAATCTTTAAAAAAAATACTTATCAAAGTTATAAGATAAAAAAAAATTTTTGACTGTGTAAATTAATTCGGGTCTGAAAGGGTTAAGGCCATCCTTGAGTCTTGGAAGAAGATAGAAATTAATGTAAATATGAATTAAGCAAATCATTATTAATTATAATATTTCTTGAATATAGGTTATATGACCATTCTGTATTTGCTAGTTTTGGCAAACGCTCAATTATTTGTTGTAGGTCTAAAAAAATATAATTGTGGACATGCAGAAGAGCCAAGCCAACTAGTCTGCTTTCCACCATATTTGACCTCAGTCACGTCTTGATTAGACGCAACGATGGGACTACCAGTTACCCTTAGCAACCTTTGAAATACCTCGATATTAATTTTCCTAATGTATTATAAAGTGTTGTTTGTTTGGCTCGTTTCATGCCAACTTTCTCGTTGATCTGCTCAGATGTGTTTATTTAGGCTAGTTTTTTTTTGTCTGTATCTTGACCATTGGGAGGGTGAACAGGGGATTTCAGTGGCCCTCCTTGGGTGCGCGGTTGTTAAAGACAGTAAAATGTGTAGTTAGAATAAGTGCTCAGGTTATTAAATGTATTTACTCATTTACTGCCTGTGTAGTAGATTATCAAAGACAAAATGGAGGAAGCCTTTTGCCAGTCGCTTTGCTCAATGATTTGAGCTCATGGTTGAAGCATTAAGAATTAATCTGCTAGGACACATTCTTTGGAAATTTATTAATGTTATGTAGGAGTAAATTTAAAACATCGTTGGAAATTAACATTATTTTATTGCTACACAGAAAACAAATGTTTCAAACAACAATTTAAAAAATATATAAATCTGAATTTTATTTAATATTTTCTGTTACCAAAATATTTCTGATAGTGTGCGTTTATTTTAATTAAATAAAATTAAAAAAAAATAGCCCAGAGCCTCTTAATTTCCTAAACTAAATAATAGATAAAATTGGAAATTGGTAAGGTTTGAATGGATTTAATATTTTGATTAATTTTAATTATCACATTAAAATGACTTGACTTTTATAGGTAAAGTCAATTTGAACTGTATTTTAAAATGTTCTGAGTAAAATTAATTACAATATTATATATTTATAATAAACTTTTACTCTCTGTTAGATAACTCTGTAATTATTTACTAATGGCTATAGTTGTCATATTACATTTCAAATATTAACTATTATATTCAAAACAAACTTAAATCACAAACACCTATTTTTAGCTTATGATATGAACCCAATTTTATCATTAATTCTTAAGAGTAGTGTCTATCAAGTATGAGAGATAATTTATTTCCTAATTAGTTTCCAAACTATTTCAACATCTTACAAAAGCTTTTTTGTACTGCAAGCCATTTCAATACTCAACATTGTGAAGCGAAGTCTGTGGTCTGGTGTTCCGTTAACCTGGTGGCAGGTTGATTGAATGTGTAAATAACGCATACATATGTTACTTAGCAGGATCATGAAAATAGATAGCTACAAGATGGGTGAACATATATTAGAACAGTTTGTTGGAATTATTAGTAGGAAACGACTCCATAAGAAAAAAAACCTCTTTTAGGTGCATTATAATACACACATAGTTCAAAACTGTAAGCTCACATACTGAGGCATCATTCTTGTTTGGTATGGTGGTTTACCAATGATGAGGTTGAGGTTACAATCTAGGTCAGGTGTACCGAGGTGGTTTTCCACTCTCCAGCAAGGCAAACATTGCTATATTTCCTTTAAATTATTATTTTATTATTCTTGTAAGTAATGGGTCAACACAAATAGATAATGGTAAGACAAGGCACACTATCTATATCCCAGGGGTACATTAAGTATTTTAAGGAGTACACAATATATCGAGTGTTATTAATAATAAAATGTATTTTGATATTGTTAAGTGTGATAAACAAGCTAACACAAATGTTGACATTACATCGACTTGAATGTAACCCATCTAGAATAGGAGTGTATTTAAGTGATAGCTAGCAAAAGTTACCAGATCTATTCTCATGTCACCAGACCATATGTTGAATTGTTGTCACTTTTAGCAGGCAACACTTTTATAACAGGCCATTTGTTTTTAATTATTTTCTTCTTTCAACCATTTTTACATCTTCTGCTGTCAGTTACCACCACTCCTATGGTGAATGGACTTTACCTTAGACTTTCTTTACCTTTGTCTTGATTTCGTTTACATTATACCAACCACTGCGGGAATTTATTAAAATTTGTAATGACTGATAGTGGGTATTTTTATTTTGTTAGGAGTTAGAAGGGGTGCATTGTTTTGCTCATGTCTCTTATAGGGGCATGAGACTGGTGAGAGTTTGAGAAACACTGTGACAGAACCAAGTCTGGATCAAGGGTGGTCAACTTACAGATCTAGGGACATTTGTTCTTTAAAAGTCTTTTTAATTTCTTAGGAAATCCATCAATCATCTAAATTTCAACTATATAACTTTTGAACTAAATGAGGGATTCCAATTAAACTTAGTGAATATTCCCAGGAAACTTCTTCCTAATTATTTTTTCAACTTCCTCTGGGACACAATTTCTGAGCATACAAATCAACATTTGGAACACCTTTTAGAAAATAAATAAATTACATGTTTTTTCTATCAACTGATAACATTTTATTAGTGTTATTTTATAAGAATTGATATTATATTGCTGGATATCACATGACTTGACATATGAATAAATAAAAGTTTTTGTTTTATCATTGTGTCTTACTACCCATATGTGTTAGATATAGAAAGGTTGAATTTAGACTAAGTGTACCAGTATTTGAGTTGTGAAAGTAAAAAACCATTTAGAAAAAATCTCAGTACACAATACACCTGACCAGGAGTCAAAACCCTGATCTCTCCGTCATTGGTGATCTAGTCTACGCCTTAAATCATTTGGCCAACAAAGTGGGTTACATAAAAATAGTTGATCTAGTAACTTTTCTAGCCGTCGGATATAGCCATTCATAATAAAATTGGGGTATAGAGATAAGAACAGTAATCAAAGCAATAGCAATCATTTATTTTGTAAATTGGCAGAGCTGTAGATAAAACCCAGACTGCTGATTGGCTAGTTCCAGGACATATCCGAATTCATAAAGTAGCTCAAATTACAATATTAATAGCTCCGCAAATAAACATTTTAACTATTCCATATACTACTTATATTCGACCCTGATAAAATTGATTGTATTTATGACACTATACTGTGCGTCCATTATGAAACTGGAACTAAATGCACACAATAAAAGTTTTTTAGTCGATACCTGCAAAATTTGGTTAGAAAAACTTTTTTTTAGTTCGTTCCCCACAAGAGCCATTTACAACTTTATCTAATAGCATCATTGTATGTTATTAAAAATGCAATCTGATGCTTTGTTTTAAATCGGTAATTTTATTTTTTTGCCCCTCCTCTAACTATACTTCCAGGCCATTCACATTTAGTTACGCTAATGATGTACGGATGAGAAAGGTGAAAGTGTAGAGGAAATATATATTATAAACATAAACCATCCTCAGTACATACAGCCAGGATCCAGAACCGGACCTTCGTCGTCATTGGAAATCCAGATTAGATGAGCATTTTTATTGACACAGATATTGGTTTATAGTAATGCTGCAGATTTTGACTTATCCCTGTTATCAAATTTAATGTTTGTTTAATAATGTGAGTCTTGTAAGAGATGCAGGCTGAAAGTAGTCACATACTTGGATTGCTAGAAAAACACAGGGAATTTCATTATAATCTAAAAAACTACTGGAATACTCGTGAATTTGGGACATTCAAATAGACAGAGGTTTCCAACTGGCGGCCAGTGATGCTTTTTTTGTGGCCCCTAAATTTCTTGTAAAAGTATGCATTGCATATATTTCCCCATCAAAGTCAAATAATTCTCTTATAAGAACATGACTTCACACTAGTGAATTTTATAAAAAATTAAATTTTGTCCCTCTATACTTGAAACCAAGTTGTCTAAAAAAATATTTAAAAAATAAAATGAAAATTCCTTTTTGAAAACATGGGAAATTTACTAGTGAGGAAATAGTGGCAACCATGAGGCTATTTGAGACTTACATTAATTTAAGGATGTATCATGAGGAAGGTGAATTTTAACAAAACACATCAGAATTATTCACCTGGAGAAAAAGGATGAGAAAATCATATTGAAAATTAAAATTACAGTTTATTCTTATAATTCTTTTTATGAATGTTTATTCTTATAATTCTTTTTATGAATGTTTATTCTAATTTGTTACAATTACAGCTCATTCCTAGTGTATGCAATTTACTGTTAACTCCCATTGATTTTTGATCATTAATTTTTTTTATTTATTAATATAGAAGTGGAACATAACACTGCTTTTTACAACATTACTTTTTGG
This sequence comes from Timema podura, assembly GCA_033556935.1. Classification (NCBI taxonomy): domain Eukaryota; kingdom Metazoa; phylum Arthropoda; class Insecta; order Phasmatodea; family Timematidae; genus Timema; species Timema podura. The sequence continues at coordinate 114,847,738 of JAVRXN010000009.1, forward strand.
AAAGGAGTAGGCTTACATTAGAATTAGTTTAAATATTTTATAAACAAAATATCAACAGTATATATTAATAAATTCCTATACAGTGAAATTATCTAGATAGTAACTAAAAGTTTGTACAATATAACAGTTTTAATCAAATCAAATCGGTATAAATTATACATAAAATTTAATTTTTTTCATAAACACTTTTATAATAGACCATATTCATTTACAAATTATAAAATTATAAAAAAATTGGAGAACTTATACACTTTCCCAAATTTTAAAGAGGCAATTTAGAGTGTGTGTCACTCATTGTAGAAACATAATCTGGCTTGAACCAGGTACAAAATTAAGTGTTTTTCTAAACTATTCATTATAAGAAAAAAGAATTACTATATTTAAAAGAATTTTAACATTAAATAACAGAGAATATGAAAGATACAAAGAGAATTTTAAAATTAAAAAAATTAGATTCACAACAATTTTACTTTTATATTGTGGAAAATGCATTAATGCAGACATGTCAAACTTAGGCTCGCAGGCCTGATTCATGATTCTGCACAAACTGTGAACTTTTGCACGAACCAGCATAAAATGGGGTCAAATTCTTCTATTTATAAATATCATAGAGATACATTTGGGACTATGAAATTTGGAAATTGGGAAAATCTAGCAAGGTAAATATACCAAATTTTTACTCTTTACTCAACATAAACCAATTCCCAAAAAATTGATAAAATTTGTGCACCATATATGAACGATGTTTGACAGCACACAAGTGTGCAAACATACGCGAGAGATTATGGCTTATGGACACACATATGCCATCACTTCTAAAAAAATGAAGTTACAGTACCACAAAGTTTAAAGCCTAACACAAAATACTAGAGATGTACTGATTCATTAAAACCCATTACCAATACCGATTGTTTAAAATAATTGCTCATGTTTCGATTATTTACACCAATTAACCCCGATTATCGATTATTTATTAATAACTATTGGGAAATATGCTTAAGAAAATAACAGTTATGTAATTAATACAACAAGAATGTATGCATACAAAAAGATATTTTATGCATAGCTGGCAAAAGTTGGAACTAGATTGTTAGTTTTATCACTGGTATGATGGAGGGTATAGTAAGCCTTAACATTTTTATTTAATATCAATTTTCTATTTGAATTAAATATTTTTTTATTTAGATAGTGGTGTTATAATATAATTTTTTTGAAATGTGGCCCTCCTAGTATAGTTTTCAATATGATACTTATGGTCAAATAAGTTTAACACACCTGCATTAAGGCACAATTCTTTGCCATATAGGGTTATAGCTTGGTTCATGGCTGCCCTTAGCAGATGCGGGGACCCAGGAAAACTTTGCTTCACCCACACTCCCTCCCCAAAAGATAATTAAAACTCATTAAAAAATGTAATTACATTAACTTGCACCTAGATATACCTATTTGCAGACATGTACGGTATCAGGAAATAAAAGCATGTAATAATTATTACCAGGAGCCATGTTTTTATACACATAAGACTTTATTTCTCCCCAACACTTGTTCAATTTCTTCACCAACAACTTTATCTGTATAAAGAAACAAAGAACCAGTATGCCAAGTTTGAATTAAATTGGTTATGGCATTTAAAAGTTATCGTGAGACATATCCATCACAGAGAGACAGATAAATGCAAATAGTTAAAGTTAAAACGGGCGACTCGCTTCGCTCATTCAATAAGTCATACCACATGATTAGGTTTTTAATTAGTTTTACACTCTTGACAGTATTTGCTAGATCACCTATACAGTTAGCCTACTATATGAATGTGCAAACAAAAATTTCCTACCAAAACTTGTTTTATCCCTCTCACCTAAGGGCAGTCCTGACTTGGCTAACCAGATGTGACAGGCTCTTAAGACAGTAAAGCACCCAACGGGAATGGACCAGGCCCCTTATCCTCCCCCAAGTATGTAAATAATTTTAATAAAAGCATAAAAAACATAAGTTAAGGAAGAACTAGAGTATAAAGCACTGAAGACATGTCAAATGTAGTCTATCGAGGCTAAATGTTAAGAACAAGCATATTACTTTTTTTTCTGTGCACTGCGACTTGCGATCTGTTTAGGGTAGCTTACAACTTAATATTTCACACACATTAAAAGTGTCCATAAAGTTCCCATTTGGTACAAGATACAATAAATAATAGCACATCTCCCCCATTCCAGGTACATTTCGGAGTCCTCCACTTATTTAGAACTAGATAAATATAACAAGGCACTTACCATATTAAAGTTATTAGGCCTATATTGAGCAAAGTTTGACAATTCACTGTTATGGACATATTTTAAGTGATTGTTCCCTGACAAAAACCTCATGGAGTGGTTGCTACCCTAAACCCCATCTCCCGTTCAAGCTGCTCGGCTGTGAGTGTACCATGAATGGGCTTACAGTTGGGGTTAAACACCGAGTATGCGCTCACTTCCCCTACTTTCTTTGGTCCTGTCCTCGTGTTCATGTAAATAAGGCAGAGTGCTGATATGATTGTATACACAAGGGCAAATTGGTAGTGCATCGCAATGAGCAGTACTGTGGCCCAGAGGACAATGTAGAGTGCTCGAGTAGCTAACGTCAACATGGACATAGTGGGACATGAGATAGAGTGGTCCTCCGTTGTGTTGAGCTCCTCATGGTCTTTTAATAAACTATCGGTATCGCTGCTGCACACACTCGAAGGACTAATCGGTACCTGAAACATTCACACAGTTTCTTAGTTTATAATAATACAAACTTAACTATTGCATACATTAAATGGGTGACCTGGTGGTCTAGGGGTAAGGTGTCAGACTTCGGTGCTGGAGGTCTGGGGTTCAATCCTCAGTCCCGGCACAGATGTATCTGATCACAGAACCCTTCCCTCACCTCTGACAAGACGTGTATTAATCACAACTTGTGAATGTGAGGAACGCCAGACCTCCACCGTGGTTTGGATTCCACGTTAAACTGTAGGTCCTCCATTTCATCTCACACTCACCCTACACATTAGCGTAAGTGCGTATGACCCGAACAGGTAGTAAGACGCGGTGCTAATAATAATAATAATGCATACATTAAAATACTTTTGATTCCATGTTGTGACAGTTGTATTAATTTACATGTTTTTGTTCGTTTGTGATTTATGTAAGTTTTGTTTTGATTTAATAATTCGATACAATTTTTAGCAATATTAAATTTGACATCAGAAACTTGCTAGTCTTGTTGTGTGTAATGATGATAAATAATTTACTTGCTATACAGTACCAGAGTAGGCTACCTATCTTTTTATACTCTTCCCTCTCTTTTCTGAATAAAATGTAAAAATTATGGTTAAAACATTTGTAGTTGTGACTAAAATGTGTATGGCCTATTTATATCTTTTCAAAAAATATGTCTAACTAAGCTGAAAAAACAAATCTGAACTCAAGATTCCCAATAGCAGTTTTGGTTGATATATTATGGGACATTATGGGTAAAATAGGCTAATTTATATCAATCACTCTGCTATAAATATTATTTTCCTTGTTATGTTAAATATATATATTTATATATCCTTATGTGTGCATGCACACACACAAACATGTTAAATAACTAATCACACTGTTCCCTTAAGAGGTAAGCAAAAAACTGCACGGAGCTCAAATAATAACAGATTCATACTTAATCCATCCTCACTAACTTTCTCCACACTTCCCTATCCTTGCATACTTCCTTCGCTTCAACAAAATCCATACACCGAGTCATACATGCTCTTTTATTCTTAAAACTCTTAATGTTTCTCTTTTTCACACATTTTTTGTCTATACAACATTTCCAACATATCCAAACCAACGTAAGGCGGTGCTTCTTTCACAATTACCTACTATTGGATTACGTACCTTCCAAACCGCACTCCTTCAGTACCTATTCATTACTGACTCTGTCCATACAAGTTTTACCACATACATTTCTTAGATATTTCATTCCAAACACATTCCCTTTGCTCTTGTGTTTCTCTTGACAAACCCACGTTTAACATCCATAAAACAATGTGTGCAATGACACACTTTTTATATATAATGCCATCTTTTCCTTTCTCGACATTACTACATTCTTTGCAATAGTCCACATCTAAATACTCTCTGAGATGCATTCATCCATCCTTCTATCTTTGCAAAACATTCTGCCCAGATACACAAAACAAACATAGAAATGTAAAGATAGGCCTGCTATTCTTTGTGGTGACTTATGTTCTTTGCATAGTAATGTGATTCATGATAATTTGTAGTGTATGATGACATCATTTTCTTATAGTTCCAGGATTCATTCCTCAACTGCACTACAATGTTTGATATAATAATTTAAATAAATGGTATATTTTTATAGATCTATATAATGTGTTAAGTTTATTATCTAAAGTTGAGTAAGTTATTTTTTAATACATCGCTAGTGACTGGATCTCTTTAGGTATTATTTTGAGCACTATGTAGCTAATTATATGTGAATAATACTATGAAATCATAGTAAATAGCGATGCTTTAAAGGTGGACAAGTGCTATGTGGTTGGGTGATTACTTTTGTTTTAGTTCTTTACAATTTAAAAATTATTCCTATCAACCCTAAGCTTTTAAATCAAAACTTTATATTTCTACAGCCAATAAATTGGTATCAATCTGTGCTGGACCCAAATCATGAAAATACAACTTTATAGTTTACAAAGATATCAGGCCTAAGGTAGCCTACCTGCTTTAGTGGCCGAATGATCTTTGCCATCACTCTCTTGCTAGAATGGCCTGATGACGGGGAGATCTGGGTTCAAATCCCGATCAGGTATGAGCGTGGTTTTTCCTAAATGCAAATGGTTTCCCACTTTCCTTCCACGCAAATGTGGGTAGTTTATTTATAAATGCTTCCTTCCTGTTCCCTACCTCATCAGAGTAATCATCATATATGCCTATATGCCTATAGTCTAAACAGGTAGTAAAACTCGGTGAAAAAATTAATAAAGAAAATGAGGATATTAAATAGGTCTGCCATCCTGAATTTGAAGATTTTGTAACTCACTTTTTCTTGTGCATCGTCCGTTTTTTCATAATCAGATAGTAATTCGAATTTTAGCATTGGGTTTTTAACCGAAGACATTTCTCCTTTACGTTTTCTTGCTCTGTATTCTGCTAATTTTTCTTCCATTCCTAAATTTTCTTTGTTTTATTTAAACATCTAGCTTCAAATATTAAAATATATTACGGATCAAATATTACCAATGACAGTTGACACGTATACTACAATATAAACAAAATATCAAGCAGGGTTGCCAACTCTATAGTCTTTATCGATAGTACACGGACAAAAGCCAGTAAAGTCGATACCGAACTACCATAGAAAAGGAATAATACTGCGTACTATTTTTGTACTTAGAATATCATTTCTCTGTAATAATGTTAAATAAATCAACAATCAAATAAGAGTATTCATGGCTGATTGAAGTAAATGTCTTCAGTGGAGTGTCATTGAAGGGAGAAAGAAAAAAAAAATACAAAGCTGTTGCCAGCACTTTACAAGTTTATTTACCTACTTAAATTTAATATTTTTCAAAACTACAGCTTATAAATAAACCAGCAGTATTTATTATTTTTACAAATTGTTAACAAAATAGAACAAATAAATAACCAATTTTAAGACGCACGAATCATTATAATAAAATAAATTAGAAGTATTTGGTGACTTTTGGTTGTTACGTAACACTATGGGTATTAACTAGGGATGGGAAAAACTGCTCCTTTAGTGGAGCAGGAGCAATCTGCTACTGCTCCACCACTGGACCTGTTCCTTTTACCTGCTCCTTTTTGTCACAGTTTCTATATACAAAACTACTCCCAGAGCCTAATTTTTTTAAGCATCGTGTCTACTGCCAGTTCGGTTTATAGCCATATGCACTAATTGCGCTAATTTGTTAGGGACGGAGATGGATGATTTTAGAGGAAGTGCACCCACATTTTTGTGAAGTGAGAGTGGAAAACATTTACGTAAAACCACCCTCATTGCAACCAACCAGGATCGAACCCCAATCTCCCTATATCGGCAGTTCAGTCTATTGCAAGAGTAACACCAGGGAATAGGGGTCTGCAACCCTTTTGATATCGTGGGCCATATGTGTTTAAAAAATAATAATTGTTGGACCTATTTGAAAAAAAAAAGTTCAACTTTACATTTTTCATGTAGCAATTAGTTATTAATTCTATTGAACACAATTGTTTTCTAAATATTTTTTGGGCTAAATAAAACCAGTCAGTGGGCCGTAGATTGCTGAACCTTGCCTTGAATCATTTGATCACCAAGTGGGCCCTTTCAATGTTCAACATTAACGTAGCAATTTATTGTGATAATACATTACATACTGTACTTGTATTGTGGAAATATTGTTTTTTACTACGAAAGCTTTCCTCCTAAAAACTCATTTGTGACTCCCCAAACCAACACTTAGCTAGGTCTATAATAGATAAGTAAGGTTGCGCTGGACCTGATCTCAGCGCTGTAACAAGAACACAACGTATCCACTTCCTTTCTACTGTACGACTGCTCCAAAATATCTCAGGAGCATAAAGGAACAAGGTTGTTCCAGACCTGTTACAGCGCAGCCTGTCACAGAGACGAGGAGCAAGGTTACTTTGGACCTGTTCCAGCGCTGCCTGTGACAGAGAGACGAGGAGCATGGTTACGCCGGACCTGTTACAGCGCAGCCTGTGACAGAGACGAGGAGCAAGGTTCCTCTGGACCTGTTCCAGCGCTGCCTGTGAAAGAAAGTAGAGAGACGAGGAGCAATGCCAAGCGTTGATAAACACTTCTAATACGTAGCTGTTTTGTGCTGCCATCTACCGTACAATATGGTAACGACGCAGTCTCGACTGAGAGAAAACAGTAGAAGCTCGGAGAAAACAAATGGGAATACAGTAATAGGTTTAACGTTTCAAACTGACCTGTGACAAAAAGGAACAGCTCCTTTCGTCTGTCAGGAACAGGCTGTGAATGTGACGTCAGAGGAGCAGTGACAAAGGAGCAGGTTGTGATTTCACAACCCATCCCTAGTATTAACCAGAACTAAATATCCCGCCAAATTTATTTATTTCATTAGAAGTATAGAAGTTTTTAAAGATTTATCTGTTGTAAGTGAATTCAGTTTATGGTGCGTTTCCAATAACCTGTATATTAGAATAGTTGTATATTTTCTTTTAGGATCAAATTATATGGAATTTTATTAATTTTAAAGTTGTAATTCAACGTTTCATGTGAGTTCATAGTTAGCAACTGATATTCTCCAAGTTCTTAATTATTTGTTATAAAGAATTATCCTTAAATTAAGGGAATTGTTGTCTTGGGAGTTAGGAGGCTATATACCATAATGTCACATTTGTCTATTGAGCTATGGCCGAAATAATTATCTTGGGTGAAATTGGTGTTTACCTTCCCACAGTGATAAAATGCTGGCTGGGATCAAGAGACTGTCTTTTATAGAGATTACTTTGTAAACATTGTTCTGCCATACTCGCAGGCTGTATCCGAATAGTCAAGTACACTTGACTTGATGCAGACTTGATGAATGTACACTTATCACACACTTGAGATCAAAGACTGCAACACCATTAGGACGACAACTATCCTTTCCACACCCTTGAGTATGCAGTGCTGCTTCCTACCAATGAGCTTAGAAACTATTTTAAACACCATCTATCAGCCCGTTATCACAGACAAGCTCTATCTCTAGCAGACGAAAAATAAACAATTGTCAGTCAAACACAACATGAAGTGTGTGTCTAGGGTGACTTGCTGGCGCCCTTGTACTCAAGGGTGTGTGAGGGGTGCATCGGCACACTTTGTGACTATTCAGACGGGCCTACACTTGATTACGGGATAGCCAATGTGACTATCAAGGGAACGCCAAGGGTCGACTGCCCGTGAAGTAGACTATTCGGATACAGTCATAGTCATCCTGTTCATAAATTGTTTTCTTAGTACTCCTTATTAGACAAAATAGAATAACTTACTAGGTTCATGGCACAAATATGTGTTGGTAAGATATTTGAATACTTATGGAAAATTATGTTATTATATGTAAATAATACCAAACAGTATTATTAATAACAATAAACTCTATTTGGTATCAGATAGATCAATATTATAACTAATGGCTGCTTGGATTAGACAGCGAAATTACTTTATTCACCTACATGAGAGGATAACATTGTTTCAATGTTGTTGAACATTGCTAGGAATGGTTCACCCCCAAAATATGTACTACCTACTGTCAAAATCAAAGGCATGAATCGCGTCTGGTAGTATGCAAACAATTTATTTTTACCCACTTCGGTGGCCTCATGGTTGAACACGCTACTATCGCAGTAGACTAGACTGCCGATGATAGGGAGATCGAGGTTCGAATCTCAATCAAGTGTACGCTACTGAGGTTTTTTTTCCAAAATGGTTTTCCACTCTCCCTCCACGCAAATGCGTGTAGGCCTACACTTCCTTTAGATCTTACCTTTTTATTCACAAAAAACAATTAGTGTAATTATAGTACATGTATAAGCATAATTACCCGAACAGGTAGTTAGACGCAGTGCTAAAGATATATATTTTTGAAAAAAATGTTTTCACAAACATAACACTAATTGATAACATTATTAATTATATTTGACAAAGAAAAGAGAAGGCATTAAGCATAAAAAGATTAAAGTACAAATTTAGAAAAAAAACAACTCGACTCTCCTATTTTAGCGGGTACCCTTAGACCAGTTCTAAGCAAACTACAACCCGCAACGACAATTTTTGTGGCTTTCACACAAATTTAAAACTTTTGTAATAATACTAACAAAAATGACAAATTAATTAAATAACCGTGCATGTTTTTGAACATGTAAACAAATAAGCAAGCTCATTTATAATGTTTGTTTGTTTTATTTTTCTTTAAAATGAGCAGTTAGCTCGTTACATTAAAGTTACAAAGAAACAGGTTCAGTTAACCATAAAAAAAGACAAGTACATAATACATACATATAATAGAAGATAAGTTGGGTGGGGGTGGGGGGGGAAGGTGATGCAGGTGAAAGATAAATTCAAGGATTGATTCATGACAACCATACTGTTGGTGAGGACATTCATAATTTAACCTTATTGGATGTTGCATGTTACATGTTTACAAGCATAGGCTTGTGTATTCAGTAATTACGGTAGGGATTAAACTAATAAAATGTATTTTTGTGTGAAAATAAAGTTCATCATTTAGTAAATTTAGATTTTTGTCATCACTAGATAACTTACAAATGCTGATGTGGCCCTAAGGGGGAAAAGTTTGTCCACCCCTGCCTTAGACCATATTGCTGAGAATTTCCTGGACTGTTTCAACCTCCTGAACCAACATAAATGTTTACCCACATTAGCCAATCAGAGAGAGGGAGGACCTACTTACTGTTTATTTGTCTCCTGATTAAATACAGATTGCACATCTTTCAATATTGTGACAATAATTAAACTCACACATAACTTCAATAATGAAAGACAGAGCACAATGCAAAAGAACATAGTAAAACATAATAAAATAATAGTATAATGCCCAAACAAATTGATTAAATTGTAATAGGAACATTAAAATTTATTTTACTATTCATTAAATATAATCGTTTAGGCATACTTTTATGAAGTACAAATTAACACTCGCTCTATAAACCTATTCATGAAAACATGGATTTTAATTGATCATTATTAATTTTATGAATATGTTTATCATTATTTATTTATATCATATTAATACTAGCTAATCCAAACTAACAAATTCTAATCCTAATATTGTTATAATCGAAAAATAAGATTAGGTAGAGTTCTAGATATTTGCAACTGTGTGATAAATTAATAAGTTGGTGTAACCATGGAGAAATATGTTTTATCGCACACACTAGTCAAGTAGTCGCTGTCTAATTCAAGAAACCATTAATCGTAAAATTGATCTCTCCGGTATCTTTATTGTAAAAAATAAAGCTTTTTTTTGTAGAGTTTTTGTTTCTTATAACATTGTTTTTCCTTCATACTATTTAAGAAACCTTCAAGACCTGTGTAAACCTCGAGATTTTTTTTTTAACTAAGCATGTCACTGTACAAATTCATCCTTTTACTTTATATTCCTGACACTCAACCACACACACGAGTGGTAAGGGAGGTCTACTGCGAGTATGTTTTAATCTTGAGCGGGGCTAAAATATTTCATTATGTTATTTGATTATACATATATTACAATCCTGGTTAGTGTTAGGTGTTTAGGCATACTTGTATGGTATGTCTAAACTTCTATTTGTGCTTTAATTTGCTTCTAAATAAAGAATAATTTTGAAAATTAAAATAAATAAGTCTTACAAATCCTCTTGTTTAGTGGTTTAGTGGTTCTAACACGTCTTAGTCACGCATGGAACATATGATTTGATGTAGGATAAAATGTGGTAAAATAATCATAGTTTTAATATAAGGATAAATTAGTCATAATAGTTTTTTTCAAAATAAAAAGAATTAACTTACAATGAAAATGCAAAGAAAATATATATAGGCCCTATTATATTATTTTGTACATTTATAATTACTGATAATTTATGAGAAGAATTGAACTGCTTGTGTGACTTTAAAATATCATTGAAATCTGGAGTAATTTTAGTGACCATCTCCTTAAGTTTGATTCAACACCGAGACGATTTTGTTTCGCATTCTTTTATCCTCAAAGAGCAGAAAAGGCTTGCTAGTACAGATAAATTGTTGGAAAAGGCATAAAATATTTTGTGCTTTTTCTGAAAGTTCTTTGTGCTGGTTGAAGAGAAAGCTAAAGGTATGTCACTGATTTCCTGGAAGATCTCGTGGGTCACCTGGACGAACCTCATGTACCCCATTTTGAGAATCTTTTCTCTAGTTTGTAAGATTATTGATGAAAAAATGACTACTGTTACTAATTAAAATAAATTGAAATGTGTGTTGTTTTAATTTGTCCCCAGATATGTTTTTATTCCTACGAATATATTTGTGTGTGTGAGTGTTGTACCATGCCAAGAGGAGCCCTTATTGTCTTTGAAGGGTGTGACCGAGCAGGAAAGACTACACAATGTAAAAAACTAGTGGATGCATTGGTACAGAAAGGCTTTCCAGCAAAATACATGAACTTCCCAGGTACAAGTACACACTGGTCGATTAAAATATTAAAACTCATTGATACTTAAAAGCTTTATCTTAAATATTTTTATATAACTAATTTTGTATTTCAATATAGGCCTATACCAGTAGCAATGTGGAAAGACCACTTTTTCAACGTGGGAAAACGTGAAAAATGTGAGGTCAAGTTGAATGAGAAGTTATAGATTAGGCTAGTTATGTAATTGTATTTTCTCTCTGTAATTCTGTGTTCCAAAGAAAGAAAAGAAATTAAATGATTGGGAGCGGCCTAATTGGCAAAAATCAGCCCAACCGAAACTTTTTTATGACTGATTTTCAATCAAAATACCATCAAATGTTTTTAAACTAAAGCTCAATTTGTATTTAAGGATACAAACATAATCATTTGCTGCAATTAACTTTTCAAAAGCACAAAAAGTTATCTCACACCAGCTGTTTATGTATTACAACAAATTGTAATTATTTTTTAGTTTGTAAACCACAAAAAAACACCCTCTTAATTTCCTTCCCCAAGAAAGTTTATGCTTTTCTTATATTGTATTTAAAATATGAAAATACGACAACTGTGGCTTGGAAGCCATAATTAACCTAACATAATAAAAATAAATATTAAAAATAAAAACATAATTGTGATATTTTAGATAATATTTATCTAAAATGTTTGAATTATATTCTAAAGTACGAAACATAAACTTCAATTTGACACAGAGTTGAACCAAATTGGTTAGTTATAACTTGTATATAAGTTATACCTACACACAAAATTTGAGATTTAAGGGCACATGACATTAGTTGATTTTATGTGAAACAAGACAAATGACACCTCGCCACAAGAACAAAACTTTAGGTTAAGGACGGGATCTTCAGAATCATTGAAAACCTAGAATCCCTTTAAGGGTAGGCCTATTTAAGAATCAATTTGAGATTAAAAAAATGTATTTTAAATTTTGAATTGGAATTTGTTCAAGAGCTCTTTTACTTCCTATTGGTGAGTTAAATCACCATAATTATAGTATATATTTAAAAACCAGATCTCAGACTAAAATGAATGTGTTTAGAAAAATATTGTTTACATTTAGTTACTATTTGTTTCTATAGCAAATTATGAATTAATATCATAAACAAAACCTCTTGGGTTACTAGTGTTTTCTAGGATTTGATTTTCAGATCTGAAATTTGTGATTCAAAGGTGAAATGAGAATTCAGATTCATAAAATAGTGGATTCAATTCATCTTTACTTAGTACCTTTGGCTTAGTGTGTAGATGCTCTGCAACTGAGCTAACCAAGTTTTTCCTGTGCCTAAATTCATAGACTACATTATTTTAAAACCGAGTTACTGATTGTCGTGTGATCGCCAGATACATTTTAAAAAGCAGAAAAATTTGACCTGTGATTATCTAATTGTGGTGCCAAATGATACTTTTGTTTGTATGACCTTGAACTTAGGTCATACCTGGATAGATCAAGGGTAAGAGTATTGGTGTAATAACTCAACAGTCCCAGTTTCATTAACTACATGTGGTATTTTTCAACATAACATTTGAACAACTATGTTTTTTTACATTTTATTCCACTTTAAAAATGATGAACTCGTTCACACTAAGGTTTATTAACATTTTCCACATTTTTCAATATTTTATTTGTCTCTCTGGTCTATTAGTTAAACTGTTATAAATGTTTGCAGGTTAATGAACTTTCCAAATGTAAAGCAGCATGTGTTGCTTACAGATCGCACTACTCCTGTCGGAAAAATAATTGACGGCTACTTGGCAAATAAAACAGAACTGCCTGATAGAACCATTCACCTTCTCTTTTCTGCTAATAGATGGGAGTGTCAGTAAGTTGATCAATTATGTTTTAAAAATGGTTTTGAAATTTCTCAAATTATTCAAAATCGCTATGTATTATTTCAATCCTTTAGTCTTAAGAAACATTTAGTCACACAATTAATGGACCTAGCTCTTGCTTGTAAGCCATAATTCACTTATAAATAACCCACATCAATGGCGGTCTAGGACAACTGGGCGCCGCCAACTGGGCACCGCCAACTGGGCACCAGTGCAAAAATGTAATAATAGTTTTTTTACTAACTATTCATTTTTGGAGTTGTTCTGAAAAAAAATTAATAACAGAGGAAACTAAATTTGTATACATTTATAAAGTTAAACTAATTAATTTTGAAAATTATTTTATAACACATAAAAACATGGAAAATAAGAATTTTGTGTAAAATAAACCACATAAATATGAACTAACCTAACCTAACCTAACCTAACCAGCGCCTAGTTGTGTTTTAATATCTTACAATTATAACATTAAACCATGGCACCCAGTTGTCTTGGCGCCCAGTTCGCAAGCGCCCAGTTGGCAGCACCCAGATGACGGTGCACAGTTGTCTGGATCCTCATTGATGGGTATGGGGAGTATAGATCAAGCTCATGGCTGGTGTTTTCTGGGTTGTACAAGCTGGTGTTTGTTTAATGGTTTATTGCTCTCCTTACACACAAATGCAAGTGCATTTCCTCTAAATTATAACTTCCACATACCCATCCCATTGGTTTAGTTAAATGCAGATAGCCCAGGCTGAACTGAAATTGAACTAATTTTTAAAACATGTATTTAAATCTTAAAACAATGTTGCAAGGTTTTTACTGTGATGCACCACCTTGTTTGAGCTGTGTTATCTACCTATACCTCAACTTTATTATTATTATTATTTTCTTATATGACAACTAGAAAAGTTATTAGATATACTTTTATGTATTCATACATTAAGTCATGTGAATTTCATTTTTGTAAGTTTTGATATTTTACTGGTATCAATATCTATAAAATAACACTAATAATATACTAAAATGTTATCAATGTTGAGCGCAAATTAAAAAAAAATATTTCATAAAAGGTGCGTCAAATGTCCATTTGTAAGAAAATCAAGGTATAATTACTCATTAGCTGTGGGATGGGACAAGCTTTTAATGAGTCTTGGCGGCCTGTCGGTCTCTCAGGCAGGTGAGTGACTACCGGACCGCCAGACACACTTGTTTTAAATTTTACATCCATTACTGTTTCCACATTGAGTCACTTTTTTATTCAAGCTGTATATTTTCCACTACAGGATTGCTAGGCCTGTCATAACTTCGTGTGACTTATAATCTAACTTAACACTAGGACAGACACAACATCCAGTCCCCGGCCGTTAATTCATCACTGTGAAAGGGTAAACCCTCGTTTCACCAATGATACATTTTTCGGCCATATCGGAAAATAAAACTCGGTACCCTTAGCTCAGTAGACAGACACGCTACCGATTGAGCTAAGATGTCGGATTCCTGTTTTAAATGTTTCCTAATAATAACAAAACAAAGTTTTTAAAAGCACTTAAACACAAGGGAACCACATTAAGTGAATTTCAAATTCTAACCAGTGTCTCTCGGAAGTAGTTATCTAGCATCTGAAGTTCAACATTATTGGCCGTGGCCAAAGTTAAAATAAATAACTTTTTTTTATTTCAGGCCAAAGATGATTAGCCTGCTAAATGCGGGTACCACCCTTATAGTTGACAGGTATTCCTTCTCAGGGATAGCCTTTTCTGCCGCTAAGGAGGTGAGTATCGTTCCAGATGCCTGCTTGTATATCTGATTAAAACCAACTTCATTATAACAAATCTATTTACAGAAACCAATAATATATAAACATTGACAAAAGAAAAACAAATTAAAATTGAATCGAATATATAATTTAAATAGAATAAATTCAAGATTAAGGGATTAGATGAAAATAATTGATTTTCATGAGATACACCCATTCCCTCTTAGTCTAATGGCAGCTCTGCAAAGTGTAAGTTATGTTCATCTTTGTCCAATGGCAACAGAACGATGTAAGGTGTGAACAATATTCCTCTTATCTAGTGGTAGCAGTGTCAAGTGTGAACTTTGTTCCTCTTTGTTTTGTGATAGTAGTTAGTGTGAACTGCGATCTTTTTAAAATAATATTATTGATATTTCCTTGTTTGAGGGAATGGATCTGAAATGGTGTCAGAATCCAGAGACTGGTCTTCCTAAACCGGATCTGGTGTTTATGTTGAATCTGAATACCAGTGTGATGATGCAAAGAGGAGACTTTGGATCGGAGAGGTACCTACCAAACATCTGCACCCTATTTAGTTCCAACACTTACATTTTGTTTTATCATTTAAAGAACGAAAAGTGCTCTAGCAATTTTATGCTGCCAAATTCACACATGTTTAGTTTGTAGAAAGTATAAAAAAAATTCTCACTGCATAATAAACACAATATAAAACTTGGCTCAAATAATGTTTTCTTTGGTGTGGCTACTAAATTAGTATTTTGGTCTGATGGTTCTTCTAAAAGGCCTTTTTTATTGCCTGAACTCTATATAATCCTAAACGATAATAGGATTGATCCTCTTTTTAAAAAAGGCCTTTCATCCCCACCAAAATTAGATCACAGTGAAATCTCTTAATAGCAAACACCTTCTGGTTTCGTTATTTGGAAAAATATATATTTAAAAATAATTAGCGTGCTTGAACACAGTTTAATGTATATGACCCTATATACTGTGGAGATTAATTACAACAATCTAATTACTGTATTGTGCACTTGTTTGCAGGATAATTATGAGGAGTGAATAGATATTGTACAGATTGCATAATACACAAGACAATGCACAAATAAAATGATATGTGAAAATTAGAACTTCTGTAATCATCATCATAATCATCATCATCATCAGTTTCCAGCCTGTGGTTGGGTCAGTTTAGTAAAATGCCTTCATCTTCTATCCTTCCACCATTCTTCTCCTCTCACTTGAACACTTTCTGTTATCTACTTCTCCCATCTCTTTCTAGGCCTCCCTTGCGGGATTTTTCTTTCATACTTCATTTCCAACATTTTTTTTGCATCCTCTCTTTTTTTTTTCACTGTAGGCTGATACTATGGTTAGGCTATTTTAGAAACTTTTCCTAGAGGGGGGAAAGGGATCCCTGACATTTCTACAGGAAAATACTGTATATGTCCGCTGTCTTTAGTTGTGTCCGCGTTCGTTATTGAAAAAATCAGTTATGGAAAGTCGTTTCACTGTGTTTTTTACCCAGGAAATTTAAACTGTCTGCTATAAAGAATAATCTGCTATTCAGAGGTGTCTGCTAGAGAAGATTTCACTGTATAACCAAACTTTTAGTTTAATCTTAAACTTTTATCATCCATGTCAGTGCTCTCAGGGTGAAATATGTTACTCTTATAATAGACTAGGTTGCCAGTGACAAGCAACCTCGTGTTTCCTACTCTCTCTTTCTCTCTCTCTCTCTCTCTCCATTCAAATGTGACTACATTTTATATAAATTCCAACTTTCTCATCCCCACCCATCAATGTGTAAAATATGCTGATAGTCTGGATGAGTAGTAAAACTGAGAGCACAAAAAAACTAAACATTTTTATCAATTATTTAAATGTTAGCTAAGGGGTCATCCATAAACCATTAAACACTTTTTAATACGGTTTTTGACCCTCCCCCTTTCTCTTTCCATGTAACACCAGGTAAACATTTAGTGTGACCCCCCTTTCTCTTTCCATGTAACACCAGGTAAACATTTAGTGTGACCCCCTTTCTCTTTCCATGTAACACCAGGTAAACATTTAGTGTGACCCCCCTTTCTCTTTCCATGTAACACCAGGTAAACATTTAGTGTGACCCCCTTTCTCTTTCCATGTAACACCAGGTAAACATTTAGTGTGACCCCCCTTTCTCTTTCCATGTAACACCAGGTAAACATTTAGTGTGACCCCCCTTTCTCTTTCCATGTAACACCAGGTAAACATTTAGTCTGACCCTCCTTTCTCTTTCCATGTAACACCAGGTAAACATTTAGTGTGACCCCCCTTTCTCTTTCCATGTAACACCAGGTAAACATTTAGTGTGACCCCCCTTTCTCTTTCCATGTAACACCAGGTAAACATTTAGTGTGACCCCCCTTTCTCTTTCCATGTAACACCAGGTAAACATTTAGTGTGACCCCCCTTTCTCTTTCCATGTAACACCAGGTAAACATTTAGTGTGACCCCCCTTTCTCTTTCCATGTAACACCAGGTAAACATTTAGTGTGACCCCCCTTTCTCTTTCCATGTAACACCAGGTAAACATTTAGTGTGACCCCCCTTTCTCTTTCCATGTAACACCAGGTAAACATTTAGTGTGACCCCCCTTTCTCTTTCCATGTAACACCAGGTAAACATTTAGTCTGACCCTCCTTTCTCTTTCCATGTAACACCAGGTAAACATTTAGTGTGACCCCCCTTTCTCTTTCCATGTAACACCAGGTAAACATTTAGTGTGACCCCCCTTTCTCTTTCCATGTAACACAGGGTAAACATTTAGTGTGACCCCCCTTTCTCTTTCCATGTAACACCAGGTAAACATTTAGTGTGACCCCCTTTCTCTTTCCATGTAACACCAGGTAAACATTTAGTGTGACCCCCTTTCTCTTTCCATGTAACCCCAGGTAAACATTTAGTGTGACCCTCCTTTCTCTTTCCATGTAACACCAGGTAAACATTTAGTGTGACCCCCCTTTCTCTTTCCATGTAACACCAGGTAAACATTTAGTGTGACCCCCTTTCTCTTTCCATGTAACCCAGGTAAACATTTAGTGTGACCCCCTTTCTCTTTCCATGTAACACCAGGTAAACATTTAGTGTGACCCCCCTTTCTCTTTCCATGTAACACCAGGTAAACATTTAGTGTGACCCCCCTTTCTCTTTCCATGTAACACCAGGTAAACATTTAGTGTGACCCCCTTTCTCTTTCCATGTAACACCAGGTAAACATTTAGTGTGACCCCCTTTCTCTTTCCATGTAACCCCAGGTAAACATTTAGTGTGACCCCCTTTCTCTTTCCATGTAACACCAGGTAAACATTTAGTGTGATCCCCCTTTCTCTTTCTATGTAACACCAGGTAAACATTTAGTGTGACCCCCCTTTCTCTTTCCATGTAACACCAGGTAAACATTTAGTGTGATCCCCCTTTCTCTTTCTATGTAACACCAGGTAAACATTTAGTGTGACCCCCCTTTCTCTTTCCATGTAACACCAGGTAAACATTTATTGTGATCCCCCTTTCTCCTACCTCCAGCCTATGCTAACATTTATTTCATAGGGAAACTCTTGTGTCACTAAAAGAGTCACTCAGATTTAATAACACTCAGAATAAGACAAGTATGTTTACTAACGTTGAAAACATGAACAATAATAATACTTTTCCAACATGATAGTTTAAGTATAACATCTGTACTACATAACACTTTGATGTACCCACCCTAACCCTATGTAATACCATGTAAACACTAAAGCTCACCCCTCAAAACAACGCTATATGGTGTACACATGAGCCCTAATCAGTGGTGGCTGCTGATGTAATAACTAGGGTGTTAACAAAATCAAAATTGTAATGAATAATATTTTTTCAAATATAAACACATTTAGTTTGATTGTATCAAGACAATACCAAACATAAAGTTATGGACCCATATAAAGTTTAATTTAATTAACATATCACATGCATAGGCCTATATGTAAATAGACATATATGCATTTACATACATATTTACATAGGCCTACGTATGTGAACAAAAAGTAACTATTTAAATCTACTTACCACAAAGTGACACAACGTTGAACCAGTCAAGTTAAACTCGCTTGTCTTCAGGTTAAACGAAGTATACATACATTTACCTGACCTAACATTGACGATAATAATAATGATGATATTCTTTGGAGATTTGAATTTTTGTGTCTTTAATTTTGCTTGCTTATATTAAATAGTCTGATTAGCCATGCTTTCTTTACACAGTAACGAGTAAGGTAAACAATACAAAACGTTGATTGAACTAAACATACATTTAGTCAAGAATATTTCTGGTAAATGTTCACTTATAATTTGTGTTTGTTATCACATTTTTTGTTTTGCAAATCTTTTCATTTAAATTTGATTTATCAGATCCTAGCTAGCCTTTTAATTACTATTCTATCCTGATGAATTAATGTAACACTATTTAGAATATATTGCATTGTATTCATCTTTAAAAACATTATAGAAAATAAAAATTACAATGCTATGTCTATTTACACTCTCGATAATCTAATATGTGTATTATAATATTCTATATTCTATATGGTAACCCAAAGTTTAAACAAAGTATCTTTGTGTATATTTTAAAAACTTCACTCCTGAATTATCAATCTTGGTGTGACTGTACTCAGAAGGGTCCCAAACGTCTCTGTTTGCTTGGATCAGCTCGAATGGCTCGACTCTGTAGAGGGTTGTGAAAGAGGAAGTTAGTTAAAACACTAAAATGTTCACATTTTCCTGGTTAAATCTCCCTCCATAAGCATATTTCAGCTCTGTGTGACATTTTTAAAGGTATATTTGCATGCATACATTTCATGTTTTTTTAGGGCCTAGCTATTATTAATTATGCTCTTTCTCGTGTCCAGGTATGAAGTGTTGGAATTCCAGGAAAAGGTCCGCAGTAACTTCCTGCTCCTACAAGACGCAACCTGGAGAGTGAGTTCATTTTACTTTGTAACAGGATGTGGGGGTTGTCTGGTTCTTATTTAGAGTAGAATTGATAAAGAGGTTGCTACTTGTGCTCAAACTTTTATTGTTAATCCATTGATGAAAATAACTTTTATACTTTGTATTCAAAGGATGAAAGAAATACACAATATGAAAATAATAAGAAAATTAAATAGTATAGTCAGTTATTCACCCATAAACAAGGCTACTTGGAACACAAAGGAAATTATAAATATATGACACACAGTAGATTTTGGTAGGAATAAAAATTTAGAAAATGCGAACAAATTTTTGTGCAATCAACATTGATAACATTTGACTATATTATAAGTGTTATTTTATACGTATTGATCATATATATCTAAAGGGACAGCTGCAGATAACATGACTTGATATATATCATTTATTTTATTTTATCACTGCATCTTAATACAGGTTCCCGTTATTTTATTTTAGCACCGCGTCTTACTACCCATTCGGGTTGTACACTCTTTTACTAATTACGTTAATTAGGAAAGGTAATATTTATTGGAAATGTACCCGCATTTGCCTACAGGGAGAGTGGAAAACCATTTTGTAAAACCACCTTCAGTATGCCCGACCGAGATTCGAACCACGATCTCCTAGTCATCGGCAGTCTAGTCTAACACGAGAGTATCACGTTAGACCATACGGTCACCGAAGCAGGTAATTGATATATAAATGCATGAAAGTAGATCCAGTAACTTTTCTAGTTGTCAGATAGAGTTCTTCTTATGAAAATTGAACTGTTTGGTTACAATTTTGTTAATAGTCTTTGACACCTTATTTTATAATGCTGGCTGTGACTGGCTACACATTGTGTTCAACCGATTAAACCGCGCGCCAAGTTTGAATTGCAAGCTAACCACTCGATTATTGTCTGCGTGATGTGTGATGAGTCATGCGAGTCACATCACTACCACCTTCAAACTTTACATTTCGCATCTGTGCGATACAATGAGTCATGTAAACCACATCACAGCCCTCCCTCCTTCCCCTAACTCTTGAGTGTGGATTTTTAACATAAACTACCTACTGTGCCATCGAGGCTGCTACTTTAAAGTACCGATAGAATAAAGGTAGCAGCACGTACGCGAAAGTAAATACCTTACCACCATTTTAACTAAGACTGGTTAGATCTTTTATGTTAAAACATTACCTTTTGTTGAGTTCTTGTGCACGGGCTTAGTATTTACCTTTCTATGTGTGTGTTTATGTTTTAGACATTTCTAGTTTCGTTAAAGTCAATTTTGTCTGTTCAAAATGGTGTCTAAATTTTGTGCAATCCATCTACAACTCCATTTGCAAAGAGAAGCAGACAAAATATCAGCCTATCTGTGAAAATTGACAGTTGAGGGGGAGGTTGGGAACCCAACTTCTAGACTTTACATTGATCCTTATGGGAAAACGTAATTTTTATAACTTTGTTTTCTATAAAGTTGCGTTTTTCAGGAACACATCTCAATGCTATAGCTAGACTTACTGTAACTCATTAAGACAAACTGGTACTTCCTTAAAGAGAAAACAAAATAAATAAAAGGATTCCTTGTTTAGTGAGTTGCGTTGTACGTTTCATACTTCCTCTCCCTCCAATGTAGATTACAGTGGACTGTAATGATAATTACCAATTTTAAATGTCCATTAGCAATAATGTTCCTATCCTCCTTTTAAAAGTCATATTTGATTTGTTTCTTTTATTTTAACTTATCCCTCTTGTTTGATTTATAATAATTAGAACATATAGAGGAATCCGACACCTTAGTTTAGTTGGTAGTGTGTCTGTCTACTGATCTTAGAGCCCCGGGTTTGATTCCCGGAGTGGCTGAAAAATGTATCATTGGTGAAATGTGAGTTTACCCTTTCACAGCAATGAATTAACTATCGGGGACTGGATTTTGTGCCTATACTAGTTTTAAGGTAGATTATAAGGTATATGAAGCTACAACAGGCCTAGCCAGCTGGTAGTGGAAAAATATATGTCTTGAATAAAAAACTGACCCAGGCCATAGGCTGGAAACAGTAATGGATGTAACGTAAAGAAAATATAAAGCGTTTAACTTTAGTTTTTTTCACCTATTATTAGCACCATTTTAGGCTCTCCCCATAAATATTAATTATGTTAATAGATTAGGGGAGAGGAAGGTAAGTTTTCACTTTTATTTCTGTTAGTGACAGGAGTTTGGTCCTTAACTAGTATTAGTAGTTAAATATGAATATGAATAAGAGTCTGGTTGTTTGAAATTATAAAAAAAATGAGTTACATTGAAAAAGCTACACGGAGGAGGGAGTACAAATGACTTACAATGAAAAGAGAAACAGGTTTAAACCAAAGTAAATGGCAACAGTGTGAAAGAATTTGGCGCATGGAAACGTGATCCTAGGGGTGATACGGAGGAGAGGGGGATGTTCTTCCAGCTCCTTAAGAAAATTGACAAGGTGCATGCATAGGAACACCCACTGATATTTAGCTTAAATCAAAACAGTTTCCAATCAAATTACCTTAGACATGCGCTAAGAATACCACAGTTGTTAGCACACTCCGACTTATAAAGGGGACCAGCTTTGTTTACGAGGCTTCCACAAGTTAATTTAGGCTATTTCTCCCTCCCGCCCCTCTTCCCATAGTTGATAACTTATCTAGCACCCTGGAAAACATAATTTAAAGAAAGGAAAGGGAGGCAACAGGAAAAGATGAATAGGTATGACCTTGATAGAGACAAACTTTTTTGTTCATTCTTTCATCTTAGTTTTTTCTTCGCATATGAATTAGATTTTAATTTTCTGGTACATTCTTTTACAGTTGGACACAAAAAATTATAAAAATAAATAACCATGATTCTAATTTATGGAAATGTGCAGTGGCTTAGATCATAAACTGGTTAGGCTGTTTGTAAGATACCTTGATATTTGTTTTTATCATAGAATGCTACTCCATCAAAAGGAACATACAACTTTAAAAGATTTGGGTGCCATACCAAAATTGTGTAACAATAAAAAAAGATGTGTAAAAATGTTTATGCAATATATTTTGAACTGTTTTAGATGATCTCATCAATACTCTGTTTTTTATTCCAGAATATAGATGCAGATAAAAATATTGAAGATTTGCACCAGGAATTATTGAAGGATTCTTTAAGAACTATTAAAGAGTCAAAAGAATCGATGCTGCAACATCTATGATCATGAAGAATTATGATTACTATTCCTTTTAACCTCAATGCATCCCTGTGATCTATTCCAGATGGCTGTGAGAAGATACAATTCCATATCTGAACAGAATCTAACTACCGTAATATTCATATTTGATTTCAAAGCTATGATTCATAATGTTTTTGAACTATTTAATTGAATTTGAAATTTTTAAAGTCAAACTTTTGAGTACCGGTAATTTAACTTTTTATAGAAACTAACATTGATTTGTTTTTAAAATTCAATCAACAACTTCATCTTAACATTTGAGGTACTAAGTAATGTGTCTTGAAATAATTTGTAAAGTACATTAACAGGGTGTCCAGAAACTTGGAAAATGGGGGAAAGTCAGGGAATTTGGTTGGTCAGGGAAAAGTCATGTAAAAGTCAGGGAATTTTGATCAAATTTCTCGAATTTTCACATATTCACTAAAAATACGCAACTTTTATTTACAATAGTCAAAATAACACTTTCTTTCAGTTAATACACACCGCTAACTTATTTTAACTCAGTTATTCCTGTTGAGCACATTAATTCTCAACTCTCAAAGTAACATGTGATTTTCGAATCGTCTTGGTACCATTCTACCACACGTCTTCAGCCAAAGTTGAGTCATAGTTATGTGAATGCAGGTGAATTCGATTACATTATAGAAAGAATAAACCAAAAAAGAAATTTGTCTCACAATAATTTTAAACTCTGTTGCATTGTGATCTTTTAATGTATCAAAATGATCTGACTGAAATCTAATTACCCAATGGCCCATTGTTTTGTTGTTGAAATCCCTTAACTCCTTCATAGAATAACACAATTTAACAATGTGTATATGTCTAAAAATATTATTATGTCAAGTTGAATTCTTAATAAATGAATGTTTGTGATATTTAGTGACTGGAAAAATTGAAACTGGCTCTGGAAAACCTGGAAAAGTTAGGAAATTTTAAAATATAGTTTTGCTGGACACCCTGTTTTAAGCATGCTATTACATATCATTAAATAAATATGAAACAATTTTAGAAAAATGAAGCGCGAAAACTCTTTAATACATATTTAGTCTAGAAGGTCTATGACCTTTGATTTTTTCATTTGAGTCAAACTCGAGTTGAGTATTTAAAAAAGCTTCCAAGTTCGAGTCTTACCATTGCGTTTTAAAAATTGATTTGAAGTACATCAAGAGGTAGATTGAAAATGATGAGCATAAAAACTTTCATTATCGATCCCAAGCTTTACTGATTTGCTCGGCTCGAAGCTCATAGTCTGAGGACTCACAGAACTCTACTATTACAAACTTCTTTGATGCCACATGGAAAATTCCTCAGTAAATAACAGAGTGAACATGCAGCATTGAAATATTGAAGTTTTTGTAAATATATATTAGTGTTTTTTTTTGTGCTTCATTTTCCACAATTCCATATTTATTTAATTGTATATTATAAGTCATGTATCTGAGTTTGCATATTATTTTAGTGGATCAACTCACATCATTTGACTTTGGCATATAAATTTGTGAATTATATATCAATAAACCTGTGTGAATCCATTATTTTCAGTTTTGAATTGAATCTTAATCTTGAATAACCTACTTGAATCGAATCTGAATCAAAACTCATGTCTAAAAAAAATGTTAGATCTCATGTTTAATTTATTTTTTAGAATTGAATATCATGCTTAAAAATATTGGATCAAATATTTTATTTTATGATATTTTATTTATATGATAATGTTTCAAATCAAATCCAAGTTGAATATATTTTACTATGTTACATTTTCAAATCCAATCCAATAGTAAAATATTTTGAAAAATGTTGGTACACATTTTAGGTTTATTAAAAAAAAATGCAATACATGGCACTATTCTCAAAATGTGAAAAATCAAATAAACTTCACACCACTTTTTAAATTATAGTGTGAAATTTGATTAATATCTATTAAAAGGTGCACCTCACTACTTTTAAAAAATACAAGATATTCACTCTCGCAAACAACTGTCAGCCACGTGATTCCTTTATGACATAGAACTCAAGTTAATTTCTCTGTTCACTCCACCGTGAAGCTGGTTTCACGTCTAATTGAATATATATATAATTATTTGTTAAGTAAGAATGAATTATACATTAAAAATACTCCATGGCATGAGCTCGAGCTATACGGACCAAGCAGCTGCTGCCTTAAGCAATGTTCTTGCTTACCTTTGCATGTGTGGTCAGCACAACGAATCCTCTTGCCGGTAAGCTCACTTTTCTAGACCGAAGCTGCTACCTATTTATATAAGTAATTCCTCATTTGTCCTCATGATTCTTGAGACCCACTCTGTTACAGAAAAATTCTAGAAGCTCTGGGGATCAAACCAAGGAACTCTGACCACTAGACCACAGAGGCAGTCAATACGAATTATATATTGGAATTTTGAGCTGAGCCCATCAAATCTGAATCTTAATATTTATTTCGATTCAAAATTTTAAATCAAATCTGAATCTTCCAATATTAAGATTCAAAATTTCTAATCGAATCTGAATCTTGGTAATTTCGAAGGTTCACACAGGCTTAAATATCAACAAAGTATAAATTATTTGAATAGGTGTTTTATGTCATTAGTTTTTTAATGGCCAATATTAAAAAATAATAGAATATTGGATTGAGAACATTTTAGTTTTAAAATATATGTTTTAGATCTTGTTTTATACATTTTCATTACAAAATATTTGATTTAAAATGGATTCATAACTAAGATTCAGATTTGATTTGAAATAAAAACATCTTGGATTCACGCAGCCTATGGTTAAACAAAATATAAAATGCTTTTCTATTGATAGTAAAAATACAATTTAAAAACTTTTGTATGAATATTAATTTTTAAATTTTTACTGATGTCATATTTCACACAATTCTTTGTTTGAAATTGAAAACAATACTAAAATTAATTTTATAACTACAAATTAATAGACATATATTTAAAATGTATTCTAATAGATTATAAAGACTAGAAAAAATTAATTATCTTCAAACAAATTACTTCAGATTTTAAAAGAAATTTTATTATAATTATTGTTATTTTAAATATATTTTGTTTTGATCTAAACATCCAAGTTGTAATTTCATTTTAAAGAAATTTTTTAAAACAATTTTAATGCCTATTGTTTTTATTTGCATAATTAAGGTTTAAAACTATATAAAATAGTTATTCAACTCAATACTTGGAAGCTTTCTGAAAAGCTTGTTCGAGATCAACTCAAAAAATAAAATGGAGCTTACAGACTCCTGATACATATATCAAAAGCTCTATCATTCTTTTCCAATTGCATATATCATCACCCTTACCCCCGTCTCACAGTGCCATCCTTTTAGGAAGGTGTATTGTACATTTCACATTTCCCCCTGAAGAGTGCCAATAGAATGAAACCTATGTTGAGGATTGGGTAATAACGGTCAATTTTTTCAAGAGGGAGCCGCCATTACCTCTCTTACAATTTTCACACTTTGCACTGCTGCCACTGGATAGAGGTATTGGCCGTCTCTTAAAGAAAACCAATCGTTACTTTAACCTTATCAGTCATAATTAGGTCATTAATCTTGCAATTGGTTTGCTACGGCTCTCCACTGCCTATCCTGGGCCCAATGTTTTACATATCTATACTTTCTGCCAACATCGGTCACCATCTGATTCATGTACTACAGTCTTGGTCTCCCAATCCCTATTCATAGGTTTAGTCAAACTCTAACGCTTTAGAATAGTGAAACACACAACACAATTTCCTAATAAAGAGAGGAAGGAAAAAAAATAATTGAAATAATTCCTGGACATACGACACATATATACCTATGTACGCTGTTCCCTAATGATGTTGGCAAAAAACTGTGCCTATAGTTAAAAAAAACTCTCTACTTATTCATCCTCATTAACTTTCTCCACACTTCCCTATCCTTGCATACTCCCTTTGCTTCAACAACATCCATACACAGAGTCATACATGTTCTTTTATTGTTAAAACTCAATGTTTCTCTTTTTCACATATTCGTCTACAACATTTAGCCACATCTTGTATGAGTTACATAACTGCACTTAAAGTATTAAAATAAAGCATAACAATAGACAATATTTAAATCATATTTATTAATACTTTAAAAATCTGCAAATACATTAATTACAGTTAAAAGTTCACAATTTGTATTAATAAGTAAATGTCAAAATACATTTTCTTTGTGTCATAATAAAAGTGAAAATTAGTTAAGACTATTATGGGTGTGCGAAGTTTCATAACTTTGACTTGGCTTCGAAACAAACATCAGCTTCAACTTTGCTTCAAAAAAATAAAATTTGTCTTCAAAGCTTTGCCTGTAAAAATATTGACAGCTAAAATACTAAATTTATATTCAATTACTGCCATTCTGATGGACATTACAAATTAATATTCATATGGAAAAAATTTGAAGTAAATGATTGCATTGATTTATAAGATTGAAACAAAATATAACAAACAATTGTGCAATAAAACATTTTACAATTATTTTTAATGCATAAAGAAATTTAAATAACCACAATATAATATTTTTTCAAGCGTAAAACAACTAACAAAAAACATTTAAACCTCAATTTGGCTTCTAGAATGTTTCTTATATTTAATTCGAGTCCGCTTCAAATTGAAAAAGTGGGCTTCGCACACCCCTATTTAAGACCACTTTATAAGAGATGCCAGCACCTACATTTTGAGGAACTGCATTCAAAGGGTACAAACTAACCACTTTTCTGTGTAGACATTAATTATTCAACCTTAAAAATCCATATTATAAAACTCACTATTCTAGACCTCAATCATTGGCAAAATGCACTTTTTAAAATCATTAGCTAAGCAACAATTATAATTAATTACACTTATAAGTACCCAACTATGCTCTTCATATCACTTGTAATACAAACATTTAAACAATAATTTTAACTACACCTTAACGTAAGTATTACACATTGTTGATTAAAAACTAGACTTTTCTTATGAGGATAGAATTTATAACTAGAGATTTAACATTTTATATTCTACTCAATATTATCATTTTTTAACATCAAATTTTTGTTCCCTGGTTATAAAATTTTAACATAAAATTTTGAGCCTCGTTTCAAATTGATCATCATTTATAATTCCAATCCTTTTCCATTTTTACAACTTCCCACATTGCTTTTGCATTGTAAAAAAAATACCACAACTCACAGGATTTTTTTCACTCATATAAACAGAAACGTAATATATTCAATGACAGTAAATTGTTTCCTTACTATATCACTTAAAGTTTAATGTTTAAAAATGAGGTGGCCCAATGACTACATAATTTTATAATAAAGGAAATTGATAAAACTAAAGAAAAGGGAAAAATAAACTACTAAGAGTAAATATGATGAAGAAAGTCCACCTAGGGAAAGAGGAAAAATATGTGAAGAATCCAATGCACAAAGGTGACATCTTCTTCCTTTCTTCTGTCTTCTATAGTAGAAGTAGTCACACACATTTTAACACAAATAGAATAATATTTCGGCATTCTTGCTTTTATCAAACACAATCATCACTTAACGCAAACAAATCATCTTCGATATTGTAGTTGAAACATTGATGTCATTGGAACGGAAAGATAAATGTTTATATTGAAAGCCAAGTATCATTTTTTTGTGAAAATTAATGCTTTTTTCATTTATTCTTATCTTGCACCATTTTGTTTACTCATTCTTAAAAACTATACATATATACATTATTTTATATATGTGTTTAAGTACATAGTTGAAGACTAATGTAGTTAGAATATTTCAGTAAATAATAAATAAAGTTGAGCTATTTTATGTGCTATTTACTTTTTTTTCAAATGCATATTATTCTCCAAATAATGTGTCAAATGTATAACACATTGAAAGTCTCTTGTTATAGCTGTTTATAAAATCAAAACTCATTTCTCTGTCAATTTTATCCTTACCAATTAGTTTCACTCATTTAATATGTTTAATAGTTAAGTCCAAGTAGCACCGTAAAATAAAAAGAACTGCTTATATAGTACCTTTTATGCAACAAACAAGTTAAAACAACCTTTAAACTGCGCGAACATTGACTTGTGCAGATCACATGACATAATAGATGGATATACACGAAAAAACTTAATTTCAAGGGAAGTGTTATGCATAGCCTTACATAGGTGTGTGTACCGGAGGGGAGGGTCAAGTGGGGTGAAATTTCCCTATAATTCAATGTAAGTCTGTATATCTAGACTGATAATAGCTCTCACCCAGGGTAGAATGGGATCCACCCTTCCCCTTACATTGCTAATCACCGGGATAAACCTATCTAACATCACTATTTACATACAAAGTCGGAGACTTAAAAAGAGGTAAACCCCGCAACACTGTAATTGAGGGGGTTGGGCCAAAATAGTGCTAGGCTTAATTTTGGGTTTAGAATAAAACATTTGAAAGTTTGATCAAATCTTATGTTATGGTTGCGAGCAATTAGGTAAGTACAAGCAATGCTGACACTATGACGGATTTTACTGAAACAAATCTGTTCTGTATGTTGGGCACTAGATAACACCCCCCCCCCCCCACACACACACATACACACAAAAGTCAACAGGGAAAATATGTCCCGTTGCTCTTTTGTTCCTACAGCCCACCTAGGTCGTATTCTCGAGAGAGGAGGGTTACTGTCCTGTTAATCGACTGCCAACCAATTCATCACAGAATAACAAAGAAATTTCCTCTTCCCCGCCACATCCTTCAAGAGGAGGTGTTGCACCGTCTTGGTGTAACAACCAGTGATACAGCGGAAGACCGAGAGTCAGCCTTGGGGATTTTCTACAAACATTACCAAATATCGGGTAGTTCCTCAGTCGTAATCAATATCAATAATTTCATAACATAAACATTAATTTCTTGTGGAATGATCTAAAATTTACAACATTGACCTATTTTATATAAGAAACTAATAGTTAATATATTGTCTTGTTTCTCTATAGGATATTACTTTTAGTGTACTATCCCAGTATTGGATTATACAATTGTAAAGGTGTTGAAATGTTGGTA
The DNA here is from genome assembly GCA_033556935.1 of Timema podura. NCBI lineage: Eukaryota > Metazoa > Arthropoda > Insecta > Phasmatodea > Timematidae > Timema > Timema podura. The sequence goes on from JAVRXN010000009.1 coordinate 114,877,790, forward strand.
CACGTATTATCCAAATTGTACAGTAGCTCTGTATGTTACTAGTGCAAGAACTGCTGTCACATATCTGGACAATGGCAGCAAAAACTACTGTAAGTTCAGATTTTGTGCATGTTCTGTTAACCCACGAACTGTCACCTTGCTATCTCCACCCTTACTGTTTAGGTTTCATTGACAGTACTTTGTTTGTATTCCATAAACATTTTCTGATGCAAAGATGTAAGATGGGATCTTCAAATCCTTGAATACCTCGAATCCTTATGAATTTTTGAGATTTAAAAGATTCGAGAACATATTAAATAAGAGATTATAATTTTCTTTTAAACTTTCATTACAATTGATAAAAACAAAGATAAAAACAAATAAGCAATCATCTCTTTCGAACCAAATCGATTTTGATTCTTAAGTGAAGAACCGGTGGAACCGAGAAAACCAAATAACCGAACTGACCATCCCCAATTTGAAACCATAATTGTTGATCCTGCATAACACAACTCTATCTCTTGTTCATAAATATTTCATATTTTATATTGATGACTATTACTAACATCATTGATCGTAAGAATGGTAAAAAATTATTTGAATAATTAACTATATACTATTTTAGTTTTAAGCTTGTGTTAGAGGTTAAAGCATTCTAAATAGTATTTCATGAAGATATTCCTCAACTCTCACTTTCTCTGCCTTTCAATCCATAGTATTTTGTTTATCTTGAAAAGTTATAAATTTACATAAAGTTCATGGGCTTATTATTTATTAACCTGCTTCAGTGGCCGCATGGTCTAAGGTGCCACACTCGCAATAGACTAGACTGCCAATGACAGGGAGATCGAGGTTTGAATCCCAGTCGGGTTTACTCATCATCCTCTACTGATCCCAACCTGTGTCTAGGTCTGTTTAGTAAAATGCCTCCATCCTCCTCCATCCTCCTCCATTCTTCCTTGGGGTATAAACCGGGTTGTGAAGCACATTACAAGGACCCTAACCAGTGGACCCCGCTTAGCCTCTCCTAATAAATCCTGAGCTCACCGCCAAGTGGTGGAACACCAGCAGAAGCCAGGTCAGATGCAGACGAGAGACAGGAAACTGGTCAGGGCCAAAACCAACAAGCTTGGAGCAAAGTCTGGCCATGATGAGCTAAGTCATCAGCACCCATAGCCTCAGGTAGGGAAGATTACCACCAAGAGAAGGTCTACCTGAGGACCTATAAGCGGCACCCCCGCTACTCAGGTGTAGGCCACGACAGGCCTAGTAAGCCGATGGCTGAAGAAAACTAAAATACTTTAGAAAATAAAAGTAAATGACGGACTGGAAATAAAGTCGGCTGTACCGAATATTTATATGAATAACCTGAACAGGTACTAAAATCAGGTGATAAAAAAAATATTTAAAATACATCATCATTAATAACTAGCAGTATAAACTTTTGTTTATTAATCAACAGATTTACTTACAGTAGTAAGAACACAACAGGAAGGAAAGTTTCTGACATGAGGATTACTAAAACTACTTTCATATATTCATACGTCAAGTCATGTGATCTGCAGCTGTCACTTTTGATTGATAGAATCAATACCGATAATGTAATAACATTTTATCATTGTTGAACACAAAAGTTTTTTTTTAAAGAGCTATTTACTACTGTGTTCTTACTGTACCTCAGGGCTGTACTGAGTGGGATGGGAAGGGGGGGGGAGGTTTGTATTTATGTTACCTCTCACTGCCTAGTCTAATAGTTAGTCTTATAAAATTCATATCACCTACAACCTAAACTTTGTTTGAAAAAGCTTTGAATGACTAAGAGAGATTCAATGTTGAAAAAGTCCTTAATTCTATTGATGAGAGACTTTCCATAAACCACTGCAAGTAAAATCCCCAAATACATTTCTGGGTGTGGACTTGCTGTTGCTAGTTAGTTAAATACTTGTTAAAATTATCAGTCATATATTTCTTATTAAAGCACTACTGAAAATTTATGCTAATATTTATTTTATTTTAATATAATTAATAATACACTTTAAGGAACCTCTAAATAGTCATCATGGTGTTTAGTAACCTTTCCTTGGCTATGAACTGAAAAATGAATGCAAATAGTTATTTATGTTTGTCTAATTGTATTTCTTAACAAGTGTTGTGTTGGCAGTAAAGCAGCGCAGAGCCCTCGTCATCAGCGCCTCTTGGGCACAGCACCTTTGCTAACAGACTTGGGCTTGTTGTGCAGCATGGTGGCGCAGCGGGGATGTGTCTGTCGGCGGCCGCAGTGTTGAAGCGTCGGTTGCAGTGCGGACATTGGACATAGTCCGAGTAGTCGGAGGGAGGAGGAGGGGGAAGATCAGACACCTTGCCCCCGGCAGCTATATGGGCCTGGGCTTGCTTGGCTGCTCGGATTGTCGCGATGAAGTCTTCGTGCTTCCGGCGCCAGTCTGCTTTTTTCGTGTCCTGTTGTAAACATGAAAATAATAATAAATTAAGTTCAAACTATTATTCTGACTAGGAAGCTAAGTAAGAACAACTCAACTCTAGTATTTGTCCTTTTTTAAAAAAAAAGAGAAGCAGGCTAGAACTAAATGATCAACACATCCAATTCTGTCAAATTTACCTTCTGGGGCCGTGAGGACTGCTAGTTCTGATACAGACCCTTGTGTAGCCTGCTGCTAATATTACCTTCTGGGGCCGTGAGGACTTGCTAGTTCTGATACAGACCCTTGTGTAGCCTGCTGCTAATATTACCTTCTGGGCCGGAGGACTTGCTAGTTCTGATACAGACCCTTGTGTAGCCTGCTGCTATCTTACCTTCGGGGGCCCGTGAGGACTTGCTAGTTCTGATACAGACCCTTGTGTAGCCTGCTGCTAATATTACCTTCTGGGGCCGTGAGGACTTGCTAGTTCTGATACAGACCCTTGTGTAGCCTGCTGCTAATTTACCTTCTGGGGCCGTGAGGACTTGCTAGTTCTGATACAGACCCTGTGTAGCCTGCTGCTAATATTACCTTCTGGGGCCGTGAGGACTTGCTAGTTCTGATACAGACCCTTGTGTAGCCTGCTGCTAATATTACCTTCTGGGGCCGTGAGGACTTGCTAGTTCTGATACAGACCCTTGTGTAGCCTGCTGCTAATCTTACCTTCTTTGGCTGTGAGGACTTGCTAGTTCTGATACAGACCCTTGTGTAGCCTGCTGCTAATATTACCTTCCTGTGGCCGTGAGGACTTGCTAGTTCTGATACAGACCCTTGTGTAGCCTGCTGCTAATATTACCTTCTTTGGCTGCGAGGACTTGATCTTCTGATGATGCTCTGCCTCTGTGCCCTTCACTCTCGCCTTACAGGTCGAACACCTTCCTGGCGCTTTTTCTGGCCGGTACGTGCGCAGATCTCCTCATGCTGCTGGATGCGGTCTGTGGCGAACCTCCTCGAGCACACCTGGCACTCCACGAGGTCGTCGCGTGTTACCGGGCCGGGTGCGCGCGGCCCTGAGGGGCGAGAGGCGGCCCGGGGTCCGGCTGCTGAGCGGGAGGCGCCTGTCACTGACTTCTGAAACGTCATACAACATAATTATACAACAGGGGTCTGACATTCCTGGTCATATTCAACTGACTGGACGTGGACCTTAAGATACAATTTGGGAGGATTCTTGAAATGACGATTGGAAGACTCTCCCAAATGTAGATTTCTGAAAATGTTCACAAATACAAAATCTATCCTTAGTTTACTCTGAAAGGTAACAAGCTTACCTTGCATTTTTTCACTATGGTGTGGTTCATAAGATAGGGCTATAGTATAATCCGTCAGAGACGTTGCCTTGACGGACTGCATTATGGTCCTGTCTTATGAGCTGCACCACAACTGAAACGTGGAAGATAAGGTTGTTACCTTTCAGGCTAAACTAAGAGTACATATTTAGAAATACACTGGCAAAGAATTAAGGTCTTTATAGATTTCATTGAATCAATGAAACACGTCGGATATTGAAACGTCCTGGAAATGTACGAATCACATGTTAAAAAAATGTCAACACTTCAGGTCCCTTAGTTTGATACGAGATAAATTAATAAAATTCAAGGAACATGGATGAATCAACACTATAGTAATTATCTAAAAGGTGTCTGAAAATAATTACTTATTTGCTGTCGATTATTTTATAACACTGTAATAAACTTATTGAAATGGCCACTAAATGAAGTTGTGTGCCCAAAACTTGTAGGTTGCATTAGAAAATAAATAAATCAGGCCAAATACTTAGTATGGCAGTGAACAGCTAAATGGTGATTAGTTATATCAGTAGGCAAACTAGATAGGAAACTATTCTATTTTAAATCAAAATATTTAGCTGTACATTTAATTCTCCCAGCTGCAAATAGTATGACACTCCCTTGCTTGTTTCTCTTTTTAAAAACATTTCTGGAAATGGAAAATACGGTGAAAATATGGTGTCCACCAACCTCCTTGCACCATATCGTGGTTCGTGGTTATCCTCTCATGCACCAAGGAAGGTAAACTGAACTGACAGAACGCTACTAGCTACACGCTGGTTCGGCTTCACCGATCGTTGGCGGAGCAGAGACGCCCGGGTGACGTAATACCAACCTCTTGGGGCGGATGCGGTCCTGATCCATGGGGCTGGGGAGAGTACCGTAGAATGGCTACGATCATAGCCGGGGCCGCCACTTTTTAAGTAATGAAGAAGTTTTCGAAGTTTCACTGACCACGCTCCATTGTTTTTTGTTGGTTTTTCTTCTCCCCACCTCCCCCATACCTTCCGTTCCCCGAGTCTTACTATCCGTCAGTTGCATTCATTGGGTAGGTAAGAAAACTAGAAGCTAGAAGAAATGTACCTGCTTCGGTGGCCGCATGGTCTACGGCGTCACTCTCGCGATAGCCTAGATTGCCGAAGATGGAGAAATCGGAATTCGAATCTCAGTTGGTTGTACTGAGGGTAGTTTTTTTTTTCTAAATGGTTTTACGCTCTTCCACGCAAATCTGGGTATACTTATTCAAAAAAATTAACTCTCTTAATCCATAACTCATTATTAGTGTAATTAGTACATATGTGTATAACCCGTTCAGGTAGTAAGATGTGGCGCTAGAAAAAAAAATGTGTGTGCACTTGCATTGATAGAGGGGGGATACCATATAGGAATAAAAACATCTCAATACACCCGGTTGAGACTCAAACCACGACCTTGCCATCACAGAAAATCTAAACAAGATGAGACTTACTGATGTCCTTCGGTTGCGTACCCAACATTGAGTCCTCTCCCTTGAGAGCTGAAACTTACTATCGTTTCACTGTTCACCCTCCAAGCAAATGCGGATGTATTCCCTCTAAATTCTACCTTCCTCATCCATACGCCATTAGTGTAAGTATGTAGTTATACCGGACGGCGAGAAAAATATGAACAAACATAAATACTATATGAGTATAACTGTAGTGCTACCTTCTTTGTGTTGGTGGGGGGCGGTGCCATCTGTGGAGTTCCTCCCCTGGAGGTGGTGGGGCGGGGCGACCGGGAGGCGGCAGCGGGGCGCCCACAAACGAGCTCTTCAGCTGGAAAGAACAACATACAATACAATACTAAACTATGGTCAGCCACTAATTGTCCATGGCTCTTGTGAACAGTTGCAAACTCCCTTTTCTCTCTGACTTATTAATACTTTGTTAATATTGAGGTGTGACATTTCACATCTCAAAATATATAACTATTTAATAACGCCAAAATTATCACATTTTTGCTATAGTGAACAATTTGACCAGCAATAGCGATATTAGATGGGAAATTAGGAAACTAGTATAGTCGGTAAGTGTAATCTCGCCATCTATCAAGGAATGTACAACTCAGAATATACAAAACAATAATTTTACGGGCTCTCTATGAGAGTAAAGCGTGGTCTTTATATTACATGACGAAAACAAATTTAGGTTTTCGAGAACAAGCTGCTTGGGGGAGATATTGGGTCCTTAAAGGGATCAGGATACTGGGGAGTAAAGGATGTTACATAATGATGAGCTACATACTCTATGCTCATCACAAGACATTGATAAGATAATAAAGTCCAATAGATTACGATGGGCAGGACATGCAGCGTGAATGTGAGAAATCTAGAACCATGCTCAGAGTATTGGTTGATAAACACAACGGAAGAGACCACTGGGAAGACCCAGACGCAGTTGGGAGGATAACATTAGATTGGAACTTAAATAGAGATGGTGTAATGAGGTGGACTGGATAGAATTAGCTCAAGATAGGAATAGGTAGCATACTATTGTAAGTGCGGCAATTAACTTTCGCGTTTTAGTGTCATTGATTAGGCCCAAGTAAGTAATGATTAAAAATAAACGTTTTTTTAGAAATGAATATTATAAATTTATTATTTATTAAAAGATTATAAGAATTCTGCTCAGGGAGATTAAATATAATCCTTATGTATGATATCTTTAAATAATATTTTAATCCCAAATTATAGAGAAAAGAGTGTGAAATTTGATAAAACAAGATGGCTATCTCAAACTATTTTAATACATCGAACTTTGTAAAAAAAACCTGTCAAAGTACACCTACCAAAAAAAATACCTGGCATCAGCCCGCAAACGAGCTATACCGACCAAGTGGTCGCCACGTGTTAACGAAGTTATTGTCATCATTTGCAGATAGAGGATGTCATGGGGTCAGCACAATAAACCCTCTGGCCGTTAATATCAGTTTTCTAGACCGGAGTCCCTACTTAATTCAAATAGCTCCTTGATTTTCCTTACAAGGATGATTTGACCCTGTTACAGACCCACTACTTCACATAAAAAATCTGTAAGCGCCGGGGGTTGAACCCTAGAACTCTGAATATGTAGCCAGGAACTCTGACCACTAATCCCAAAGAGTACTAAATATAATTACTATTTCTAGAAAGCCCCATACAAAATATTTGCGCTTGTACTGGACGTGACGACCTTTCTCTATGTTGTGACATTATTTGAACCTGTGCACATGCGTAATTTCTCCTAAATCTATACGCGGATCTCGGCGTGACGTCATTAAAGGTAGAAGTGTGCAGATGGCTAAATACATTGACTATAGATTTAATGCGTGGTATGGGATGATAAATCACAACTTAATCTAAGGTACAAAGACGAGGAAGTAATTTATCCCACATTATAGTGTAGAAGGGTTGCTAAAACCAGAGTAATTAATCAAATTTGGGAAAACCACACCCTTATAAACCCGGTCGAGATTTGAACCTTGACTTATACCTACCTTAGATCGTTTATCCGCTGAGGCTACCTAAACATTTCGAATGAATGATTGGAATAAAAATGATTCTAGTTATAGCTACGATCATTTAGTTTATCCTCTGTAACTTCAGTTTGACTGCCCGGTGTAGTACCTTTGGAAAGTGTAAGGCGACCGCTCCTGTCCTCTGAAACCCCCCCCGGCCTAGTGGCGCGCCTACTACTATCGGCCAACTCAACGTTTCAAGTTGCGAGTCACCTTACATATGACTGGACGCAACCCGTCATACGCGCCTGCTTTGTGCTCTGCATACACTTTTGGCGCTATAGTAATTGAACGGTTTTCGCTAGTGGATTGGGGAATTTTAAAAATATATTAAGGCAAGCCAAAATTTGGCATACTATTCGAATTTATCCATAAGTTGAAATACTTTCTAATGGCCAAGCAAGAAGTTAGTGGTAAAAATCTGACAAATAATTCTGAGAAATTCTAAAAGCTACTGTTTAGTATTTATTCACCAAACGGCCCGCTCTGCAGCTATCACGGTTGACGGAATGATGGTGTCAATTTCATCAAAATTAAGAGGAATGTTGTAATTTTTATCATTTATTTCTGGTTTTAGGTATTTTTAATTAATTTTTTTACATCTTTTATTAATGTCAATATAACGTGTCGTCTATTTTTCCCATCACGTATTACTGCCCGTCCAGGATAAACGCATTTAATAACGACCAGGTAGGGGTCATGAATGTAAAAATCATAGAGGAAATGTACCTGAATTCGTGTGGATGGTGAGTGGGAAACCATTTAGGTAAAACAACTCACTACCCTGGTCAGATGTTTGAAGCCCAACCTGCCTGTGATCGGAAAACAAGCCTAGACAAGCCAAAGGTTGGCGCTAGTATAGTGTCCACGCACCAGGCAGCAGTTGACGGTGTTAAGCAGTTCCTCCTTGAGATGTTCAGGGAGGAGTTCTAACAGCTCCTCTAAGTGGAGGTTGTCCAGCTGAACTTGGTTCCTGTCAGTCATCTGTCCAATCAAGGTGAGGTGTTTCTTGGGTTTCAATGTCACGCGGTTGATTTGAATGGGTAGGGAGCCATCAAACAGCCGCGAAGAGACGACGGAGCGTGTTCGAAAAACGTTCTATCCTGGATTTTTTAAGTTAGCCTTATTGTTTCTATGGAACCTACAAAACAACTAGCTTTTGTTGCTGCTGCTTACGTTGCTATGACCATTTTAAAATGATGTATACAAACTAGCCGCATGTGCACTAAAGCGTCAACTTAATTTAGTTTGGTTTGCTAGTGATAAGGAGGTCGGGGTTTGAATAATGACCGGGTGTGTTTCTTAAATGGTTTCCCACGAAAAATCTGCTAAATTTCCTCCAAATTATACCTTCCGTTCCCTTTGAATTGGAAAATTAACCCAACGATTACGACTTATGACAAGTTGATTTAAAATGAGATCCATAACGTAGGACTCACGGGAATAAGGAATCAGTCTCATCTTGTTTGGTTGGTTTACCGGAGATGGGATGGCTTGAGTTTGAATCCTTGCCCGGTGTATCAAGGGCGTTATTTACCTAAATTGTTTCTTACTTCTCCAAACTCTCCCCTTTCCAAACGCCAATGCATTTTAATTTCCTCTAATATTCTACCTTCCTCACTGAGCCTACCCATTAGTGCAGGAAATACAAACTGGGCCGATCTAAACAGCGCATTTTATAATGTGAGATAGGGATCTTCATTTTACAGCGACATCTTGTACACTAGCCAGGAAACTAGATATTACACTCGGACTAAAAATCGCAATGAAGTGCACTTTTCTGAGAGAAGTTAGAGTTATGGAAATAAGAAACATTTGTTAAAAAATGGTTAATAATTTGCTATTATTTGAATAAAAAGACAAGTTTTCAGGTTCTTATCACAAGCTTGGGATTATTATTACCCAGCTGAGACAGTGTTTGTAGTGATATCCAAATAACTCTTTCCTCACCTTCTTTCATCCCAAGTGAATACTAAGAAAGTTCGACCTCACCAAGATCCAAGCCAAAGTCTCCCAGAAATGTTTGCACAACGTTATAACCCCCCTTCCCCACCCAAAAGTATTTCCTACACAGCTGAGATACAGCCTTCCCTCTTCCCCCATAGCCTCACCTCTTTCTTGGGCGACGTCCTGGCGTCATCGGTCTCCTGCCTCCTTCTCACGTCCCTCCTCACGACGACTTCAGGGGGTGGCGCAGCCCCTTTTCTCCTGGTTCGCCGCCCGGGTGACCGTTGTTCGCGTTGTATGTCTTGTATCTATCCGCCTTGCTAACGGGGGCGCCACCTTCGTCTCTCGCCGGGGGTGCGGGGACCACCCCAACGTTGGGCAGCTTGCCGTACAGGTGACCTTTGTCATTGTCGTCGTAGTCACGTCCTTGGTCCGGTTCATCGTCGAGCAGGTCCACCTCAGGAGGTTCCTCGTTGTCTAGCAGCGTCTGTTGACCAAACAGCTCCTCGACATGTTCCACGGCCCTGTCCCTGTAGGTGAACACCCTGTTAAGGTTGTCGTCCTCGAGAGGAAGCTGCTTGAAGCTCTGGTAGTTCCCGGACCGTTCTGCGAAGACTCTAGGTAGTCGTCATCACCGCTGTTGTTGTTGGGGGCCCCTCTGACCTGACTCTTAGTCCTCCTGGCCGGGTTCCTCGCAGGTTGCTTGTGGTTGTTGTTGTTGTTGACGGTGATGGTTCTGTCGAGGACTGGCGCCACGCGCGGGTCGGGACAAAGGCTCCAAGGGGTAGCTGCGGTCCCAGCCGGACTTGACCCCACCTCCCCGCCGCTCGTCAAATAGCTGTCGGACCTTTCCCGCCCCCAGAGACGAGTTGGAGGTGGAGGAAGAGGAGGAGCCAGCACTGCTCCTAGTCACGCGTTGGAAAGTCCTCTGCTGTTGGGTCTCGTACATCTGAAGGAGCTTCTGCTCCTTTTCCTGGAGCTGCTTCTGCTGGAACCGCGCCTGCGCACAAAACTCACAGTCAACATCAGAAGGAAGGGGGAGGGTAGGTTATTGGTATGATATGGCTGTATAATATACTGTTGATGCCAATCCCCCATTCGACCTGCACTTTTACTATTTGTACACAGGAAATTGGTTGACTTCCGAGATTAGACTATTAACGGCTTGTTTCACCCCCCACGAATAACACTTAGAGTAGGATTATAGCAGGAAGGACATTTTTAAAATACAAACTTTTTACGGTCAAAATGTATACAATTTTACTGTACTTTCAGTGTAATTTTATAGATATTAATATTCTCTATAAAAAAATGACAGCATGCATTGACGTGTGAATGTATAAAAGTAGCTTTAGTTAATTTTTAAGTAGTCAGATGTGGTCCTTCTTGCCAGAATATTACAATAGCTTGGGCAGGTAATACAGGTCAAATCAGACGTCGCATCATGGTGCGGGTTTGTTCATTCTATTTTAGAAAACAGTGGAATTGAGACCAGTAAAACTGTTTTAATACATAAAAAAACACATTGAAAATAATTTTTAGAATAAAAAACTATTAAACTGATCTCTATATCTTGTTGTCAAATGAATATTGCAGGACACCTCACTTCCGAAAAGTTTTTATTTTTGTTAGTGTGTCATGTAGCTAGGTTCTGGGTTAATCAGCCTCGAGAGGGGCTCCTTAAAGACGCCTCTTACGCGAAGGGAAATATCCTTGAACTGCTTTATTTATTTGCTTCAGTGGCTGAATGGTCTAAGACGTCACTCTCGTGTTAGACTAGACTACTGATGACAGGGATATCGGGGTTCGAATCCCTTTAGGGTGTACTGATGGTGGTTTTAAACTCCCCCTCCACATGAATTCGGGTACATTTGTAACGTGTTGATTAACTTTTAACACGTTAATACAACGGAACCCTATAATGGTTAATACTGTACTACCAGATCTAGTAAGTTCTAATAATGTGTGGCAGATATAGACTCACTTCAACATCGCAAGGGGGAGACGCCCAGGTCTCAGCAAAAGTTACCCCAGCGAACGAAGCAACTCGACTTGGAAGACCAACACGATCCACACTTCTAATACCTGAGGCAGTCGACGAGTAAATGAGAGAGGCATCAGTCCAGAGCAACCACCAGTCATTAACTAGCGCTAGTTGTCGGCTAGCGTGATCTCTGATGAATCCCCCCCCCCTTGCACATTGCCAAATTGTATTAGTCCCGCTGGTATAAATGGGCCTGTCCTCGGTTCACGTCTATCTATTCTATTGTAACCACTTGACGGAGGAACTGAGGGAAGAGCTTCACAAGTTTCAACCAGGAATAAGTACAGAAGGCCACAATGTTTGAGGCGTCTGAGTCACCTCCTCGCCCAGAGCTACAAGTGGATATTATTAATATTGAGCTAATACATAAAGTTTCGTATGTCAGTATTATGGCTATTTTCCCTATGCCCTTCAGGCATAGTTATATATTTAATAATCAAATCGCAGGAAGCTATTATCTTTCCTTTAGTGAGGATTACTCCATCTAGATATAATTCTGAAATTGAAAAATGACACCTGGACACGTGATCGAACCCGTGACCTTTGGCTTAGTACGCCACTGCTCTAACCACGTGTAATCCAAGATAGTCCCGTTCCAGGTCATTCTCATTAATATTTTAAGCAGAGCCTATGATGGACTGCGGAAATCGTCGGCTACAAGTATGTGATTATATTAATATCACGAGCTATCAGATAACGCAGCCACTTCGACTTGGTATTTGCTTATTGCTGCCACTTGTACAATTATTATAATTGTAAGGATTGCATATTATAGTTTTTCTAGGAGGTTATTAACGTTATAATGCCTGTTTTAACTCTCAATGGAGTTAACTCACGTTGATTAGCTCTTACTAATTACCTCCGTTCGTAGATCCTTAAAGTAGGACTAAGTTGTTGCTTAGTTTTGTATATTTTGTGAGAGCAGTTTCTGCAGTCTCATTCAGTTGACTAGTTTGAGTAATGATTAGTATGTATGTATATAGTTGATTGCACCACTAAGCTATAGTACTGTGGAGCCGCTGCCTTTATTCTATAGGATAAATCTACATGCCTTGCTTTAACAAGTTTCTAGCTTTCAAATAACACCTATTACCAATAATTGTGGGTAATAGGATGTTCTTAGGTGCTTCACACCTGATGCTCCTTTGTTGATCTACATATTTATATTATTGTATCTGTTCATATTCTTATGGCTAATCGATGGATGGTTTGTTTAGTTTCTAGCTGTAAATCTCTGTACTTCCTTATGACATGTTTCTATATCAATAAACTGATTTGTTGAACTTGTAAAATATTCTCATTTCTGTTTTTGTAATAATAGTGTTATGGGTAAAAGAGAACACATTTCCTTTAAATTCAACCTAATCATCTCTTACTGGGATTCACGCGTTCACTAAAAACTAGCGCAGAACAGAAACGGGGTCACGTGACGAGCTTTAAGCCAATCACAAGATTTCCGCCTAATTGGCGCGAGCTGTTCTGCTGAAGTTCAACTTATCTCCATTTTATCCGCTCTGCCGAGAGGTTCGGCACAGGGAACCAATCAAATCTCAGAACCAGCCATCTCAAATCAGTGCGCATGCGCTGTAGAGCTAGAAGCTAGTATACAACTTCGTTGTCCTTTGTGAGGAGATTTGAAATAACCCGTTAATGTAAAGCTTGTATAGATGTATTGGATTGTGCCATGACACAGCGTTATAATTTGAAAACATCCATCGGGAGAATGAACTAAAATATATGTTTTACACTATAGAATAACATATGTTGATAATGAGCAGTTTTAAGTTAGCGTTGCAATGTATCATGGGTCAACATACAACGTGTGAATTGCTTCGCAGATACTGCTCTCTATTTTCGGCGAATGTGTGAATCAAGCTTTACTCATAAGATAAATTAGTGTCCATACGTATAACCTTTATGGTTAGTAAGACGCGGTGCTTATAAAACTGCTTTATTTCTTGTGTGAATGTAGAGTTTCAAAACACTAAAACAACCCATAATCTTAGGATGTTTTTTTGTGACCCTGTTATAGTTGACTTTATTCGTTCGAGGAAGGCTGGATCAATATTTATAATCATTTTGCTTTGATCTCACAAATGCGACACTTCGGGTGAAAATAAAACTCCACGACGTCAGCTCACAACCAACTCACAACTCACCTACTGAGTGAGTGGCGAATATAATGCCAACGTTTGTGGATAGAGGGTGTTCTGTAGTCGCACAATGAACCCTCTGGCCGTCAATCTCAGTTTTATAGGCCGGAGCCACTACTTATATTCAAGTAGCGCCTCACTTGTTCTCACGAGGATGAGTTGACTCCGTTCTAGACCCACTTCTTCACAGAAATATCTGGAACCGCCGGGGATCGAACCCAGGACATTTAGATCTGTAGCCAGGAACTTTGAATACTAGACCCACTAGACAACATAGGTGCTGCTAATTACTCCAATAAGTTATAGATGATGAAGGTGGAATATAGAGGAAGTGTACCCGAGTTTGCGTGGTGGGAGAATGTAAACCCATTTTGGAAAAAACCCTCTCAGTACACCCTACCGGGATTCGAGCCTCGATCCTCCGTCATCGGCAGTCTAGTCCAACACAAGAGTAACGCCCTAGACCTGAGGCCACACGAAGCAGGTAGCTTGGTGGTTGAATATGTCGGTGACTTCAAGTCTGCTGTACAATAAAGACGTTGATACTTCAAAATTAAAATCAAAGCCGTAATGAATACATCCCCTACCCCTGAGATTCAATCATGTGAAAGTTTTACTGAAAACATTTAATCTCAAACTGTCACTATTTGTCTGGATTTAGTATTCGCTAGCAAATTTTGCCCCCCTAACGCACCTCCCCTCTTGTCCCCCAACACACTATTTGATGACCTGATGTTTTATGTAATAAGCTCAAAGTGCTGCCTTCCCTAACCTACGGAATAGGTCACAAGCCGCCACTGCAGACATTTTTATGGACAATTTTCGATTTGAAAATTAACAGGAATTTTTAGTCATGTGATCTGCAGCTACAACCCTTTAAATAAAACTAATTGAAATACCCAGCTTTGCGTGGTTACCCAGGGCAACGCTTTTGTTTGCTTCAACAGACAGAAAGAAACAATTCATTTTATTTCTTCCAACCAGTCTTTTAATAAATGAAAAAAAAAATCTAATCACAAATTTAAAATTCCTGCTTCGAGGTGTGCATGTTTGTACACTAAGGCTACTAATTTTAAAACGACAGGCCTTTGCTTGCGGTAGATATCAGACAATGCTTAGGTCAGACAAACTCTTCATCTTATTATTATTATTATAGATTAATGCCAACAGTAACTTATCATAGTATTTTAAAAAAGAGCCTTCCTATCATGTCAGTATTGTTACTAAACCTGGACGATCACAAAACCCGACATTTTTGTATTATAGATACGTTTGTTGAAGATCCAAGACAAATAATGTAGAGTGACATTTTGTCGATGTTGGCAGCTCTGTATATTTTTTATCTCTCCTAAAAGGCAATCCATGAAAACAAAGCGTGTGTGTTCTTTTTAAGATCGATATTGTCCGTTCCTGGAAGTTGGGAGTGGTCGTGTTTGCTCTTACTATCTGATAACAAAACTATAGGTCATATCACACCATTCTCTGCGGCTCTAGGGAAATCTTGGAGCAGGTGGAGTCTAGAATGATCATCCTGAGCACTAGTGCAGTCTCAGTACAGTGAGTCTAGAATGAGTCAACCTGAGCATAGTGCAGTCTCATACAGGTGGAGTGTAGATGAGTCACCTGTGCACTAGTACAGTCTCAGTACAGGTGGAGTTAGAATGAGTCATCCTGTAGCACTAGTGCAGTCTCAGTACAAGTAGGTGTAGAATGAGTCATCCTGTAGCACTAGTGCAGTCTCAGTACAGGTGGAGTCTAGAATGAGTCATCCTGTAGCACTAGTGCAGTCTCAGTACAGGTGGAGTCTAGAATGAGTCATCCTGTAGCACTAGTGCAGTCTCAGTACAGGTGGAGTCTAGAATGAGTCATCCTGTAGCACTAGTGCAGTCTCAGTACAGGTGGAGTCTAGAATGAGTCATCCTGTAGCACTAGTGCAGTCTCAGTACAGGTGGAGTCTAGAATGAGTCATCCTGTAGCACTAGTGCAGTCTCAGTACAGGTGGAGTCTAGAATGAGTCATCCTGTAGCACTAGTGCAGTCTCAGTACAGGTGGAGTCTAGAATGAGTCATCCTGTAGCACTAGTGCAGTCTCAGTACAGGTGGAGTTAGAATGAGTCACCTGTAGCACTAGTCAGTCTCAGTACAGGTGGAGTCTAGAATGAGTCATCCTGTAGCACTAGTGCAGTCTCAGTACAGGTGGAGTCTAGAATGAGTCATCCTGTAGCACTAGTGCAGTCTCAGTACAGGTGGAGTTAGAATGAGTCAACCTGTAGCACTAGTGCAGTCTCAGTACAGGTGGAGTGTAGAATGAGTCATCCTGTAGCACTAGTGCAGTCTCAGTACAGGTGGAGTTAGAATGAGTCAACCTGTAGCACTAGTGCAGTCTCAGTACAGGTGGAGTGTAGAATGAGTCATCCTGTAGCACTAGTGCAGTCTCAGTACAGGTGGAGTCAGAATGAGTCAACCTGTAGCACTAGTGCAGTCTCAGTACAGGTGGAGTCTAGAATGAGTCAACCTGTAGCACTAGTGCAGTCTCAGTACAGGTGGAGTCTAGAATGAGTCAACCTGTAGCACTACTGCAGTCTCAGTACAAGTAGAGTGTAGAATGAGTCATCCTGTAGCACTAGTGCAGTCTCAGTACAGGTGGAGTGTAGAATGAGTCATCCTGTAGCACTAGTGCAGTTTCAGTACAGGTGGAGTCTAGAATGAGTCAACCTGTAGCACTAGTGCAGTCTCAGTACAGGTGGAGTCTAGAATGAGTCAACCTGTAGCACTAGTGCAGTCTCAGTACAAGTAGAGTGTAGAATGAGTCATCCTGTAGCACTAGTGCAGTCTCAGTACAGGTGGAATGTAGAATGAGTCAACCTGTAGCACTAGTGCAGTCTCAGTACAAGTAGAGTGTAGAATGAGTCATCCTGTAGCACTAGTGCAGTCTCAGTACAGGTGGAGTCTAGAATGAGTCATCCTGTAGCACTAGTGCAGTCTCAGTACAGGTGGAGTCTAGAATGAGTCAACCTGTAGCACTAGTGCAGTCTCAGTACAGGTGGAGTGTAGAATGAGTCATCCTGTAGCACTAGTGCAGTCTCAGTACAGGTGGAGTCTAGAATGAGTCAACCTGTAGCACTAGTACAGTCTCAGTACAGGTGGAGTCTAGAATGAGTCAACCTGTAGCACTAGTGCAGTCTCAGTACAAGTAGATGTAGAATGAGTCATCCTGTAGCACTAGTGCAGTCTCAGTACAGGTGGATGTAGAATGAGTCATCCTGTAGCACTAGTGCAGTCTCAGTACAGGTGGAGTGTAGAATGAGTCAATCCTGTAGCACTAGTGCAGTCTCAGTATAGGTAGAGTCTAGAATGAGTCATCCTGTAGCACTAGTGCAGTCTCAGTACAGGTGGAGTCTAGAATGAGTCAACCTGTAGCACTAGTGCAGTCTCAGTACAGGTGGAGTGTAGAATGAGTCAACCTGTAGCACTACTGCAGTCTCAGTACAGGTGGAATGTAGAATGAGTCATCCTGTAGCACTAGTGCAGTCTCTACGGGTGGAGTGTAGAATGAGTCACCCTGGTCAGAGATGCTGGAGTAACGCACCATATACTACTGCAAGACCTGAGTAGGGTGATCAAGTAAAGGCGGAGTATCAAATGCGACGTGAGACAGCGGTAAAGCCACAGGGATCTTTATTATTATTATTAGCACACGCGTCTTACTACCCGTTCAGGTTATACGCACTTACGCTAATGTGTAATGTAGGGTGATTGTGAGATGAAATGGAGGACCAACAGTTCAACGTGGATCCAAACCACGGTGGTAGGCCTGGCACTCCACACATTCAAGTTATTAATACACGTCTTGTCAGAGGTGAAGGAAGGGTTTGTAATCAGACAAATCTGTGCCGGGACCGAGAATTGAACCCCGGACCCTCAGCACAGCACAGGGATCTTTAGGGTGGGAAGTGACCCCACCTGGGAGGTCTGGATTTGCCTTGCTGGGGATTTCAAGAATCACACATTCAACCATTGGGGGCATGTTGGCAAATTCATGGAGGATTTATGACCGAAGAGGGGCGGGAAAATCAATTAAGAAACAGGCAACCCTTGGGGTGTAAATCAATGGATCGTAGCTGGCAACACAAATGGGAAGCAGGAGTCCTTGGAGGATGTAATATGAAGAGTAACTGGCAACATAAATAGAGATCAGCTAAAGCCCTTGGAGCATATATAGTTGAAGAGGAAATGGCTATACAAATAGAAAGTTTGATTTACAAGGAATTTGCAATATAGATGCAAAACTAGTTTTATTTCATACGGTCTATTTTTATCAAGTTTATTTGCTTCATCAACCATACATGCACTAATTTTTTTTAATGTTTAATTACTTTGATTCAAGTTTCCGCAGTGAAAAAAATAAATATACATAATCTATATACCGTATCCTTAATCTAATTCTATTTAGTGAGCCTTCACAAAAAGGATGTACGATTAGTATAGTACATTCGGGTGTCACCTGGGCAACGGAACATTAGTAGACCTCTTTCCGAAAACTGAGCTACAGATTGTTGTAGCCCAGACACGCTATTATTATTATTATTATTATTATTATATATTTTATTATTTTTATAAATTTGCGGAACAGTACGTTAAGGCAATGGTGTGAATGAATGACTGAATGGGCATCCATTGGTCTATGGTAATTAACTTAAAATAGGTTACGGAACTTCGTCTTCATTCCGCAAAATGGCACCAAATCAATTGGTATGGATCAATTAAAATATAGCATCAATAGCACAGCAATCACCTTCACTACATCTTTGATATTTCTAGCCATGATGATAAATTGTAATTATTCTAGAAACCCGCTAATCCAAAGAGAACAAGATGACATCACAGTAAGACTGATTCCAACCTTTAAATCAAGGTTACTACATTATGTTCATGGATATACATTCGACCCTTGTTGGCGTGTCGAGAAACTCTGCATGCTTCCAGCTGAACATGCAAGTCGGTGAGAAGAGATGGACGCACGTTTATCATGCCGAATGACAGAAAAGGTTTGGTAATTCATTTTGGTCTAGGTCTATTTTTATGTTACAAAGGTTGAGTAATTATTCTTTTGCACCACTGGGCTTAAAAATAGATTTCTAAAACAAAAGTCCGACCAATGAGGACAAACATGTCACCCAACTAGACGCCCACACAGATAAACATCTAGATATAAGTAAATACAGACACTCACTCATACATACAAAACATACATCCAGATATAGGCCACATTCATATACTTTACAACCATAAATACAAACAGAGATATGCATACACTCATACATACAAACATACATCCAGATATAGGCCACATTCATATACTTTACAACCATAAATACAAACAGAGATATGCATACACTCATACATACAAACATACATATTAAGCTAAGGAATATCAAATTGACTTTTTTTTAAATCAGACTCCATAAAATAATAATTTTCTATCAATATACTTCATATTCACGTTTCATGTATTACAAATCACGGTGATTGAGACGTGGTACATGCATAAAATAAATGTTAGAGCCCAATCGTACATACTTTCTAATACTGTCTATTGGAATTAGTGTAAAATAATATATTCAGTAAATTACCCTTGAATAAATTTTCCTGAGAAATACAATTATTTTGATAATTCTATAAAGCACACTTGCAATTAAAAAATAATCAAAATTTCAAAAATCAGCCATTGCAAACTAACCTAAAATTATTATTTTAAAGTAAAACGAAAGTACATTCTTATTTTATCATGTAAACAACTCCCTAAATATCTATTTTGAACAAAATCGCTAGAGCCTTTATTGGTAAAAAACAAACAAACTAGCATCAATTTTTATAGATAGAATAAAAATGACAAATTTTGATCGATGCATGAGTTTATAACATCTAATTATCAAGTTTGAACCAAATATATCAACAGTTTCGTCTGTAGCTCCAAGTACATACAGCCAGAATTGTTATAAGATGCATTTTTTGAGTTCGGGGGCACATAAATTATCCACGATCCTTCATAATCTCAAGGTAGGCAATATTCACAATTACAACACTTTATCTATATGATAAAGTAAAATCAAAACAAAATATAGTTGTGGAGGGCCTTACCCTGCCATTCCCCAGTTGGGCCGCCTCCCAGGATTGGGCGGCCCATGAAGAGTTTAGGTTTATAGATACCACCGAGGAGAAACTGGCTTCCAGGAAGTTGTTCCCCATGCTGCGGACAATCACATCAACAGGACCGCAGACAAACACGTAAATCCAGTCTTGTTCTCTCTGTTTGTATCCAGAAGATCCACCAAATTAATGGCCAGATACTTGCACTCTTTCTCAACATTACATCCTTCAACTTCCTTCCTTAATGTACTCCCAAAGTATCTTCCTCCAGAACAAAGAGATCAAGATTTTGCTTGTTTTTCAAACAAGACACACTTAAGAAGAGCTGTCGTTGATGAAAACGCTACCACTGGGTAGTTACAGTCAACGAATGAGAAACCAAATCAACATCAATATTTGTTGAATGAAGAAACAAAGACTATAGTGCTCATTAGAATCACGAGTGTCCATATGTACTTTAATACGACTCAATTCTGAAAAAAAGGTTCAATTCAGCCATGTTAGCATTCTTGAAGTATATGATGGGATTGTCAAGCTGTTCAAACCTCCTTCCCAAACAACGCCGTAGTCACAGCAATAGCACCGTTTGAAACAGGACCACCAATATTGATCTACAGAGATGATTTCTCAACAGGTCCATGCCATCACCGTCGGGTTGACGTGGCATCATTTCCAAAGGCTCTCCCCGATCGAGGTATAAAAAACCGACGACTTCCGTCGCCATAGTGATGACTCGAAAATAAACTCGCTGATCGTTGATAGTTTTGTCCAGGGTACACCCAGCTGCTATATGGATGACTTCATACTGCCTTGGATAGATTGCCGAAACCTTGCCAAAGGGAGGTAGTTAAATGTTTCCAATCACATCCAGTCCTCTTCAACGATCGTCTTATGTCAACACAGGAGCATCACACACATCCGTTACGGTCCTATTTACGGACCCAAGATTTCAACAGTAATTAATAATCGTTAACAAGGAAAGATACCGGGTACCCATGCAATGTTTACCCCTCGGACATATTTTTTTTACGGTAAACATATTTTCACACAGTTCTTCTTTACAACGTCCAATTAACAGGCTCACAAACCGCGACGACACCTTAGAAATCCCGTTTTTATACCTCCCTAGATTTGTTTTTGATAACTCTCCGAATTATGATTGTTCTTAATTGACCGACAACGACCTACATCGTATTGTTCTTCGTCGTCACAAGTGTCAACTGCTCAGATGAACTGTTGAATGTGGGTGGAAAGAAGAATGGGAAGGGGGGGGGGGAGTATTTGTTTCGTTGTGTTTTCCTGTTACCATCGCAACTATTTCTTTTTTAAAAAGGTCGTGCTATACGGCGACTTTTGGAGGGGTGTAGGAGAGAAAAAGGAACGTTCACACGGGTCGAGTTTCAGGAATGCGCATGCGCCATGTGACGACAAAAAGACGTCTGTCGAACACGCACCATTCCCCTGAGTAAAAAGGACACATCAACCGAGCGAGGCTATTTCACACGGTGCCGATTTATGTTGCGTGTTTTATTTTCCCTGCGTCTTGTTACTTGTCCGGAAAAATATACTTAACTACACTAATGGCTAGAGAGTAGGAAGGTATAATTTAAACTAAATGCACTCAAATTTGCATGGAATGAAAAGGGGGGGGGGAACATTAGTAATGTAAACCTCCTTCACTCTGACAGACTATAATCAATTGTAATGAGGAATGCCAGGCCTACCTGGTCGGATCACGTTAAACTGAGTCTCCTTATCTCACATCACCAAATTGCAATTAGGTAGTGCGTATACCGAACGGTATAAGACTCATAAATAATATAAATAATAATAAAATAATGAATGTAAAACCAAGTACCAGTGCGCGACCATCCGGTCACCGACAAAGCTGACTATACGAGCTTGACACTTAGTCCCCACGTCCACCGGTGACAATTTATGTATGCATTGGTTGATACATTTTGTTGAATTGTGGCCCTTTGTAAGTCAAATGATCATAAGGAGGCCAATTGCGTTGAGTGGACCTGTAGTAAAATCCTACTTGCCAACAACATGAGCTAACTGAAATAAACAAGTTGGAAAATTACACGTGAACGCGGGAATCTAGCCTGAGACCTTTGGATCAGCACCCCATTCGTCTTACCATTGAGCTATACAAGAATTACCCCGTGCTATGGTCATTCTTCACTGATATTATAAAAGCAAAGTCTTTGATGGACTTGTGGATTCAAGGTCTAGTTGGAGCTATCAGTGAACCACAGCCATCCAGTCATATTCACATTAGGGACAAATTAACTTTGTTACTGATTTGCCAGTGTAAGTAATTAGATTGTGATCCCATTACACGACTATATCCGTACCAGAGTCAATTTCCACCCAGATTGAACTAAGCCTCAATCATGCGAGTAATTTCATATGCCGAGAATTATTGTATTAAAGGTTTCCGATGTGGCTACCATATACACTAAACGCTAAGGGCCATGTTACCGTGGGCTGCGTGTTAAAAAGAAAAAGTTTTCTCACACTTTACAGCATATAAGATTGTTTCAATATTTTAAACAAAACTAAAAACAAATAGTCAAATTGACAGCGATTCTAATAAAAGTCCCAGGATAAATAAAACTACTGAATGAACTTTGTAAATGGGGAATTTCACATCCGGCTTAGCTTTTTTATAAGAACAGATTTGGAACGTCAATTGTCAGCGCAGGTCAAACCTTCAAGACATAAGACAGCCCAACCCATGTTATGCCTGGTTAGTCATAGTTTGTAGACCTGGGTGGTCTTGGGGTTAAGTGCTTGCCACAGGACCCGATGTTCGTGGGTTCAAACCCAACCGGGGCCAACGGATTTTTCTTGAGCGACAAAAATTCGTAGCACTACTTCCTTTGGAGGAGAAATAAATCCGTTGGTTCCATGTAAATTGTTGCATGTAAGATAACCCTGGAGATATGTGATAATACCTTTCCCGGAAAAATTGGTAGCCACTTTCGCTCTCGCTCATAGAAATTCTCGTCTACAGAAAATGCACGTTAAATACCTCAAATTAAAAAGGAGGTTATATTTTTTCTAAAGTTCCCAAAACAAGAGCTCGTTGCTATACTATATGCAGACTATACATATATTTAAATTAACAGGCTAAGGATGAGTAAGGTAGGATGGTCCCCTGCCTTTGTTTCTTCTCCCGCCATATTGATAGTAACAGGTTTATCCAAGGCGCGACGCGGCATCGTGTGAAGTGGGCTCGCCGCGAATAACACCGCAAACACACCTGTCTCGACCTGGATCAATGGCGTCGATACCAACTGTCTCCCCCAGATCAACTGACATCTCACGATCACGGACACGGTCAAGGCTGGTTGCCCGGATAGGTGTGCTCGACTCTTGACTTTGGGAGAATGAGGTTCGATTCCAGCTGGTTACACACATTCTGGGCACTTTTTAACATTGGTTTTAAATCCTCTTTCTAGGTCAGTGGTTCTCAACCTGGGGGGCGTGAATAACCTTCAAGGGCAAGGGGGGGGGGGGGGGTGGAATAGTGAGGAAATAACGTTAAAAACCAGCTAAGATTAAAAAAAAATTAATCTCTTTTACGAAGTAAGATATATTTTTCTTGCGGTATTGGCAACACTGCCTATCAGCTGTAATTTGCCTACTATGTAACCAGACAAAAGTAAGACACTTATGTGCATGCACGTGTTTATTTTAAAGCCAGGTGACCTGGTGGTCTAGTGGTAAGGTGACAGACTTCTGTGCTGAGGGTCCGGGATTCAATCCTCGGTCCCGGCAAAGATTTATCTGATTGCCAAACTCTTCCTTCACCTCTGACAAAACGTGTATTAATCACAACTTGTGAATGTGTGGAATACCAGGCCTCCACCATGGTTCGGATCCCACGTTAAACTGTAGGTCCTCCATTTCATCTCACAATCACCCTACCATTACACATTAGCGTAAGTGCGTATAACCTGAACGGGTAGTAAGACGCGGTGCTAATAATAATAATAATAATAATAATAATAATATTTTAAAGCCCACAAGTCTTGGATTCGCGCCCCTCCCCCAATTCTTTTCTCTACCCTCCCCCTTAGCTACCATTGCAGACACGTGAAATACCAGCGAATTTTCAGCTTCGACTTTCATAAAAACTAAACAGCGTTGTTGACATTAAGTGTAAAGCGATTTGTGGTGTGCTTTGTCAAATATCGCACTGAATATTCAAGAAGTGATGAAAACAAAACGCATTATATATATATATATATATTTATATATATATATATAAAAAACAAAACGCATTATATATATATATATATATATATAATGCGTTTTGTTTTCATCACTATATATATATATTTCGCACCGCGTCTTACTACCCGTTCGGGTTATACTCCGCATTATATATAAGCCTATAATATATATAATGCGTTTATATATTTTATATATACATATATAGTGGGCTTTAACAAAATGATAATGGACTCGCTTGCGCCCAACCACTTAAACTCCGTATTCACTACGTTCATCAAGCAGACGAAACAATAAACGCTATGTTTAAGAAAATACTGGCCATTGAAGCAAAACACAGCCGCTGTATTCAACCTTGAAACCTTCGCGCGCGCGCGCGCACACCCACACACCCTCCCCCCCCCCACACACACACACTATAATATTGTGTGTGTGTGTGTGTGTGTGCAGTTTTTGGGTTAAAACCGTAAGTTTCAAAGCCAATTAAATTTGGTCGTGCAATAAAACTACATAGAACTATAATGGAATAACTTGCATCTGTGGTCACGTGGACTAAACGTCAAGATCACCCAGTCTGGTTCACCGGTAGACGTGGAGGTTGAGGTTCTAGTCCCTACTGGAATCTCAAAGTGGTGTTTTTTTTCTTCAAAATTGCTAAATGACTTTTCATACTCTTCTTCCACGCAAACCGCTAAAACATGTTCTCTGAACTCTTCCTTCTTCAAACCTACACTATTAGTATGCGGATAGCCTCGACGGGAGTAGGAAGCGGTGCAAGTAAAAATAAGGTCACGCAAACAAATGCCAGGAAAATGTAATTGAATATTTCTACCTGCTTGACTATACATGATATAAACTAATGAATTAGAGATTTGTAAACAATCTATATAATCAAACATTATTACTACTATTTTACTATATTGCCCAGTCACGTAAACCCTTATTTATATGGGTCAAGGTGTAATTCCTCGCTATTTCGACACAAACTATGTCATATCACTGCCTAAGTATTAAGTTCATTTATTTATCTATCTGAGTATTTACGCACAGTTTAGGCAAATTCTGCCACCGCAATTTTTAAAACTATTTTAAGGGTGTTCAAACGAGTTTTGAATTTTTTTTTAACGTTATATTCTTTGTTTGGAGACCATTTGTATCCTTCTAACGAACAAACTTTTCTTCCAAAATACAAATAGGTGTGAATCTTGTTTAGTATTTCATTGCTATATAAAAATGTCATATTTATTGAAGTATTAATAATTTATTAGTAAGATCTGATTAAACTTTAAAAAATACTTCAAAGTGATTTTTAGCAATGATAATGCTAAGACAGTTCGTCAACAATTTTTATTTTATAACAAAAGTTTGTTGAGTCAAAAAAGTCTTATGTTTTTACAAAATAAAAACACGCGTATAGCCCGAACGGGTAGTAAGATGCGGTGCTATAATTTAATTTAATTTTTACAAAAAACAAACAAACAAAAAACCTAAAAAAATCAATCTAAAATTCTAAAATTCATTTCAACGCCCCGCCGATAATTTTAATACATTGGTATTAGGAAGTGTATTAGCCGCAAGGATATTCAACCGGTCTTTGACCCTGGAGACCAGGGTTCAATCCTGAATGGAAGTAGGTAAACCTTCTGAGAGAGAGAGAGAGAGAACCCTCTCGTCCCCTTCCTTTTTAGTGGTTCACCACTCTCTCTCCAGAAAAATGCTGTAGTATTTTCTTAAAATTCCCTCTCCTCATCCTGTTTCCTTAAATATTATAGATTGAGTAGCTGTACGACTTACTTAGATCGGTTGGTGGCTCGTCTGTCAACTGAGTTAAAGGGTCCCAGTTTCGATTTTCGACGTGGTTGAAAAATATGTCATTAGTGAAATTATGGCTTACCCTCTCATAGTGTAAATTAATGGCAGGGTAGACTGGGTGTTTTACAATTAAGTGAGTTTGTAAGTCGTGTTGATATCATATGCTAGTTTAGTAAATATTCCTAATAATAATGAAAAAATGTTATTATACAACACACTGGAATTGAGGAGAAATTTAAAAAAATCTGGTACCTCATCACGGCTAAGTTTTAACCCTATCGGGATTCGAACTTAAAGTGGGGTGGATGGGAGCGTGAGTCAAGGTCCGTATTTTTACAGTTTTTATAACAAATCAATTTTCTGGCTAAAATAAATAAAATATTGCTTCAACAGATATGTTTAGTTAATTTTTTTTTTCTTTTAATAGTAATCTGGGTGACCTGGTGGTCTAGGGGTAAGGTGTCAGACTTCTGTGCTGAGGGTCCGGGGTTCAATCCTCGGTCCCGGCACAGATTTATCTGATTGCCAAACACTTCCTTCATCTCTGACAAGACTTGTATTAATCACAACTTGTGAATGTGAGGAATGCCAGGCCTCCACCGTGGTTCGGATCCCACGCTAAACTGTAGGTCCTCCATTTCATCTCACAATCACCTTACCATTACACATTAGCGTAAGTGCGTATAACCCGAACGGGTAGTAAGACGCGGTGCTAATAATAATAATAATAATAATAATAATAATGATCTGAAAAATTCTTGATTATTAATTTTGTCATGAGCATGGCGGCATTAGACGAGAAACTTTTTAAATGAAGAGGAAAGTTGTCATTAAATTCCAGAACACCTTTGACAGCTATTCGACAACTGTGAAGAAAATTGAACAAGTTTGTAAGTGGTTCTAACGACGACAGCAGGAGGTCACACACTTCAGGGACTCGCGTCGGTCTGATTGTCACGTATGTAACTAACACGTGTGTTACACTTCCACAGTTCACTATGACTACATAGCCACCACACATGTGTGTTTCTGTCATGTGTGTTGTCAGACTTGATGTGGGAACTGTGGAGCGGTAATGATCATCTGGGGACCCGGAGAAACTTCTTAAGAGTTCAAGCTAGCTTTTGAATTATTTTTAACTTTTTTAATTCATGTTGGGAAACCTTTTGTACTTTATTTATCAATAAAGTCTTGCTCTAAGATAAATATTTATTTAGATAATCTTATCTGAATGTTTGCATTGACAATACCGACAACTGGTCCTGATGACCTTGGTTCCAGCCTAGATTGTGTCTACATTATTTTATTCCTTGTGTATGAGATCGTATAATCACCCAACTTATAAATTACATAACTATTGAATAAATAATACAAATTAAGAGAGGAGGGAATATCTATTTATTCATATATCCATTCACATAAATGTGCACAATGACTAAGGTGTCAGTCTTGTCTGGTCTTACGATGACATAGAGGTCAGGGTTTAAATCTTGGCTAGGTATAGTGAGATTTTTTACCTAAATTGTTTCTCCCTATCTATTCGTGCAAATGTGGGTATATTTCCTCTAAATTATACCTTACTCATCCTTATTTTACTAGTGTAAAATATGGTGGATAGCCCGGATGAGTAGCAAGATGTAGTGCACGCAAAAACAAAAACAAAACAGGCGTGAGTCTGTAAGGAAGGAAAACCGACCAACAAATAAAAAACAACAAAAACACGTGATATATTTGTGAGTTTAGCGAGAGTAAAACTGGTCTGCAAGGACTCACCGCTTCCTGGACACTCAATGGTCAGGAGATAAGTTTGCGGTTGCACAAGTAGGTCATGATAAGTATACTTTGCAGATCACCTGAGTTCAGTTCGTATAAAAATAGTTATTTCGCCTTCTTAAAATGATCCAATTGAGGTTGAGGTTAAGAGGCTTCATAATAACTATTAATGTTTTTCACTGGTTGAAGTGTTATGGGAAATTTAATAGAGGCTTAAGATGAGTAAATTAAAAGGTATGTAAATTTATATACTCAATTAATGCACTTGCACACATGTTGTCGACAAGGCTGGCCTCTAAAATTCTACCCAAAATCTCTTCAAAAGATTTCTGGTTTGAACTCCGACTGAATCACTGGTTTTCAGTTGGCTCAAAAGCAGGTGAAGTACTAGTGATTCGAAGTTCACCTAAGACAGACGATTACACCACAGTCAAAATACTACACGAATCTATTTTTAAATATATTAAATATAGTTGAAAAATGACACCTGGAGACAGGTATCGAACCCATAAATTTAAAATGTATCTACTTAAGTGGTTGCCATACATACTTATGGTAATTTCCATCAATTAAATCAATTTTCATTTAAGGAGCACTGTCTCCTGAATTTGATGGGGATACATAGCCCAATACGCAAATGTATGGCATATAGTATTATACGTATCTCACGGCGTCAATGTTCTGTTATTTAGGAAATTTTGAAAATAGTTTTTTAAAAGACATAAAAGAGTTTCAATATAACTGTTTATTTGCTTATAACAACAATTTCAAGGCCTTTAAATTTACGAATACGTTGTGTATTTATAATTTATAGCAACAGTAAAGGCTCTAAAGCATTTTGAATCTAATAACAAACCACCCCATGTCACTCAGATTGCTTTTAAAATGACCTTTTAGAAAACACACAAAATAAAATTAATGTAGGGTAAACAACATAAAGAAAAGTTAGCTATCCATCAATAAAATGTAAAATTGACCTCAACTGTTAAAAGTGGCAAATGAAGAACATATGGTTTGCAGTATGAATCTCCGGATAAAGATTTAGTAACATATTGAGATTCATTTAGCGATCCGACTATTATGTATTTCCCCCCTCGTGCTCTACGTCTTATCACTCGTACTCACTATTCATATATTAATTACACTAATTAGGTAGGGATGAGGAAGGTAAAATTTAGGGGTAGTGCATCCTCATTTGTGTGGAGTGAGAGTAGTAAGCTATTTAGGAAAATCCTCATCAGTTCCCTCGGCCGAGATTTGAGCCCCGAACCCCCAGTCATAGGTGAACCAGACAAGATTGTGGGCCCACCAGTACGGGTGGTCCAACTCCTAGATATTTTCATCACCCCTGTCAGGTACATGAAGGGATTCCACAATAAATTGCCCAGTTTAAGCACGCACCATAGCTGGAGGAACATATTTATCACTCTCTACCCTGAAGCTAAAATTAGCAAGTCCAAAATTAGTTTTATGGACGATTAGAAAAAAACGTATTTTTTTACAACTGCAATGAATAAACAATAATTGTTTTTTGATTTAGTGTCTGAATGAACCAATAATATTAACCTTCTAACCCCCTACACATTTACTGGTCAGGTTAGACGAGATGTTAGCACGCCTGACCTTTGACTCATGCGGTCAGAATTTGATACCTACCGGCTGCACTTGAGAGTAAAAATGTCTTCCCTTATCCTATATTCATACGGGTGCAGTTCATTGACATTAATTCTTTTGATTCTGTTCGTGTAACTTAGTGCAGGGAATCCCAAACATTTTAGACCAAAGTAGCCCTTGTACCAAACAAAATACACACTGGAGCCATCATGTAGAAATTAAGCCTTACACTTATATTATGAACATTCAACAAAGACAGTTAAATTTTACAAGTATCAAAGTATATAACAAACGAGAATCACATGTTTTGGCTGCACCTTTGGCAAATGTTCCTTACTGAGTTTTGAAAAAAATTGGCAATTCAAATTAGTGGTGCTATTTTATAGTGTGGAAAACAAATACATAATATTATTGCCTCATGGGGCCCAAGGGCTCCCCGCAGAGCACAGTTTGAAAAACGCTGGCCTAGATGGTTGAAGTCGGTGATAATACGTACTGGCAATGGAGTGTGGACCCTATTTTAAAAGGAATTTCTTTGGCATTCATCTTGAGAGAAAATAGAAAGTCTAATTGAGAAAAGTTTATTAATTTTTATTGATCACTAATCAAACAACTCATACGGGTTCTATACATGCTTTACTTTGGCTTCTTGATATTTTTAGTAGAGGTAAAAAGTAAAAATATTGGTACGAAAATATCATACATTCGTTC
Organism: Timema podura; assembly: GCA_033556935.1. Classification (NCBI taxonomy): domain Eukaryota; kingdom Metazoa; phylum Arthropoda; class Insecta; order Phasmatodea; family Timematidae; genus Timema; species Timema podura. The sequence goes on from JAVRXN010000009.1 coordinate 114,907,499, forward strand.
TCATATAGTTTATCGTTTATCAATAAACTTCCCTTAAAAAGTGTCCTCAGAAAAAAACAACAAAATATTTTGATGATCACATGAAATACTGTTCAGATATAAATGTTGAGCCAAATTGTCATAGTCATTTTCTAAAAATTTCGCATTTTCAAAAATTAATCATCAGTAAACTACGTTTAATTTAATGGCTGGGATCAAAATAACGATTTTTGCTCTTGAGGTGTGACCATGTAACATCTAAATATCAAGTTTGTACGAAATCCATCAAACATCTTCAATTGGTAGTCATGGGTAGATACAGACAGAATAAATGGTAAAACTCATTTATGAATTCTGTAAAACGTTTACCGCAACATCATCCATGTAATCTCAATACCAAACATTTTCACGTTTACAATAACTTATCTATTTTAGAAAGCCCAACAAAATCTTCTTAGTTAAAAATAATGTGTCTCAAATATCACTTTATTTCCCCGTTCCATTTGTTGTTTAAATCTTGCATTTATAGATACAACACTTTATCCACCAGATATTACGAAGCATAAAGCCTCTTACAAGTACGTCCCCTTAACTCGCTCTAGTCCAGTATATCAAGACCAATTTCCGGCCCGTCAACATTTCCTTCCCGCCCTGGATGGAATTGGTAATGAGTGACACCGCACTGGCTCCAGGCACGAACGCTACACGAGATCTGCGGGACAAAACTCAACTAACGCTAATCGGTGGCTCTATTGGTAATATCTTCATGGCGTGACCTTCCATGAAGAGGGAGAGGGTCCTTGAATTGTTTTTAGATTAGTTACAGAGTCAATTAATACTTAATGGGGGTTTTCAAGGCTCTTTAGACACACTTTTATGTTTTAGGCAATTTATTTTTATTAATTATTATTTTATTAATGAAATGTGATTTTTTGAAATTTTGTCAAACTACAAAAACACTTTAAATAACTGTTTATTGTTTTGTTCAAGCGTGGGTGGAGTTATGATTCTATGACTTATTTTGATTCGAGATAATTTGGGAGTAAAAACTATAGTATAGCCTGTGGATATATAATATATTTTATGAATATGATATCAGCTAGGCCTGTGCTACAACTCTAAAATTTTTAATTCCAATCTGTATCTTGCTGATACGCTTATTTATTTAGAAATTTCAAATCCTTGTGTTACTGAACCAAAATAAAATTCCTTTCATAAAATGTTTTGTATGTGTAAAAATTAAAAGTTTATTGTATATTTTCGATAGTTAAAGTTTTTAAAGTGATGATTTGTTTCTGTTACAAAAATCTAATTAAAATCACTATATTAAAATATTTTATTTTCAAAACCAAGATATGTTTCCTCTAAATTTTGTTTTAAAGACAAGGGAAAAATGTTTTAAATATCTAATTCAATATTTCTTGTGCATCTTCTGCTCATGTGTCTGTAGTTAAACCTCGCTGAAAACTATATGAGCTACGTACTACCAAATTATGGACACGTGTCCATGATAGATACTTGTTTTCCCAATAGTCAGCAATGTAATTGGTCGTTCGACGGCTATAGTTGACTTGTACTGATTTAAGTACGGAAACATCCCCGTGTGGAAAGTATCTCTGTCCCTAGCGTGTCCTTGTACCATTGCCACCGGTTCTGGGACGAGCTAGGTCAGGGCTACCTGCCGGCTGGGCCATCGGTATTAATAATATATATACTATATCGAGCCGCGGCACGGCGCCACCTGTACTTGGAATCCCATTATTACAGTAGGATGTTTTTATGGAGAGAAATTTAAAAAATAAAATATATATTTGCAGCCAAAGTTAATAACATTTTCAAATGTTATTAGTGTTGATGAAATCTATCAAACGTGACAGCTGCAAATCATATGACTTGGCGTATGAGTACGTGAAAGTAGATCTATTAATCAGATAGGTTCTTCATATAAACATTGGATTGTACGTCTAGGCTTGTAAAGTAGTGTGGGGATTATGATCATCTCTACGTAACGCCCAATTAACGTTCACGTAACGTAAATAAATGTGGTTAGTGATCAGGATTGATGCAATGTAACGTATAAGACTAGAGTTAAGCACAGCCAATGAAATTGAACTGTTTGAAAACAAATGGCTTCTTACAGTTAGAGCTAAACTGGAGATGAACCAAGAATATTTAATGTGAACCAATTTAATCCTTAATGAGTAGAGAAAATCCATATTTTCTTTGTAAGTCTAATATGTTATTACCAAGTTTGAGATAAGGCTCCGTACACACAAAGTAATTTAGTGTTCTAAAAATTTTACAAGATCTTAGACGATTACACACAGGTTTGAACCAAGGCCTGTTCAAACAGTACGTAATATTGCACACAATATTTGAACAATACGAAGTGTTCATTGCCCTTTTTCTTGGTTAAAATAATCAATTAATACATTTGTAAATAAATGATACGGTGCACCGCACCAACTTTCTCACTCCTTTACCTAAAAATTGAGATATTTATATGTGAAACGAAATAATATACATCATTGCAGAAACATAATGGGAAAATAGCATCATATTCTACCAAAGATAATAGCAATCAACTCCCCATTTTCCAAACCACAATTTTAAAAATATAGTTGCTTATAACTCAGAAACTATTGAATTTATAAAAATTATATTTCAAATAAAGGATTTTTAGTTTTAATAGTCCCACAACTTCGAAAGGATAGGTTATCTTGTATCTCAGATAGTTGTGGAGAAATGATCAAAATTGGAGATATCCGTTTATGTAAAGTGCCCTATTAACTCATTTTACCGGAAAAGTGGGATGCACCATTTTGTTTGTAATATTAAACAGTACATAGTAACGATTTTTTTAAATCAAAATCGTTAGAGCCATTTTGAGAACATCAACTCTTTTCTCTTAGTTAAACTACCCTTAATTTTGTTGATATCTAACGTAAAAACCAACTATGGGAAACATTATGAAAACCTTAGTTATAAAGTTTCATCCTGATCGGTAACATGCTTTAGGCTCTAGGCCAAGTTACAGACACACAGACAAACAGATAGACAGATGGACGACATCGCGAAAACCATCTTTTTGGTTTCAGGGGTTCATGGAACGTCGACATCCATCAAAATTTCAACTTCAATTTTTTGACAATTACAATATTTCCTCTCTCCAAGAGTTCACAAGAAAGTAAAACAATTACATGTACTATAAATATTTACCTAAATATACATAAAGGCTATGCATTTTTTTAAATAGTCGAAACAATTTTTTCTCGATGTTGGGGTTCAATCTCCTCTAACCCACCTTAGTGGCGTAGTTGGCTAACGCGATAGCTTCGTGTTGAGCTAGACTGCCGAGAACGGAGAGATTGAGGTTCGAATCTCGGTCTGGTGAACTGGGAGTGTTTTTTCCTAAATGGTTTTCCACTCTCCCTCTATGCAAATGCGGGTTCACTTCCTTTAAATTCAACCTTACCAATTCCTAACCCATTAGCGTAAATAGTACCTAAGCGTATAACCTGAACGGGTAGTAAGATGTGGTGCTAAAAATTCTCCTATATATATACATGATACATGTGCCTACTTACATACATACATACATACATACAAACATACGAATCCATTAAATAAAATATATTCAATAAACATATTAAGGCTCTCGCAAACAGGGTCATTTATGTTAACGACTCAAATGTTCTACAGTAAAAATGGCTGATATAGGACGTGTTCTACACAGTAAGTTATTCAAAGTAAATCTTGTACAGTCCTAGGTGCTCCCACGGCAAAATCTTGTGGCCACATCTTGTACAGTAAATTGTTTCGTGTGTGCTGGGCCTTTGAGATTTGTCTATCACTGATAAATCTCCAACTAAAATGTTTAGTTAATTTGTTTTCTCAAGCTTGGACTGTGTAAATTCTCTTCTCAAGTTTACGCACAATCATCATCTTAGAAAAGCCACATAACAGCAGCTTTTCTAACAACCGTTACGACAACCGGCAGGCAAACAAAAGAAAATAGACGAGTGCATCAAGCAATCCGTTCCATCAACTACATGCTCGTTACAAGCACTTCAAGAGATGAGAGGACTGACTAATCCGTGGTCATGTGTAGCATGTTAAGTGCACGCACTTTATATTAACACACATTCTTTTCTATCTCTCTCTCTCTCACACAGACACCCGCAGAGTATTTCTCTTTCTAACACAGTCTTCCTCTCTCTGGCAAACAAAGTATTTCTTTCTCAAATTGTCTTTTTCTCTCTCACACACACAACCTCTCTTTCTCTTTTTTTTATACACACGCACGCACATACACACACCGTTTTTATTTCTTTCCCACATACCATACATGCATACAAATAAATAAACTCAATACAACAACTAAAATGATGCAGTCGGGCCTCTGTTTTCCTCCCTACAATTAATAATAGGAAATTAAAGTACACATCAACAACAATTTTCGCCACCGTAGCTGAGTGGTTAGAGATGTCGACTGCACGACAAGATGACCCTAGTTCACAGAGAAGGAAAGAACAGATCCCCAGCCGCTAGGTTAAACGTGTTGCACTCCTTTTCGAGGCTTTACTCCCTCAACGTTGGGATCGCTAGGTGCGATCACCAATGACTACAGCGCAATCAAGTGAGCATTTTTTAAACGACTCACTTTAAACTCGAATTTACTAGAAGGAAGATACAAAATATGAGCTCTTCGAGTTAACCTGTCGGCTGGCGGTCACCGAGCAAGCTTCAGGTAGTACCCTCCCCCGACCCTCCTCCGACCCTCCCCGTCCCTCCTCCCCTTCCCTTGTCCCTAAGTAACATAATCCTGCCACACAAATAAGTTTACTCTGACTGCACATTACAAAGAAAACTTTAAATACAATGAACCTTTTTTTTAACCAAGGGACTGGCTGTCAATGGCTAATATTTGTTTAAGGAGCACTGAGGAGAATTGCAGACTTCTAGAAATACCAATTTATTTAAGAAGTGGTTCGATATTTTTTAATATTGTTTTCACCAAAATGAGGGTGAAAGTTCTGACCAGTTAAATAGTTTAAATTTTAACTATAAAGTGTTTTTTAAATGGTGATATCTTATATAGAACCGTATAAAACAATCCCACAAATTGTTACCCTATCAAAACATGAGTATTTGATCAAGGAAGGCTAAATACCATACCGCATGACCACTAATACAGCTCTATAATAGATATTTGATGCTATGTATTTAAAATAATTAATGTATACTTGGAATAATTTAAAAACTGGTATTTTCCCGGTGTAAATTAAAATTCACACACTCAAGTCATTAAAGTTAAAACAAAAATAAAGGATAGTTTTAATAATTCTGAGGGTTTCTGTTATTTAAAATTACGAAGTAAACACTAAAGTTAAACTATTGTATTTTGTGTGAGTACATGGATGCAGGCCGGATAGTAATATAAAGATATTGCAGACAAACGGGCCGGTCAGATTGTCTCGCGGGCCGTTTGTTTGTGAATCCTGCCTTATCATTCGACCTTGAAAGGGGGTTGTCTGTTAATAAAAGTTAAATCAGTTCGAAAGTTTAATTAATCATATAAGGCCCATAAGCATAGATAAAATTATGTACAGTTTATTGAAACAATTATTCAACATATTATATACCCTACACTCCATTTATCTTAAAAGTTAGCAAGCTTTATTTTATGAATTACTAGCAATCCCGCATGGCGTTGCCCGTGATCCACTGTGGTATAAAAATTATATAAGAAACCCCCTTCCCCTGGTGCCCGTACCTTTTAAACGTAATTCTAAAGCGGATAGAAAATATTTTCTTCAAAAATTTGTTTAAAATAGCCTAATTAAAAAGCTCATTTAAAATGTAAAAATCCGGCTTGGAGGTGCATTCGGACCCCCTTCCGTCCACCTATGTTAAAAATTTCAGATCTCTGCGTGCCGTAGATTTGTCTGGGCATCACACACAAACAAACACACACAGACAAACACTTCCTTTTATTATTATAGATTATGTTGTAGCATTGTGGTTTATAAAATACGGCCTTAGGCTAGTCTAGTCCATTAAAGTATTGATGTCACCTTTCAGTGTGATACGATTGTAGGCTACATAAATATTATTTTGATATGTGAGATACAAAATAAATAGGTATCTCAAAATGCTTTCCTATTTACTATTTAACATATTTTGTTATTAAATGAATGGTATTTTAAATAGGAACTAATGAGTATGAAAATACACATACAATTTTAACGTTATTTTATCATCACAAATTAAGATTAGATACTTATTGGTTTTACTGTTCGATCTTTTAAATATGTTGTTGGCTTTCTTGCATACAAGATAGAACGAATTTCACAGTAAACTGCATGAATACATTAACAAAGTGTGATACCAAAATGAAGTCTTGACATGATTATTTAATTTTTCATTGAGCATATCTCAATAAAGGTCAAGGTGACTTAGGGAATCTCAAATCCCCTACAGATATGTTCACACGCATATCCTAGAAACATTTATTGAGCAATTTCCTTATGTGCAACACAAAGAAGGTATTGTACATATAATGTTAGGAAAGGCATTGAAGAAAATAAGGATAATTTACCCTCTTTGGCTTAAACAATGCAAAAAGCACAAACTATTTTGCATAAAGCTACCTCCTTAAAGTTAGAATCCACAATCACTTGCTGTGGACTGCAAACGAGAATATTTAATGTTTAAAGAAACCGACGCAGAAAATATGAAAAGTATTACACCAATAATCTCATCTCGTTGAGTGGACTTTGGAGAGTTGAGTACTTGTGACTTTAAGCTGATTTTGATCCCAATTAAATGTAATAAATTAACTGTGTTTTGACATATTTCTATGAATCTAGACTCTTGTCTCAAAAGTAATATTTGTAGCATGTTCCATTTTGAAACGTTGAAATAATGTAAGAATGTATACGTAGTTTTAATGTTGAATAATTGTGGTTTTTTTACAACAAAAAAAACAGCTGTTTGGCTTAAGATTTAGGTTAACAACTTTGGCTTTTAAATAGTGTATTTTTATAAGAGGTATGTTTCAATAAAACACTTAAGTTGTTAAAATGTGTAAAAGCTCAAATATGTATCGGTATTTAACAAAAGACTCTTTATAATACTGTCTAACTATAGTTGATAGGTAAAAATAAATACAATAATCAAATAATGGGACATTATGACTGTATAAACTCAAAAACTTACATAAGTGGCAAATGTAATCTTTACTACTTTTTGCTTCTTAAATTGTGATTATTTTACTCCATAGTGTCATTGAGCCCTTAGTTGAAATTAGTTTTAAGAATGGATAGAAATGTTCTTGCCCCGTTGGAGCGTATAAGACTATGATTTGTGCTCATCTATAGGTAAATAGACAATTTTTACTTTCTCTCAACACCTTGAAGAGAAAAGTACTTTGCTCGTAAAAAAAAGTCCCAATTTTGACCACTGTCAACCCCCCGAAACCGAAAAGGTGTTTTTTTTTGGCAATGCCTTCTGCCTGTGTGTCTATATTTAGGCCTAGAGCCGACACCATTTTACTGATCAGGCTAAAACTTGGTACATATGGTTTTTATAAGGTTCCCCAGAGGAGTTTTTGGAGTTAGATATCCTACCCTACAATTGAGGGTAGTTTACTACAGGTAAAAAAGAAAAAAAACAATCTATCTCGAAATCTGCTAAAACGATTTTTATTAAATTTCGTATCTGGGCATAAACTAAATGTCCGTTCTAATCATCCCATGAACATAATTTTAAGGGTAATTCATATAAGCAGATATTGCCAATTTTAATCATATCTTTGCAAGTATTTGATACACGAAATAACTCATTATTGTAAGGTTGTAACAAAATTAAAATTAAAAAAACCCTTTACTTGAAATATATTTTTATAAAACCAATAGGGGGCTGTCCATAAATTACGTAAGGATTTTTTTCATTATTTCGACCCCGCTTCCCCCCAAACCTCCCTACTTAGGGGATCGTAAGATTTTTCGTTCCCCCTCTCCCCTTACCGATCTTACGTAATTTTCTTAAGATTTGGTAAATTATATTATTTTATACAAAAGGACTGGTGATGTGAAATTATAGAATACTTATCGCAGTGAAATTAGGTATAGCACATCATAAATAAATGACATTTTATAGCTATGTATAGCTGTATAAGTCTATAGGCTACGCTTCAGCGCTACCTGTCATCGTTAGGTGCAACCTTTTTGACCGCGCGTCTGTAGAAGTGTTTTATTAGATTTTGTCTCACCATAAAAATTGATAAAATCCTTAGTTAAGTTAAATTCTACCCACCCCCATGAAAACTAAAGAAATTACTGATCATCCCTACCCCCAAAAAATTCTTATCTTCTGAGATATTGGTAAAAAAAAATTAATTGAGGTCTCGGAAAACGAGTTTATTATTATTCTTTTTGATGAAGATATGTAAAATTTGTAAAATATGAATAATGAACAATAGGTTTCTTTCATGCCTCTTTGTGGAATATGATGCTCTTTTTTTCCATCATGTTTCTGCAAAAAATATATATAATCTGGTTTCACAAATCTTATGAGTTTTAAGTAAATGTTTCCATTTTTAGACAAAGGAGAGAGAAAGTCTGTGTGGTGCACCATATCATTTATTTATTGAGGTAGGCTTAGTTATTAGCTTTAATAATATGAACACAAGTTAATATTATACAACTTACAAACTTGTTTGTAGTTTCGTCTTTATTAAAACATTATTTCTCACTTCGTGGATACCAAAACTGATATAATAGAAGAATCATCTATTGAAAACATTTATCTACAGTTAATTTCGACCAAATATTTCATTCCAACCGCAATTTAAAAATAATATATCTAAATATTAGAGGTATAAAGCACAGAAATGAGGATTTGTTAGGTTTTCCCTCTTATATTAAACTAAGTATTGATTTAATAATATTAACACGAGTGTGGATATACGGGTATAAGACATTATTGATTAAAATTCCAAACTAAAAGGCCAATTTTGCCTGTAGAGACAATAAATGATGTGGGGGTATGGGGGTTTGTGGTTTTGTTAGAAGATTTTAATGGTTTCAAACATGGACATTTGAAATTTTTAGTAAAAGTTCCTTTTTGGCTCAAGACCAGAGCTAGGACCGAATTTTGTGAAATTCATCAACCTGTGCGAGATGAAAAAGGGGGTTAAAAAGTTTTCAAAATTCACAAACCGTGCATTTTTTTGAACTAGTGGACATAGAGCCTTGAAATTTAAAATGAATGTTTCTTTATAGAATTGAGTGAGAAATTTTTAGTTTTTTTTTTTTCAAATTTAATAACCCAAAGGGTTGCAAAGGGGGAAAGGGGGGTAAAGGGGCACTAAATTCTATGTCCTCCAATCAAGATTAAATTTGATATATGGGGGTTTATCGGGTCGCAGAGTACTAATACGAAATTAATTTATGTACGGCATCCACACGATGGGTCCCAGAGGTGCGTTGGTAAAAAAGTGTGTTCAAGACTACCAAAACTAATATAAATAAGTAGGCCCTACTTTCCAGGGCGATAGAAGATTGAAATTTTTCAGACAACCCATGGAATACTCCGAATAATTATAAAAGTATGAACATTTTTGTTTAATAAGTGGGACCCTGGGACATAGGGAAGGGGATATAAACAGAATCAAAACCTTTTATGTGTGCTAGCAAATTTAAATTTGACAGTCGTTTAGGAGGACTACTCCAATAACCAAATAATCCTTAAAAATGAAAATTTATAAATGATAGTTAGAAAAATGAAATTAAATATTTCAAAACTAATAGAAACAACTAATTCTCAGTGTGGTAGAAAATTTAAATGTATAAGTAAAGTTAAGGGACATGTAAAATTACTATAAGTCTGTACATTTGAAATTTTAAATGGAACCCCGGGAAATAGGGAGGGTGTAAGGGTTTATAAAAATAAAAACAACTTTTAGCGGTGATAGAATATTAAATTTGGCAAGTTGGTAGAATGACCTTTCAAAATAACCAAATAAATCTTAATATTTGAAATTTATAAATGGGAGTTGAAGAAATGTTAGTGAAAGGGGGCGGGCTCGTCATTTACAAAAATTAATACATTCAACTACCTCTCTGTGTAGTAGAGAGCTTAGGTTCGTTAGATTATTCTAAATAAACAAAACCTTGTGAAAATTTTAAATTTAAACTATGAGAAATGGGGGAGGGGGAAGTTACAGCTAGAAATAACTTTTGAGATGAGGTTAAAAATTAAAATTTGAAAGACAGGTAGAAATGAAACTTCAGATATCCAAATTTAAAAATTCTCAAAGTGGATTGGAAAAGTGGGTTGAGTAGTTAAAAAAACTTACAAAACTACTAGAAATAACCACTTATAAGTGTGTTATAAAACTAAAATTATGCATATAGGCAAAGATACCACTCCAAATAACTATAAAAGTCCAACATTTTTAAAGTTTATGATGGGAGTCCAGGAGAAAAAAAGGGAGTTTACAAAAATAATTAAGTATGGTAGAAAGTCTAAATTTTGCATGCTGGTAGAGGCACGACTTCAGATAACCAAATAAGTCTTAAATTTGAGATTTTGAAATGGGAGCTATAGCGAAATACGTCAAAGCTCGATCTAGTACATTACGAAATCAAAGTGACCAGAATATTATGAAATATATCAATGTCCAAACTTGTTTGACACATATTTTAATCAAATTTATGTTAAATCTTATTTATTTATTATTATTGTATTAATTTTTTTATAATAGTGATCATAAGTTAGTTTCAAACCTATCCAAACTACATAATCAGAACTTTTTTTCTTTACTTTAGTAGATAATTTTTATACCAAACACTTAATAACTATAGCTGTGATTAAAACAATATTTGGGTATAGTTAAGAATATATATTTTTCATATACTTTGTATTGTCAACAATTTTACTCACTTTAGTAAATTCTTTTATTGTGATATAAATATTTATTTTTTAAAGAAAATCTGCAATTATTGATTGTAAGAAAATATTGTTCTATTATAGTAAAATAATCTTATACTGAAAGATATTTCAGTGTACATTTTTTTAAATGTTTATTTCTATTCCCCTTTATTAAAATTAAGAAATATTTAATTTTCCATACATACACGAGAAGGTGTTGGACAAGTGTAATTGGGCAAAACATTATGAGTTTTTTGTTATGTAATCCTAAAGCGCGTTTAGGGAGATGAGCTTCATTTTCAGAAAGATTTTACTATACTGATTTAAAACTGATTTGTTAACTCTCATTGCACATTAATATAAAATAATAATACTAATACTTAGTACCGCGTCTTACTAACCGTTCAGGTTATACGCTTACGTACTAATTACGCTAATGGGCTAGGATTTGAGAAGGTTGGATATAGAGGACGTGAAACCACATTTGCATGGAGGAAGAGTGGAAAACCATTTAGGGAGCCAACTTCAACCAAGCGAGATTCGAACCTCGGTCTCCCCGCCCTCAGTAGTCTAGCTCAACAATAAACTAGTGTGTTAGCTAAGTATGCCACCGAGGCGGGTATTAGTATAAAATAATTTTGAATATAATCATTCCAGTGTTTAAAATAAGGCGGTATTGCCGATGCTAAATATATACTTAGAAAACTCTTTTCATTGTATTTTCCATGCTTTTAACTTTTTTTAGTTTATAAAGTAGCATATAACTTGTATATTTTGTTTGTATTAATTTGACAACAAAATGTAAAAATAAATGCAACCTTTACAACATAAGTATATAATTTTAATTACTGATATATTTTGTGCGCCGTGTCTTACTTCCCATTACAGTTATCCGCGTATTTACTCCAGTGGAGAAGAAATGAGGATGGCAAAATGTTTGGGAAATGTGCCCGTATTTGCGTTGAAGGAGAATTATAAGCATATTAGGAAAAAAACACTCTCAGTACACCCAATCGGGATTCGAACACTGATATCCCAGTTATTTGCAGTCCAGTCTAACGAAGAAGTGAATCCTAAAGAATTGTGACCACATAAGATGGTTCCAAAAATTTAATAATTCATTTAAAAGTGCATTTCCAAGACTCGTGTCACGTCTAAACCGTAGAAGCACTGCCATTGTATATTTGGGTCCAACATTCAATTGTTTGAAAAGTTTTGGTCAATGAAAGGTGGTTGAGGCGGGGTAAGGGGTTACCGCTACCTGGACTATTGTACTCTGAGAGACGGCAGCTCTTAGCTCTCGGTTTGTCTTTCTCACCAAGAACATTTTGAAAGTGAGATGTTTTAAAGAATTCTCACTTGGAAGCGCTATTATCACTGGATATTTTAAGTTCTACCTGACTCGAGGAGCGCAACAAATCTCCCGTAAGGCTACGTATCTGTTATATCCTTGTCTGTGCCCTAGTTCCATTCCAGTTGGTCGTTAAAATAATTGATTGCGTGTGTTGTCCTGTTACCTGGATATTACAACTCCAGGACCCAATATTTTTAAACTTGCGATTAAACTCGCTAGCGAACAAACTCACAACTCACTCGCAACTCGCTAGGGAGTTTTCTCACAAATCTCAAAATAAGGGATTCTGATGTTGGTGTTAAATAATTCTCTTCTGGGTTAAGTTAGTTTGTAAGTCAATAAGTTTAATTGGGTGCCGGTCCTTTTGGCATAATCTTCTCTTCTCATGGCCCTCAAACAAGGGAGACCAACCTTTTATATCTCACTTAGAAAGGAAGTCAAGTTTAGAGCGGTCTTTATAGCTCGCTCTCAAAGGAAAACAATTTGTTTTTAACTTGTACGTCCGACATAAGGGAAAATAACTGCTTAGGATCGTAGTTTGGATGAAATTCACTCACAATAGAGTGTAGGAATGATTTAAAAAAACACCATGTGTGCATCCGGCCTGGATTCGAACTACCAGGGTCCTCATCAGCTTGTGACCAAGTGCAATGCGAGTCTAACGCCTCAGACTGCTAGGTCACCTTGAGCCAAACTAAGAAGTTAGGACCCTACGGGCTTTTTTTTCACTTCTGTGCGTTAAAAGTTTCAAGTTTCTTTTTACTTTGATGATAATTTACACAGGCGAGACTTTCCAGTTTTGATCATATCTCTGAAATTACTTGAGATAAGAAATACCTTATCGTTACAAAGTTGTAGGACATTTAAAGAAACTACTTTTGTTTAAATTTTAAAATAATATTTTATAAAATCAATATTTTCTGAGCTATGACAAATGAGGAGTTGAAAATGCACAGAACAAATAATATGTTTCGGTGTCGTTTATTTAATGCACGCTCTTTGGGGAAATGTGATCTTCTTTTTGCCCAATTTTTTTTAGCACCACGTCTTACTACCCGTTTGGGCTATACGCTTATGTATTAATTAGGTTAATGATTTTAGGGATGAGGAAGGCTTTATTTATAGGAAGTGTACTTGAATTTGCGTGGAGGGATAGTGGTAAAACATTTAGGAAAAAACACCCTCAGTACACCCGATCAAGATTCGAACCTCGATCTTCCCGTCATCAGCAGTCTAGTCTAATGTGAGAGCAGCGCGTTAGACCACGCGACCACCGAAGAGGGTTTTTCCCAACTTTGTTTCTATAACAATGTATATTATTTTGTTTCACATATATTACGCGTTATAATTTATTTAGATAAGGTAGCGGGAAAGTTTGTACCGTAACATTAATTTTAGTTTGGAGGCAAACACATGGCCAAGATCCATCATAATATCGAGGTCGAAACTTTTCACGGTTATAATACTCTCTCTATATGATGAAGTAAGACCGGCCATGTGACCTCAGTCTAGACACATCCATCTCGGCCCCTCCTGGACTCAAAGCGTGTGTCTCTCTCTCTAACAATCTACATCTACCTGTACGAGAACCTGTACCTCGCCGCTGTGGCCAACCAGGTTCGTCGAACCAGCCAGGTGACCAATGAGAGGTCACTGTCCTCTTAACATGATACAATAATTTACTATTACTTTCGTGGTGTTTCACTCGCAATCATTTCATCTTCTTGCTGCTTCGTACACACGGCCGCTGTTTCAGTACTTGAACAAGTCAGCTACGACCACTTACAATAGCAGCTATCAACAAAGCAAGTGGATGGTATAAAAACTTGTGAGTAATTTGTTAGAAGTGTAGGTGTCTGTTTATCTCATGAGCATTGCGTAATAACAATAGGTCTGAAATTTTAAAATTAGTAGCCAAACATGTGCAGCTCAAAGTTGGAATTTTAAATTTTTGATTAGATTTTTTAAAATTCATCAAACACTGTGTCGGAAGAAATAAAATTAATATCTTTTTCTGTCTGTTTGAAGGAAAGAAAAGCTTCACCCCGGACTGTGCCGGGTTATTCCGGTGTTTCCGAGAACTCGCGATAGGATATGTGAGGATGCCAGACGGGGAGATAAGAGAGATAAAGAGACAAAGAGAAAAATCTGAAGGTTTTGATGAGTGGTTAGAAAGCCTGACTTCAAACCGGGTTATCAATTCGTATTAGATGCACTAGTTTAAAAAATATATATATACTATTTCACATTGTTTCTTTTTGCGCACCATATTTTAAGATTCATTCGGTTAACCAACATCTTCGCACTAATAAACCAACATATTAGCACTAATAGAGTAAATGTGAGGAAGGTACACATTAGGAGAAGAGTACACTTATTTACGTCAAAGCAGGGTGAGAAAACACCTAAGAAAAATCCCCCTCAATGCACCCAACCGGGATTCGAGCCCCTACCTCTCTGTTACTGACAATCTAGACTACTTCAAGAGTGACACCTTTGACCGTTAAACCTCCAACGTGGGTTATCTCTTTAAATATTTATCGATTGATTCGAAAACAATAAACAATTAATTTAATTAAACACACATGTGAACCCTTCTTTTGATTTCACCCAGTATTATTTTTAATTTCTTGGGAGAAAGGTGTATTTTTTACCACTGGTGCTATAAAAACTTACAAACTAACAGACGGGATCACTCACCAGTACTAAGGAGGTGTGGATTTGAAAAACACGATTAATTTATCATTATACAGTAGAACTTTTTATTTCAAATAACAAGGGATATCTAAAAATTATTTGAAATATCCAAAATTCGAACTAACAATTTTAATGAATGTCTAACCAGCTTGGAAAACAATCAATCAATAACTTCAAAAATATGCTACATATAATCATACACATTTTATATTTGCTATATAAAACACACATACACAAGAATATGAATGTACATACTTGACAAAACAATAAAAAATTAAACACAAAATATAAAAACTTGGAAAAATTATCATGCGTAAATTGCAGATTTAAGCCAGTTTTTGCACAAAAATGACATTACGGTGGAAAAAATTAGCGATCTTTGTTGTTTGTAGTTTGCGTAGCTTGACGCAATCAACATCTTCAAGCTCATTGAATTATAAAAATGTTGTCTTTCACGTCTGGTTGAGAATAAGTGAATCTTCTCAGGTTTTTCATACTTGTGGGTGCTTTCTCTTTTACTATGCTTCAATAACTTTATTTTACATGATTGTATTATGGGGAGATTTAATAAAAATCGTTAAGTTAGGTTTGAAATGAGTACAAACATGAACAAATTAACAATATACTTTATAGGCTTCGAATCATCCGAATATTTTCTTTTAAAATTCGAGTTAAATGTTATTTTTTTACCATTGATTTAAATATTAACTTCATGGTGAATAATGATGGGTTTGAACTATTAATGTTTTCGAATTAACCTAACCAGACTGTATATGCTAAATTAAAAAGTCTTCCTAGGCTGGATTAAAATCACGTTCCTTAGAGATATTTTGTCTTTCTCCTTGAAACATCTCAGCCACTGGGTTCAAAATACCCCCATTTTACTATCAAAATTAAGTGCAGGCGTCATCTCCCTCGCAAGCTCTCGAGCAGTTCTGGTTCTCATCCGGGAAGTCTGCAGATAACTCAGGAATCTGTTGTGGTCTGTCTAGAAGTACAAGTCTCGTATCATAGACAAGGTTCTCTATGCTCATATCAAGGACCGACAGGGCTCCTAATATGTATTGAGATGAAAGTTCTCAGAGTTATTAATGGGCCTCGAGAGGTGTTTCCTCAAGGTCTGGGGGAGTGTTTCTTTCAACCCGACATTCTCGGCACTTGAAGATTTCCCTCTGAGTCAGAGGACGAGTGTGTGGGAGACCGGCCACGTCATGATCGACTGTCACAATGTTCTAGTCACTATTCTCACTTTGATAAGTACCGGTTTGTGACAAACTGTTTCTTTCCAAGCGAGGACATTGCAATGGTTCACACCCTTATTCCTTACATTCGAAAGTATGGCAATAATTCACCTGATTATTATATTCGAGACATGGCAATAATTCACCCTGATTTCTTCTATTCGAGAACATGGCGATGGTCCACCCCTGCCTTCTTTCATTCGAGACCATGGCAATGGTTCAACACTGCTTCCTTCCATTCACGAGCATGGCAATATTTAAATGCTGTGTCCAGTTTTTTTGGGAGGAGGTGGATGATATTGTAGGATTTGCTCCTATCTTCTGTGGCTCGTGGTAAAGTCCTCCTACAGGAAATGGCAAGTTTTTTTTTGTTGCCATTAAATCCCTCTTCAAGCAATTTGTGGTTATAGGTGTTCTGATTTTTGTAAGACAACTGCTAGGGAGTAAAAAATAGTTTTATATTTTTAATTTGTTTATCGAGTCTTACTATCCATCTGGGCTCTGCGCATATTTACGATAATGAGGTAGGAATGAGTAAAAAATAATTTAGAGGAAATCTACCCGTATCTGTATTAAAGACAAAGTGGGAAACCATTTAGTAAAAAAAAGACCCTCAGCACACCCAACCGGGATCTGAACTCCTATCTACCCATCAGCAGCAATCCAGTCTAGTGCGAGAGTGAAGCGTATGTTAGACCATGGGACCACCAATGCGGGTAATATATATTTTTTGTTAGCACAGTGTCTTACTACCCGTTCAGCTACACGCAGGTGTATGAATTACGCTAATGTGTTAGGGATGAGGTAGGTTTAATTAAGAGGAAGCTTACCAGCATTTTCACGGAGGGAAAGTAAAGATCATTTAGCAATAAACACCTTGAATACACCCACCGGAATTTGAACCCCAACCTTCCCATCATTGGCAGTCCAATTTATTGCTAGAATGACGCCTTAGAACATGCGACCACCGAAGTTGGTAATATATTATTAATAACAATTTAGGTGTTTATGGTGTGGAAATTGGGTAAGTTGAGAATCACTACCCATCTTATTGGTACGGCCTCTAGGCAAATAATAATAATTGTTGAAGATGGACCTAAATCCTGAATTTGAGGGGTGTCTTTATACCAGAGTTTGTAATAACTCAAAACATCCATATGATAATTTTTAATGACTTAATCTGACGGGTAAGATGAGTATGGTATGGTATGGTATGGTATGTAGCTGCATTAGCGTGTATTGAGAATATGAACAGCACATTTGGAAAGCAGCTCCCAATAATAGATGTGAAATTGAAAATTTTAATTTTTTAAAAAAAGTCCCTTTAATTGTTTCCGAACAAGCTTTTATGATAGAATTATCTAGACATTACACTCGGAACAAACTGGACAACTGAGAGAATGGGAGATTGGAGTTCGGATCCAGGTCGGGTCTACTGAGAGTGGTTTTTTTTCTAAATGATTTTCCCCTCTCCCTCCAGGAAAATGTGGGTAGGCCTACAATTCCTCTAAAACCAATTCAACCATCTTCATTCCTAAGCCTAAAGTGTAATTAGTTCATATACGTATCACTTGAACTAGCAGTTAGACGCGGTGACAAAAAAAAGTTCACGTAAATTTGTCCACCTATTTTTTTTTTAGCACCGCGTCTAACTGTGCGTTCGGGTTATAACGCTTATGTACTTATTACGCTAATGATTTTAGGGATGGGGAAGGTTATATTTATAGAAAGTGTACTCACATTTGCGTGAAACGAGAGTGGGAAAACCATCTAGGACAAAACAACCACAGTATATTCAGCCTGGATATGAACCTAGACCTCCTTGTAACCAGAAAACCAGACAAGACGAGATTGAGGCTTTTATCCACATTCCCTCTGGTGCGGATTTTTTTTATATACATTTATTATAAGAGTCATAAATATAATTTATGCAGGACAGTGATAACAAATCTATTTCAACTCCGACCTTTCCATTTTATTTTCCTCAGGAAAAGTAATTGATGCTAACGGAAATTACCATAGGAGTTCACTACCAACTTAATTTCGTTTCTGAGCTAGGTGTTCCGTCACCCACCAGCTAAGTTTTTATTATTTTAATAACACCGAATTTGCATCAGACACTACTAAATTTGAAACCAACCGCATTGTAATGGCGGATTTTATTTTATTCTTGAAAATAAAGTGAAGGTACTCTCGCAAATTATCGATGCCTGCACAATTTATCTCTGGATTCTGACATTGACATTAAAACTGACCAATTTTATAGAGCTGGGAGCGCCATTATAGTAGTTCCAAGATGATGGAAAGGGGTGAGGGGGAGGGGGGAGCAAGTTAGGACAACCGACCAAAGTTGGGGGTAATAGAACAGCTGCTGTTTTTGTGTCACGAAGGTTCCTTATCGCATCATAGAACAAGGGAGTAAGGAATTGCTTCTAACTTGAAATAATGCTTTCTACTTCCTACATATAGAGAGAGTATCGTATCCGTAAACATTTCTCACCTCGATACTATGATGAATTTTTATGGTTTATATGCACCCGAACTCAAACGATGGATGTTGTTTGATCTTGATATTTAGATTTTAAATAGTCAAATTTCAAGGGAAAATCGTAATTTAGATTCTTTCTCTAAAATTAAGGGTCGTTTACTGATGTTTTTCTTAAAATTTAAAACTGTTCAGAAATGGCTTTAACGATTTAGCACAAAATGGAAATTCGGCGAGTATTTTACATGATAAATAACATCGATTGCTTGTTTTTCTGACGGGAAAACTCATTTAAGGGTAGTTTACCGCTTCAATCATAATTATTATATTTAGCACCGCGTCTTACTACCCGTTCGGGTTATACGCTTAAGTACTAATTACTCTAATGGATTAGGAATTGGGAGGGTTGAATTTAGAGGAAGTGAACCCGCATTTGCGTGGAGGGAGAGTGGAAAACCATTTAGGAAAAACCACCCTCAGTTCACCCGACCGAGATTCAAACCTCGATCTCCCCGTCCTCGGTGGTTGAGCTCAACACGACTAGCGCGTTAGCCGACTACGCCACCGAGGCGGGTTTCAATCATAAGCCCATATGAGAATGTTCGTACGAATGTGTTGTAGCATTTATTTGCCATTATTACGTTAACCGCGTGGTTATTAACGTCTTAAATTTTTATATAAAACGCGTCTTACTCCCCCACCCCTACACTGGTGGGAGTGAGTAGGGTAGATGTTCAGTCAAATGCACCCGAGTTCGTGTGGAGGGAGAGTGAGAAACCAATTTAGAAAAATAATGCCCTTGATATACCTCGGCTACGATGCTAGCCCAGACCTCCCCACCAACATCAACATCAGACCAGATGAGCCCGACGTCTTTGACCTCATGCTCAAGAGTGTTGTATATTGCAGTTTCTTCTCCGGCCTTGCTCAGAGACTTCGACCGCTACCTCATAGCGGAAGTCTACACGTGTTCTTTTGTTGTTCAACTCGATAACGACACCGGTCGCCGGTCCCACTTCCGGTTCACATTACACGTCCACTCAGTGTTGCCAACTGTAAGATCTGGTTACTACTTGTATTATAATTTCACCTTTCTGTACGGTAGTACGATAAAATATTGGGTTTTTCTGCAGCTCTGCTATAAAGTAACAATATAATACATTAATGATTAAATATTTAATTTATGATATAAACAGGCCTCTTGATCAATGTTATCATGGCATTGTGCTTAGGAATCTAAATTTTAGATTATGATACCTTACCCTCTTTTCATAAGATTTTAATTTGGATCCTTTAGGGTTAACATTCATTTTTATGTAGTGTAAATTATTTTAAATAAAATGTAATGGAAGATCTTAGCGCTAATATCGCCATTTGTTTACAAATAGCCAGTTTTTTTACACGTATAGTCATAAGAACAAAAGTAGTATCCTGCTCAAAATACAATCTATTTCAGTTTTGTGTGGAGTACATTTTGCATGGGAAGAGCCTTCCTTATCAGACATAAAAGTTACTAGATATATTTTCCCGTATTCAAAAGTCAAGTCATATGATCTGCAACTGCCATTTTTGACAAATAATACAATACCTAAAAAATAACACCATCTTGAAAAATGTTGCCAATCTTGGCCAAATTTGTGTTATCTAAAAAACTCTTCTTATGAAATCGGACTGTATTGTCGCTTGAGAGTTGGCAACCCTGATCACACGTTTCTCATGAGATACCTAGGTAGGAATAAAACATAAGAGGGCACAACCTTGGCTATAACTCTGTTCTATTTGAACATTGATTGCCTCCCGAAGCAATTTGAAGAGGATTTTCGTGTCAAAACATAAACACCACACCCAAAATGGTGTAAACCACCAAACCTCTACCTTTCTAGGGCTTTAGGGAGAGGAAGGGATTACAACCCCTGACCTCCTTCATTTCACTTTCTATTCAGATAAATAGGATTTATAATAGTATAAATAAAATTTAGATCCATTACTGTTTCCAGCCTGTGGCTGGGGTCAGTTTTTTTATTCAAGCCATAGATTATTTTCAACTAACGGCTTGATAGGCCTGTCGTGGCTTCATTCGCCTGATAACAAAACTTAAGACTAGGACAGGCACAACATCCAGTCCCCAGCCGTTAAAGGGTAAAACCACATTTCCCCCATGTACATACGGCATACAATGTGGGGGTGCCCCATAAACCCATGTAAATTACATCTTAGCGTGTCTGAGGAGAGGTAAAACAACGGTTTGATTATACACAGATGTAATAATAACAAACTTAAAGGACGTAGGCTGTATAAAGACTTCACAAAACAATTTTTCATCTAATTATTTCATGCAGAAAGAACATTAGTGTAGGCACAAAACAAGAAGGCATCTACAACAGAAAATTAAACTCAATGTTTTCTTACTTGTGGTGGGTTTATAGGGGAGGGGGGCTCTTTTCCGTGGGGGGCCCGGGGTAGTAGCTCTCCTTTAAATCCGGCACTGCCTATAGTACCCAGTAGGAGTGTAGGTAACTGACAGCTAACAAAAGTTACCAGATCTACTCTCATGTATCCATTCGTCAAGCAATGTGATATTCAATACCATATGTTGAGTTGCTGTCAGGGGCGGATCCAGATCTTTTTCATAGGGGGGTCATAATTATAAATAACATGGTTACTTACAATGTTAGATTTCTGTTTGAAGTCGTTTAATAGTCTCTCATTCATATTTGATCTTCTGTATGTTTTAAACCGTGGTCATCCTCTTCAATTTTTTAAAATCAGATAGTTTTTATAAATTATTTGGAGTGGCCCTCCTTTAACAATTAAAAAAAAAAGGTTCATTCTAGAAGCTATGAGTAGTCTTCACCTTGCTCGTTTAAAAAAAATTAGATTATTTTATAAGCCATTTAAAGTGTTCTTCACCCAGAAATTTTTGAAATTTGGATGCCCCTCAAAGCTAATTAGAGTGATCCTCACCTTAATTTTTTTACGATAGTTAGATACCTCTAGAAGATAATCTTTGAAGTGATCTTCCACCGACAACATTTTGAAAATTGAATTATTTCATAAACTAGGCTATTTGGCGTGGTCCTCGCCTGAAAATTCTTCATAATGACATGCGTCTAGAATCTATTTGGAGTTGTCCTCCCCTAAAAATTTTTGAAATTTGGATGACCTTGCAAGCTGACTTCTTGTGCCAGTTAGATAACTCTAGTCTAGTAGTTATTTGGAGCGGTCTTCTCCGGTAAATGTTTGATAATAAAATACACCTAGAAGTCATTTGGAGTTTGACTTAAGGCCATGTTTCAGCTTCATATTCGATAATATCAGAGGATTTTAAATACACCTAGGGGGGAATTTATTCCAGGGAGGGGCAAATTATTTCCAGGGGGGCAGAGTCCCCCACAGTTACGCCACTCCTACCGTCCACACATACTCTATATTCGGTGTTCGTGGATGAACTGCTCTCAGACGATTATTAGTCTTCTTTGATGTTTGTTAGTTTACCTTCTTTATGTGTAACAATGTTCGTTACTCGGTATGCATAACAAATATTAGTACATGAAACAGAATATTTTCTCCACACTTGCGTGAGTCATAACAAACATTGAATAAACGTGGATGAATAATGCACGTGTGGACCCGGCTTAAAAGGTGTATGCGCGTAAACAGATGGAAAAGTGTATAGTTTATCTGTGTTGTATTTTCTTTCTAAAATTTGAACTTTAATATTTTTTTGGTATTCATTTTCTGACTTTCACAGGGGGTCAACTGACCCTTTGCCCCCTCCCCCGCCCGAATCCACGCCTGGTTGCTGTCACTTTTGACAGGCAGAACTTTAACAACAAACAATTTGTTTTTAATTATATTTTTCTTTTAGCGGTTTTCACAAGATTGAAATACGAACCAATGAAAATAATATTCTGAATTTTGTTGTTGTTGTTAAAACGGATTTGTGGTTCACTTAGAAATGCTTTTCAAATGAGAGCTTCAAAAAGTCTTTCTTCTCCTCAAAAGTAAGATGGTGAATCAGATGAAATTAAGGCGGCTGAAGACGTCACACAAACAGTATTTGGTTGTGTTCAGGAGCATGCGTCTACAAAATAAAAAAGGTTTTTTTGAAACTAATAATTTGTATTTTTTTTATATATATTTATTTTGTTGTCCAGTTATAACAAGATACAAGTGTGAATATAATACTTTTTAATAATAATTGTTCTTGCAATTAGTCAATAAAAAGCCAATTATTATACAGAAATTCCAAGGGAAATATCATTAGAAGCGTTTATTAACACTTTTGATTGATGATAAAAATCACCTGCTCTCTGTCCGCTACCACCAATACTATGCTGGATAGACCACAAACGTGACGAATACAAAGTGAATTCCAAACGACGTGAACTACCTTACTGAAGGATATCCAAAGTATGATTTTGGTAGGAACAACAGTAGAAGTTAGTTACCAAAGTTACGAAAACAATTTTTACTATATTCATACATCAAGTCATATTAACTGAAGCTACCACTTTTGATCGATACTATCAATACTTATAAAATAATACAAATAATTCAGTAAGATGTTATCAATGTTGGCCGCAAAGAAAATATTTTTGAATTTCCTCTACTGTTCTTCCATCCAAAATCAGGGTACCAGCTATTCCCGATTAAGGTGGAGGTGTAAAATATGCGAGAAAAAGTTTGTGTTTTTTTCAGTTTTTATATTAAAATATTCATAAATAAGATATTACTTCAGTACAACTATAGAGTTTAATTTTCTTCACATTTTGAGACCAACAGTTATTGAATACCTGTCAAGGGCGTCCTGGAATTTAATGACAACTTTTTCTCTTCTTTTAAAAAGTTTGCCATCTAATATCACTGTGCTCATGACATATCCAACAACTGTTGCTATCACCTTGTGAAGAAAATTAAACTCTAGTTGTACTGAATAATAATAATAATAATAATAATAATAATAATAATAATATTTAGCACCGCGCTTACTACCCGTTCGGGTTATACGCTTAAGTACTAATTACGCTAATGGATTAGAAATTGGAAGGTTGAATTTAGAGGAAATGAACCGCATTTGCGTGAAGGGAGAGTGAAAACCATTTAGAAAAGCCACCCACTTCACCCGACTGAGATTCGAACCTCGATCTCCCCGTCCTCGGCGGTCGAGCTCAACACGACTAGCGCGTTAGCCAACTACGCCACCGGGCGGTATTTGTACTGAAGCTATGTTTTATTTTATCTTTGCCAAAAAAGGTTTTGCTATAAAACAGCAAAAACACTGACCTTAAATCGTGCTTTCTACATCCCCACCTTAAGTTTTTCCCCTGTGTTTAATATTTAGCGTCCACCATTATAAAGAGGATGTTTCTCTCTCTAGATACAATGTTTCCCAAACTGTGGTACGCGTACCCACAGTGAGCTTAAGGAGGTACACGACGCACCACCTGAGGTTTATTAATTATACATTTTTTTAAGAAGATAGTAATTATTGTAAATACATTAGCACAGATTTTGACAGAGTGACATGGTCTTTAAATAAGCCTTTCATTCCCTCTGTCACTGGTTTGTTATACGAATAGTATAAATACATTCGTCGTCACAGCTCGGAATCAAACCAGGTTCCTATAGACAACAACAAAACCACTCACCTTGCCAATCCTTGAGTATGCCAACATTCCAACAGATTCCAATGTCTCGACGTTAGAGAAGAAAATACTGCATGATTATTTTTCTACCGAACGAAGACCACATTTTAGACTCTGCAGGGGTTGGAACCAAAGTATTTCAGAGGGGCTTGCCTGTCAAATGAAATTAAACACCTTTGAAGTCTTTGCCATGGCCAGCTATGAGAGACTTTATTTCAGATGGCGGTTAGCTTTCTTAATTATAATGTTTTAACACAAGGGCTACGGTCCTATTATAGGGGGTACGGATTTGTAGGGTGGAATTAGAGAAAGTGTACCGGCATTAGCGTGTTGCTGGACAAACTACAGTGATAAAGCAAATGTGAAAAAATAAATCCTAATAGACCCGGGTGAGAAGAGAGATGCGACCAACCCCAAAGTCGCCAGTGATACAAATCTGTCGCAAGCCTGTGGGACCACTGCTGGGGGTAAATCCCGGCTAGAGTTGGAATTTAGCCTTCCCCATGGTCCCATGGAGTGTAAGGTATGAGTGATCCAGAGTCTTCTATAAAAATGCTCCTAACTGCTGATAACCTATTAAGAACAGGATTAAAAAAAAAGCTCTCGTATTTTTAGATAATGGATCCGACAGGGTTAAAGAGGGTAGTTTTTTTTAGCACCGCATCTTACTACTTGTTCAGGCTATACGCTTATGTACTAATTACG
The DNA here is from genome assembly GCA_033556935.1 of Timema podura. Taxonomy (NCBI): domain Eukaryota; kingdom Metazoa; phylum Arthropoda; class Insecta; order Phasmatodea; family Timematidae; genus Timema; species Timema podura. Next base: position 114,932,546 of record JAVRXN010000009.1, read on the forward strand.
CTAATGAGTTAGGGATTAGGAAGGTCAAATTTAGAGGAAGTGTACCCAAATTCACGTGAAAGGAGAGTGGGAGACCATAGAGGAAAAACTACCCCCAGTACATCCAACCGAGATTCGAACCCCAATCTTACTATCATCGGCAGTCTTGCAAGTGCGACGCTTTAGACCATGTGGCCACTGAATCAGGTAAGATGGAAGTTATATTAAACGTACCCGTATTTGCGTGGAGAGAGGTTGTGAAAATCAGAGTGATATTTATATGCTGGAAACCCACCACTATGTGTACCCAGCCGTGATTCAAACCCCGACATCTCGTGTCAATGACGACCAAGTGCAACGTGATTCTAACTCTTTAGACCCTAAGTCAACACTACGCAGAAACTAATGTACAATAATTATGAGATCAACCTAATTAGTCGAACGCTGCTACCTAAAAAAGGACGCGCGAAGTATCACTCCCCAAATATCGCTCTAGGAGGGCAGACCTACCGCGCGCCGACGATACCAGCGGAAAACTGACCTCTTTTTGTTGACTGAAAATGGGAGGGCCGAGATGCGTTGCCATGGCAACCGAAAGTGGGGGAATCACTGATTCACCGGTCACTAACACCCCCAACCCCATCTCGTGACCTTGTGTGCCAAGGTCAAGAGTATGAGAAATGAATGACGGACCCAGCAGAGAAGGGGGGTAAAAGCTCTCCAATAAGACACGAAGATAGAAAATTATAGGGTTTGCGGTCAACACGGGGGAAATGAAATTACATTTCGAATGATGTGACGAGGGAGAGGGAAAGAGGAGAGGGAGCTTATACATATTTATGAGCGTTTTTATTCCCCCCAGCCGTGAACTGAGCCGCTCGTATTTTTCAGAAGGGGATGAAGGACAAAGTAGAACTATAGTCGCGGCCAACCTTAGAGTCTTTTGTAAACTTTGCTGTTTTACGTTAGACCTGAGATTTAAAAAAATGAAATAATCAATAAGTGTCTAGCAGGGTTTTTAGTTAAATAAATGGTACACACTTTTTCTCTTTAAACCATTTAAAAAAAACCCTCAAATTTTCAAAAACCAATAGTAAGAAAACTATATTCAAATTAGTTAAATTTGTAAATTTTTAAAAAAAATTTCTTATGAAAAACAATTTCCAGATGCCTATTTTAAGTAAATCTTAGAGCCATTTTAGAAAAATTTCAAATTTTCTTAAATTTGATTGAATAAACTACTATTAAATTAATTTATTTTAGAAAAATTAACATAGATTATTATTTATCAGGTAAAATAGTATCCAGATACCAATTTTGAATAAAAGAGTTAAAGCCATTTACAAAAAATCTCAAATCCTTCAAAAATCAATAGTTAGTAAACTATTTAATGATTTGTTTGAAAGAAAAACAAATCTATACAATTAATTATCTATAGTGTGAAAAATCTACCAGATTGCGATTTGTAGCCAAAGTGTTATTATTTATATAATCAGTAAATTACCCTTAAGTCATTCACTCTCAGAAAACTAATTATATACCTATATTTATGTCATGTCAAACCCTCCCCAGATATACATGTTAAACAAACTCATTGGTAAACTACTCTTGAGCAAAAAACAAGCATACTGTGTTATTTGTCAAGATAAAAGTTCCCTAGAAAACAAGTTCAAACAAAATTATTAAAATTTGTAACTTTCAAAACCCACTCATTAGTAAACTACCCGTCAATTAGGGCTAGGGCAAAAACAAAAACAAGAATTCGCCATATAACATCTTAATATAAAGTTTGAACAAAATCCACCAATCAGTTTCAGATCCGGGAACAGACAGACAGACAGACATACAGACATGGAGACACACATAAATGTAAAATCCACATTTTGGGTTAAGGGTCAAATAAAACGTAAAGATTCATCAGAATCTTGAGATCGAAAACGTTATCAATTACAATACTTTCTCTTTATATAATAAATAAAAACCACAATTAAGCTATAACCTTTTTTTTCTGGCGGGAAAATATAGTTTTCATTTTTTGTATTGTTTTCTTGATTTACGATTAATTTAAGTTTGAGATAGGTAAATGGAAATTTAGTGTTGTACAAGGCCGTAGCCGGGGGGGGGGGGGAGTTTGGGGGTTCAAACCCCCTCGAAATTATATGAAAAAAGTATATAGGGCTTTATTTATGGTTCAAACAATATCCAAAATTAAGATATAAGTACAAATTAGGGGCTGTGTTATAAAAAAAAAACATTCAGAAAGCTTCTAGAGGTGTTTGATATTTAGAATTTTTTCTAGCCTTAGGCATTTATCGTTGCCAAAACTAGCACTTCAGAAAGCTTCTAGAGGTGTTTGATATTTAGAATTGTTTCTAGCCTTAGCAGTTTTGGTGTTATGTTGCCAAAACTAACACTTCAGAAAGCTTCTAGAGGTGTTTGATATTTAGAATTGTTTCTAGCCTTAGGCAGTTATGGTGTTATGTTGCCAAAACAAACACTTCAGAAAGCTTCTAGAGGTGTTTGATATTTAGAATTTTTTCTAGCCTTAGGCAGTTATGGTGTTATGTTGCCAAAACTAGCACTTCAGAAAGCTTCTAGAGGTGTTTGATATTTAGAATTGTTTCTAGCCTTAGGCAGTTATGGTGTTATGTTGCCAAACAAACACTTCAGAAAGCTTCCAGAGGTGTTTAATATTTAGAATTTGTCCTAGCTTCTGCCAGTTAGGTGGTTATGTTGCCATAAAAACACTTCAGATAACTTCTAGAACGGTTTATCATTTATAATTTTTTTCTAACTTCCGGCAGTTGGGGGATGTGCCCACCGAACCCCCCCTGAAATTATTGGCTGGGACTACGGTCGTGGTGTTGCATTAGAAATTCTTTGCTCTTTTCAAGTGGGTTTTAAAATTCGTCTCTCACTTTATACATTAAAGTGTTTCAAAATACTAATTTCTACAATATTTATCTTAGTGTATAACCTGAACAGGTAACAAGACGTGGTGCTAAAAATGTGTATCTTATGTCAGGGATCTTAGCAGGTCAATATATTTTGAGAGTTTGTTGAATACAATTATTTAAAGTAAACTTCTATAATATCTATGTTTGGAGGAAAATTGAACATTTAAAAATCTATATTAATTTTGTTCAAATCTAGCGAGAGATTGATATCATATTGATCACCTCTGGCGGGAAATTTATTAATATGAGATGACAACACTTAACCTTAATGATGTGGGGTCTAGCCACTTGATCTGGTCACGTGGTTATTGCAAAAATGAAAACTATCCGGCAATCATCTCAGTTCTTTGCATCAAAGGGATGTATCCTTAAAGGCTTTTATTATAGTGTAGAACCGATGTTAGCGAAACATTCAATCTGAGCGTTGTAGACGTGTCTAATTAAGATAAATTATTAGTCCACGGGCTTGTCCTACTTTTACTATCAATACATATCAAGCGCTGGTTGTGTAGTATATACTTATCCTCTTAGTTTAAGTCAGTTTGTTAGTCATGTGATGAATGATTTCACGAAAAATATCCCTATACAAATTTAATTGAAATCTCCCAATAAACAAACTAGTCCGGAGAATGATTAAAATGTCATTAACACCTAGTTGGGTATTTTTATCAGTTTTTTTTACTTGGCTCATGTAGTGTGCCTTTTCTAAACACACAGATTGTAGTATACGACTTACAAGCTAACTGAACATCAGGTAGTAATATAACACTAAACACAATATGTCCAAATATGTATTAATTATGTCTCGTACACCATTGTATCCAAAACTGTGGTACGCCTACCCAAAGATGTATGTACAAGCATTTTTAATCATAAAATATTTTTCTTTAATAGTCTGATAAACAAATTAGCTCATATTTTGACGTGAGGCCATGTATTTTTATAAGCCTATCTTTCTTTCTTGTTGAGGCTCTATATAGCTAGCACAAAATATTTATTAAAATTTGAAACGAAAGTTTATTCCTTTAAAAAAAAAGCTTTTTTTTTATGAGGAGCCGGAAGGGGTATGATTGCTAGGCCATGGCCCCAAAAGGGGTACACGACTGGTAAAAGTTTGGAGGAACCCGGTCATACACAAATAGTAAGCATTCTCGCAAGAACCACCAGGAATCAAATCCGGGCCCTATAAAATTGTTTTTGGACTCCTGAACCACTCACATATGTAGAGAGGCACCATTAACCATGATAATATTCCAGCACAGGATCTCTTACCAAAAGAACATTTCTAGGTCAATAGAGGCCTCTTATTTTTTTTTTTTATAAAAGTGTCATGACAAGAAATGCGTGTGTTCTACTCCCAATGGTTGTGGACCATGCACGCTATGACGTCATATGTGACACGTGACTAAGGCCATGGCCATGTGGCAAGGGAGGCAAACTATAGGCCTATTTAGTAGATGTTGGTGGGCTTAGACAGTGCACGTAAAGTTTCTTGATTACTATTAATAATAATAATAACAATAATAATATTATGTAGTAGTAATGTCTACATTATTTTTTAGTTTTCCCCCCACCGAGTCTTACTACCCGTCCGGGCTGCACCCATTTTAATTAAACTAATGCAGTGTTTTCCAACTTTTTTTGGGGTTTGACCCAAATTTTTGTGGACAACATGAGAAATAATGTACGATTGTGGCGTATCATTCGAACGAAGTGTATCACGATGTTTAGTCCTGACGTCACGCACCAATGGCGCCAGGAGCGTGCCCTTTAATCCGTCTCTCTCAGGATGATAAAAGGATAATTCTATAAAAAACAGAACAATACTTTAGAGCACGCGTGACGATATGGTCTGGTGATCATGCTCGCTTCGGCCCCTCGGTCTAGTGACTCTACTCGCTTCGGGGCCTCCCCTACTCTTGTTTTTTTTCACCGCGCATGACTTAACTTGCACGAGCATCTCTTATCCATCAACTGATGATTGGACGGCGATATGTTTCACTTTGGTTGAGAACTAAGATGTATGTAGTAGAGCAGTCGGGGGTGGGGGCCGCCACCTCCTTATCCACCCCCCTCTCGTTCAGATATTTCCTACGGCAAAGCCCAAAGTTAGACACTCTGGTTGGTGATGAGGTAGTGAAAGAAACACGTTGATACTTAACTGATTTCAGTATAGGATTAAAAGTACCGAGAGCTGTAAGTATTATATATATCCTCAGTGAAGACTATAACATGTAGTGATAGTATGTAGATGTTCCAAGCTACCAGCAATTGTTACAATCAACCAGTGATGACTATAACATGTAGTGATAGTATGTAGATGTTCCAAGCTACCAGCAATTGTTACAATCAACCAGTGATGACTATAACATGTAGTGATAGTATGTAGATGTTCCAAGCTACCAGCAATTGTTACAATCAACCAGTGATGACTATAACATGTAGTGATAGTATGTAGATGTTCCAAGCTACCAGCAATTGTTACAATCAACCAGTGATGACTATAACATGTAATGATAGTATGTAGATGTTCCAAGCTACCAGCAATTGTTACAATCAACCAGTGAAGACTATAACATGTAGTGATAGTATGTAGATGTTCCAAACTACCAGAAATTGTTACAATCAACCAGTGATGACTATAACATGTAGTGATAGTATGTAGATGTTCCAAGCTACCAGCAATTGTTACAATCAACCAGTGATGACTATAACATGTAGTGATAGTATGTAGATGTTCCAAGCTACCAGCAATTGTTACAATCAACCAGTGATGACTATAACATGTAGTGATAGTATGTAGATGTTCCAAGCTACCAGCAATTGTTACAATCAACCAGTGATGACTATAACATGTAGTGATAGTATGTAGATGTTCCAAGCTACCAGCAATTGTTACAATCAACCAGTGAAGACTATAACATGTAGTGATAGTATGTAGATGTTCCAAGCTACCAGCAATTGTTACAATCAACCAGTGATGACTATAACATGTAATTATAGTCACGTAGACCTGCAATCACCTGACGTATTAGAATTCGCTCGTTAAGTGAACGTCAGTGTGAAGGTTATGTTGCTCACACTCAAACAAGTTGACACCACCCAATTATTACACGGCTAACAAGCGGGTACTGCGTGGCATGGATTTGCAGGGGCAGCAGAATAAAATAGTAGCTCTTAGTCATCACACCTCCATCCAACAACAGGTTATGTCAGTCTGGTTCGACCGCCATGTTTGGTAGCGGCTAGCTTGTGTCTTTTGTTTTGTTGGCAAGGTAAGGGCAGTGTTGCCACGGACTTATATAGCAGGTACCATGGGAGGTGGAACATACTAGCATATTTAATATAATTTATTTTGTAACTTTACTGTCACATGTGGGACACCATCAATATGAATAAAAAAAAATTTCAAAATAGTGTTGTAGGTCCAAATGTTTTGTAAAAATAGTATACACACTTAATTTAGAACCCGTAAATTAAACACATAATAAAAACTGTACTCTCACAATCGACAGTGATTAGTCAACTACTAAACGTAGAAACTTGACTTCAAAACTTTCAGGTTTTGTAGCCAACTTCTCGACGCATTGCTGACAACTATTTAACATAAATTTTAAGTAAAAATAATTAAAATGAATCATTTACAATTTATTTAAAAAAATACAAATACAATATTGATTAATTTCTTTGTTTTAAAATTTACACATTCATTCCATTTTCTCGTGGACTACTCCTTGTGGTTCTAAACGTACTAACACTAGTTCCCGTCTGACTTTCTTGTGACGACTGACGGGAGGAGAGGAGGGGGTTCGAGGTTTGAATCCTGGCCGAGAAAATTGAGAATGTTTTTTTCTCCAAGTCAATCATGATAGTGAAACATCGTATATTTGTGCACATAAAATATATTGTATTTGAAGAGTAGGCCTACAAGGGAAAAAGCAACATAGCACACTTTCTAGGACAACAACTTTTATATTTCAAACCCCATAGATACATTAGTATACTATATACCTTTTTGATTAATTAATTTAAATACGGCAGTGACCTCTTTTGACCCTAATTTAAAGTGCACTCGAAAGTTCTCATTATTGTCTAGTAGATGGCAGCACTGACTCAATTTAAGCTAAAATAGGACTTTCGCCCTTTTTCCATGTACCCTTCATTTTATAATTGTTTCTTTCTACCAACATCGTACTTTAAGATGTGGCAACTACGGATAGATCAGACGAACAAGGAGAGTGGCAACGTGGGAGGGAGGGGGAAATCTTTCTGTCACTGTCCTCCGGCGAGCCTCCGAGGTCGAGTAACACGTCCTCCAACCAGTCTCGGTGACTCAGCCACTGATACTCATTAGTGTCTTGCCGCGTATTGTTTGGTTACAGAATAGTTGAGCTATCTCTTGACACAATGAAGACTATTAAGGTGGAGATTTAGGAGACCCGAGAAAAGGTCAGTATTTTTGCAGTTTTTGTATAACAAACTTGTTTTTTCCAAAATAAATAAAATATTACTTCAGTAGAAACAAAGAGTTTAATTTTCTTCACATGGTGAGCTTAACATTTCTTGAATATCTGTCAAGGATGTCCTGGGATTTGATGACAACTTTTTCCTTGATTTAAAAAGTTTGTCATGTAGTGCCGCTGTGATATTCAAGAACATCGTGTGAAGATCATTAAAATCTATATTTACACCTGAGGAAGGTTTTATTTATGTTGTACAAACAAACTGTTAGCTACAAAAACTGAAAGAACACTGCTTTTTTATCACGTTCCCTACATTCGCATCTTAAAAATATAGTATTGCTAATTATCACTCAGTCTCAGATCATCCCTATAGATGTGTTAATAATGGGGTCAACCACATGGCTGGAATATAATGGTTCGATTCCAGGAGTCATCCATTTTTTAAATATCCAGCCGCTAGCGACGGATATGCAGTGTTAGACGTATTTGTTTGGAATGAATGTTTAATACTCCAGTCAAAAACTAAGTGAATATATCACTGCTTCAGCCTACTCTATTAGAGTTATTACGACGTGTGGCTACATGGCCAGATAAAAATTACAAGTAAAAACACAAAAAATACTTGATTTTTTCATCATTTTCTAATAATTTGTACATTTCTTTTACTCTGGAAGGTACCAGTCCTAGCTTGACGGATTACACTATGACCCTGCCTTGTAAGATACACCATAATATAATAACGCAAGGTAAGCTTCCTAGCTTACAGGATAAATGCTGGGCACTTAATACAATCATATTATATTTATTAAATCAATATTTGTATTTATTAAGTACCTTTTACTATTTAAAACTTTTTTTTATCGCCGTGTTTCCCAAAATGTTCATACTATACGTATATATAATAATTACCCTGAAAGAGTAGAGATGAGGTAGTCAGAGCTTAATGGATGTGTACCCACATTTGCGTGGAGAAAGAGGGGATAATAATTTTTAATAAAACTGCCCAGTACACCCGACCGAGATTCTAACCCCGATCTCCCCATCATGGTCGGTCCAGTCTATTACGAGAGTGACGCCTTAGATCATTCGACCATTGAAGTGGGTTGGAAACATGGAAGTATTTTAAAGTCTCTCTGTTATTTTCACGTATTTCAATTTTTCTGTACTTCGAGATGGGGCCGATCCCGTTCAACTTGAATTATCTAGAGACTAATGTATGTTAGATTGGTATGTACTTTAAGTCCAATTGATTTGATTGCTAGCGACTTAAAATTACCCAGGTTTAAGTGTGAGTAAAATAAAAAGCACCAGTATTCGCCTGGAAAGAGTGGAGAAACTCTCGTCTTGAATAAAACCAGCTTGGTGTAACTGGTTAGGATTCCCAGGGGCAAGCAAGGCATGCTTAATTCTAGCTCTACTGGTACATTAATTCCTATGATGGTCTAAAAAAAGAAAACATGTTGGGGGACCTCGGGTTAAATGAGTCATTGTGACGCAATCACTTAACACGATCCACCGAGACGTTGTCGTGACCTTCTCTCTATCGTCTCAAGGTCAGGACACGTCACTCTATAGCAAACACCTGGAAGAGGATGTGAAGAGAACCTCCGAGGTTTGTCAATGACACGCATCTGTAGCGTGTAGGTTTGTTTCGTAGATACCTTCCACATGGGTGGTTGGTTATCTACCGTGTTTTCTTGGGTCCTCTAGCTTCTCTCTACTGTTCTAAGTGGCCGCCAAATGGATACTAAGACATTGATTTGTTGAGTGTCTCTTCATTAATAAAATAGCAACTGAAACTCATTCTCAGTAAACCTCGCACACTGTTAAGTAAACCAGTCACGTGGTGTAGTGGTCAGTGCACCTGGATTCAAGCCTAGGGGTCCCGGGTTCGATTCCTAGCGGCTGGTACTTTGGATACTTTCCCCGAAAGGTGAACTTCCTCATCGGTCACCAGGGTTTTGTTAGTTAGGCTTAAGTTAGGTTTAAGTGTTTCCACTGGTGTCACACCTTCATACTCACTATCACCATCACCTTATCTCATCGGGACATGGAAAGAGTCTCCACGGAAAGGATGTACGAATAGTACATGTGAGGAATGCCAGGCCTCCACCGTGGTTCGGACTCCACGTTAAACTGTAGGTCCTCCATTTCATCTCACAATCACACTATCATTACACATTTGCGTAAGTGTGTATAACCCGAACGGGTAGTAATATGGGGTGATGATGATGAAGATAGTAAAAATAATAATAATAATAATAATAATAATAATACATTCGGGCGTCCTCTGGGCAATGGTACATTAGTACTGTTTAATCTTTCCACAAACTGGACTACAAATGATGTAGCCCAGACGGGCATTATTATTATTATTATTATTATTATTATTATTATTATTATTATTGTTCAGTAGATGAATCAAAAAACAGATTTTTTTATAAATTTTTTTTCTCTGTCGTAGCTTTCGGTCTATATATACGTTGCAATTTCTTGTACTATATTCACCTGCATTGTGTGAAGGCAACCAATTAATGACCAGGATCTGAGATCTTCAGCAACCAAATCTCAAAACCAACCATCTCATATCAGTGCGCATGCGCTGTAGTGCTAGAAGCAAGCAGAAAGCTTCGTTGGCTTTTGTGAGGAGATTTGAAATAGCGTTTTAATGTAAAGCGTGTGTATCGATGTATTGGATTGTGCCACGACACAGCGTTATGATTTGAAAACATCCATCGCTATAATGATGTAAAATATATGTGCATCCACTAAAAAAGAAAACATTGATAACCACATATTTTAAGTGTGCGTTGCAATGCATAATGGGTCAACATACATCGTGGGAATTGTTGCACCCCTCGAACAGATACTGCTCTAAACTTTCAACGAACGTGGGAATCAAGTTCTAATATTGATCCTTTTATTTAGGTATTCATACTTTTCACTCTAAATTTTTGTTTTGTTTGATTCTTGTATTCATATGAATACTCACAACATGTCATCGGATCGGTATCGAGACGCAATAATTTGTCTAGCTCTAAAATGTATGTATTTGTCTCGGTAATATAATGTAAGCTCACTCTCCGAAAGCCTGATTAAAAGTTCTTGATACTTCATCCATAAATGAGCTAAGACACATTATCTATTGTAATAAAGGGAAGTGTTTGTCTGTGTGTGTGTGTGTGTGTGTGTGTGTGTGCGCGCGCGCGCGCGATGCCCAACCAAATCTACGGCACGCAGAGAACTGAAAATTTTAACATAGGTGGACGAAAGGGGGTCCGAATGCGTCTTGAAGCTGGATTTTTAAATTTTCAATTAGATTTTAATTAGGCTATTTTTTTTTACAAATTTTGGAAGAAAATATTTTTAATCTAGTTTAGAATTACATTTCAGAGATAATGTTTCAAAATGAAATCGGGTACCATGGGGGATACAGGGGGGCGGGGAGCTTATATAATTCTTATACCAGAGTGGGTCACGGGCAGCGCCGTGCGGGATTAGTAATAACTAAGCCCTGTATTATTCGTATAATATCGTCATTACATGGTTTTAATGTTAGTGATTTAATATATGGAATAAGAAAAAACCTCTTTTTATTTATTGCTAGATCCTACTATACAAATAAAAAAATCTTAAGTATAGAAGGAAAAATCTTTTTCAACTTTTTCGTTCCTAAAATACACTAAAAAACATGATTTTCAGATATTTCTTAGTACTATTCTTCCAGCCGAAGGCTTCAATTATCCATAGTTTTCTTCCAATTCAGTTGCGGTATCAACTTTTCTTTCGATACCACACGCGTAGCCAGAAAACACAGACTAACAATATCAGGTGAGTCATCTAATTAAAAGGCAAGTCAACGTCTATCCTCTCTTTTAACCGAGCGCTCTGCCTTAAAAAAAAGCTACCATCTGTTTTCACTTAGTAAAAAAACGTTAATTGTGTAGGAATGTATTTTAAAAATAGTTCCTATCAATGGTTTAGACAAAAGTCATAGTCAGACACCACTTTGCCTTGAAAAAAAGATTTAGTACATTTAAAAATAAATATCAAGTTTTAAATACTAAAAGGCCGCATTAACAAATATATAATAATATTAACTTTGTAAGTAAAAGCAACTCCAAATTAGTATAATTTTTTTTCCCCTCCAGGAACTTTCTTAGTGTCGTTTAAGCATTATTTTAAAAAATTGACCATCTGTGAATTTTTTTGGAATTTAATATAATTAATTGTGACAGTGTTATATTGCTACATTGCTTTGATAAAAAAATAATTGGACCACATTTTATGCTAATTATACATCAGGTCCACAGGTCACACCTAAAAATGGGTTGAGCAGCTAGTTAGACACGCCTGATCTAACTAAACCCTTATAGTTAGACATTAGGAGAGTGTGTGTCAGAAACAAACCATTTTTAGACCTAGTTTTTATCTAACACCGCGTCCTACTACCCATTCGGGCTATACGCCTATGTACTAATTACGCTTATAGGCCAGGTATGAGGAAGGTTGAATTTAGAGAAAATGTACCCACATTTGCGTGGAAGCCGTTTAAGAAAAACTATCTTCAGTACCAAGCGCGAATTTAAGGGTGGCACAGGGGGTACTTAGGTATCATGTTTGACTGTTTTAGACTAATGGAAGTGGAGGCTGAGGGCTGTAGCGGCGACCAATGAGGTTGTGAGACCAATGAGGTTGTGAGACCAATGAGAGTTTTATTTTGCATCTTATCGCTAGGTTGTGGGAGAGTAGGGTGGGCAGTGAGCACTGGGCAAAGCTACTCACAAGAAGAACGCGTGTTAAGGAAAAATATGCCTACCAGCGTACGCAAATGTTTCTCCATTCTATATATATGTGCCCCCGCTTTTAAAATTTATAAATTCGTGCTTGCTCAGTACACCCGACCGAGATCAAACCACGATCTCCCCGTCTTCGGTCTAGACTTCATTGACTTATTATTAACAACTGGAGGAACAAGTCCCACAGTGTTCATGTTGTATGTAATTATTTACATCACTAGTAGGTGTAGGGGAAGATAAGTTGAGCTGTCTTGTCAGCAGTTAATATTGCATAGAATGACAAAGAGTTACGCTAAATTGTATATTTCATGAGAGGTCTATTTATTACTGAAACAGAGTGTATGCCAGTTTAACAAAATAAACCAACCATGAAATAATAAACAAAACATTTAAACATAACGGGTCAGGCACTATTTTAGAGCCATGTAAATTATCGCAATAACAATTTTTTACACACACACACACACACACACACACACACACACACACACACACACACACACACACACACACACACACACACACACACACACACACACACACACACACACACACACACACACACACACACATACGCACGCACGCACACACGCACACACACACACACACACACACACACACAAGTTTGATGTAAACAAGAGCGTAGACGTAATGCAGGAAGAAAATATGAAAGACGTCGCCTTATCCGATTTACAGGAGAGAACCATCTAGACTTATAATAGTACCGAGCTATGATCTCAGTCACATCTACCTACAGTGATTATCATTAGATTGGAGGAGAGGGGAAAAACATTTTAGTGGAAAACACCTCGGAGCATAAATAGGGATTCAAGATCCAACCTACCAATTACCGGATGACTCAGACAATACGAGACTGGTGCCTTTACCCGTGTGTCCCGCACTGCGGCTCTGGACGTTCCATTTTAGGTGTTGTTTTAGTAAGCAAAGATTTTTTTTAGCACCACGTCTTACTACCCGTTCGGGCTATACGTATATGCACTAATCACGCTAGTGTATTAGGGATAGGGAATGTTGAATTTAGAGGAAGTGTACCCACATTTGCGTGGAGAAATAATGGAAAACCATTTAGGAAATATACTCTCACTACACCCACCCAGGATTCAAGCCCCGATACCCCATCATCGACAGTCGGGTACCCGTCATTTGGCCTAAAGGCATTTGGCCTAAAGTGTAGGCTAAATGCCTTTAGGCCAAATGCCTTTTAGGCCAAATGCCTTTAGGCCAAATGCTTTTAGGCCAAATGACTTTAGGCCAAATGACTTTTAGGCCAAATGCCTTTTAGGCCAAATGCCTTTAGGCCAAATGCCTTTAGGCCAAACGCCTTTAGGCCAAATGACTTTTTGTAAATTTAATTTTTAGACCATTTATTAAAATGTGTTTTGCTGTCTCCGGAAACATTCGTTATGATTTGTAGTGATGCTAATAGATGGCGAGGTGTGTAGTGTTTAGTTAACTAGTATATACTACCGTTTCAAAATACGTAAGTCTTTTCTCAATTTACTACTTCCCAAGGTATAGCATCACGTCCATTAACCTGTAGTACCACTTTTGTATATGTTGAACTTTTTACATTGCCAAGGTTTTATACTAGTTTTTGTACCGTTTTGTACCAGAAATAAAAAGTTTTGTACACGTACCGTTTTCAATTTTATTTAGCACATACATGTGGTCACACCATTTTAATGATTTTGTTTTATTTTGAATTTTGAATTTTTTTAAGTGCCAAAGTATATTTGTTTATTAATTTTGTTAAATGAATTAATAAATCATTCTTTTTTTATAATCAAATTAACTTACTCGAGTTTGCCCACGGCTTCGCTCACATTTAAGTTGGCTAAATTATCTTATTTATAGCAAATCATCTAAACCAGGTTTTCTCAAACTCTATGCTCTTAAGCCTTACATGAACATTTAAAGTAATTGTTAAGACTCTCTTTCTTAGAATAAGATAATTTTTTTACGTTAAAATACAAAAATGAGACATTTATTATTTAATTTATTTCGTTATTTTCTGATAAGAGCTTTGTAGAAGTTTACTAAGAATAGTAAAGATTTGTAATATATTAATTAATTTTATTGCTTCATAAGCCAAACAGAATATTAATTTTTTAGTCAATCATAATTTAGCAAGTCGAAGGAAGTGAAAAATTGATTCACACCTCATTGGTAATCCCCTCACGCCTCGCAGTTTGAGCAACCCTGATCTAAACTACCAAAAATACAATTTTAGACACGTGTGAGGTGAGAACTTTGTATGTTGATGAAGCCACAAATTAACTACTACCTATAAGAAGTAAAATCAATTATATATATGTGCAGTCTTTGCATCAATATTTGCTCGCTTACGCGGAGACATTGTTGAAATGAACACCAAAATAAATAGTTTAAATTTACTAATTAAACTTTAATTAATTTGAAAGAATCACTCTAGTAAGCACCTCAGCTTATAAAATAAATTGTTCTGTTAGTAATTGTTTCTATTGGTTTTTGAAAATTTTCCCTTCTCCTCCCCAATCATAATTTCTCTATTCTCTAATATTCACACATAGGCCCTTTATGTGGATCATACCGGCCTGTAAAAATCATTGATCTCTATGATATAACTGGATGGACATACACATGCACATTCCAAGGACAAAAGCGTGACGCTCAAGTGTATCATCTGCTACACAGAGGGGGGGGGGGGGGGGACAGATTTAACTGTTTCTTTAAATGTTCTTATGCGAAAACATGTCTCTGATGAATAAAAGTGTTATTGTTTGAAAATAGTGAAGTATTATACCACACTTTCCTGAAGAAACATTTACATTAAAGGATATACAATCCAGTTTTACATGTAATACTGTACAGATATGAATAAAACCTTAGATATTCCCATTTCTATGTATTTATCATCAATGTTGTTTACAGTCTGGCACGACTACACTTATATTTAAAGTTGACTATTAGCTTGTATATTGGTTTCAGAAACCATATTATATTGAAAGTTCTATAAATATAATGAACAAGGTATCTTAAAACTTGATTACATTTGTTTGAATGACAAAATTTGAATAGTTGCCATGCATTCAAACTATCACTTAGGTTATAGGCTTGTGGAAAGTATTATTTTATTAATACCTGTTTTTTTAAGTTGGCTCATATCTTTAAGAAACCATATTATGTTGAAATTTCGATAACTATAATGAAACAAGTCAGCTAAAAACTGTATTACATTTGTTTGAATGACACACTTTGTGTAGAAGTCTTACGTTCAAATGATAATTTAGGTTATAGGCTTATAGGAATTACATTATCTACTAAACCCTGATTTTAGTAATAATCCCAATCTGTAAGGCTTTATTTCGTACCAAAATAATATCATATATATAATATTTTGGTAGGATGAACGGCAATTTAGAACAGAAGTAGAAATTTCCTTCTGTAAGGTTTTTTATCCTAACTAAACACAACTATAGGGTAGGATTCTGGTACGAGATAAAGCCTTAAAAGTAAGCTTCCTTCAAAAATCATCTTACATATTAGGCTACATCAACTTATTTAAAGAAAAAACTAACCAGTTTTGAACTTTTATATGCTCTTAAAAGCTTTAACTAACATATTTATTTAATTTAACCACTTACACATTGATTTTTCTCATATATTCAATCAGATTAATGAACTATGTCAAAATGACACATTGCCTTGTATTGGTAAAAGAAAGAATGAGATACCCGAAAGTTTATTTCTCTCTTACACAATGGTATGCAGACGACAGCTCGAAAATTTCAGCCATATATGTCCATCCAGTTATACTATAGAGATCAATGGTAAAAATATCATTTACTAACTTGTCCTGCTTATACACGGACCAAAATCTTTTACGAAAGTTTATCTTTATTGCTTCATAGGATGTATAGTCAGCCTCGTGACTATTCATCCACACTTCAGCTTCACCTACTAACTTTGAATTAAAAAATGCTATTTTTTGTGCTTCGGTGAGTTTACTATTTTCAAAAAGTCTATCCATCGTTTTCAAAAACTGTACAGCATGCACCCTATCATTATTTCCACTGAAGGTGGGTACATAGTCCATTAATTGATTCTGGATGCTTGTACTAGGTAATACCAAGGCACCAGCAGTAATTAGCGTCCCTTTTTCCACTACTTCGTCATATTTTGACTTAGCCTGTTCTAGTTGTCGCATTTGTTCGACTGTTTGTAACGTCTTGTCCACAGTTTCAGTCAAGTTGTCCTTAAATTTGTCCAATTGCTGGTCAACTATTTCCTGTAAGTAAACATCTGGTACTGTGTGTCCATCAAAGAAATCATTTTGGAATTTAAGGCTATCACTACATTTTTGTTGTTCTTTTTCAACAGTCGCAAATCGTTCTGTTAAATGGTGTACCTGTTCTAGAATTTCATTTTTATTTTTATCGCAACTTTCCTGAGTAGTTTTTCCTTTGGAATTTAAAGTGTCCTGTTTAAGCTTAAAGTTTTCCTTTGCATTTTTAAGTTTTTTTATCTGCTCATTCGTCTGTTTTTCTGACTTATTACAGTCTTCCCTAAGCGTCTGTAGTTCGTCCCTTACCCGCGTTTGGTCACTTTCAGTCTGTCGTATTTTCTGTAATTTTTTGTCAAAGTCGTTTTATACTTCTTGAAATTTATCCTGCAATTCTTGTTCTAACCTGTTGAATTGTTCATTTACACCCTTAAATTTTTCATCAAACTTTGTATTTAATTTCTGATTATTTTCTTTGATTTCTTTTAACTCCCGGCTATTCTTTTTGTAGCTCCTGTCTAGTTTTTTGTAGCTCCTGGCTAGTTTTATCGAACCTTTCATTTATTTTCTGATTTAACTTTTCACTCTTTTCACTACTCTCTTTAATTTGCTGACTTAACTTTTCACCCTTTTCACTACCCTCTTTCATTTGCTGCACTAACTGCATTAATATTGCATTTAGGTCATTTGCTGATGTTTGTTGAGCTACACCTCCTACCTTTGAAACATTTTCCACCCCCCTTAAGTCTTCTTCTTTATGAACTATTGGTTCAACTACTTTCTCATGTTGTTCACTTTGTTCCTGATCAGATAGTTCTAAACAAGAATGGTCTTCTACCATTGGTTGGGAATATTGCGTTAGGGGAGGATTATCCTCACTGCTACTACTGTCTGTCTCTTCCATATTTAATGAAGTTTTGCTGTTGATGACTTACGTGAGATTTTCCTTGCGTACCTCACCTGAAGTCTAGAAGCTTTGGACCTTATTCAGAATCTACCGGGTTTTGAACTCTTCCCTCTGAAGTCACCTGGTTTGGAGCTTCTTCTTCTTCTTAAGTCACTTTTTTTTTTGCGTAATAAGGCACTTAAGTTGTTTGCGGCACTTTCACTGTTCTTTGAGCACTCACTTTCTCGGGTTGTGAACTGGATTTAATTATATTATTTCAGTTTATCAGGCCCTCCACGTTGGGAAGCCATTATTGTAACGTATAAAAGTTAGCCTGATATATTAATGTTGGTTCGCCACCATTAGGGTGATATTTGATATAATGATTAAATTGGGTCCAAGTTTGATATCCTGTATTATGGTAATCAAAAGGGGATAATGTCTTATTTTATAAATTAAAAGTTCTGGTCTTTTATAGTTTTTTTATATTAAGTAGATAAACAGTTTTTGCTAGATATTTCACACGTTGTAAATATTAATTTAAAAACACGACTATTGTATTATGTGTATGTTAATTCCCGGCACGTGAAATTTATCATAGACCCAATCCACACGGCTCCTCGTCAGGATTGCAAGTGAAGAGATGCGTACTTTGAAGTAGTTATATCTAGTGACATCTCCTTCTCGAAACTTCCCAAAAGAAAGAAAGGTGTGGTCATCCAGGTGCGTCTCTGTCTACAAAACTGAGTTCGCCTTTCAAACAGAGGCGTAGAAAGATGTTGCCATACCTTGCAATTTAACACAAATAAATCTTACTACCCGCTCGTATTTATAATATCATAATTTTGAATATAGATGTGAATAATAAATTATTTAGATGTATAATTCCATATCATTACAACATATATATACTCCATTCACGGTAGGAATTACTCTCTGAAAGGTCATTTTTCCTACCAAAATCCTACTATATAATAGCTTTCTGGTAGGGAAAAAGGCCTTTCAGAAAACAATTCCTACGCTGAACAGACTTTACAAACACGTGTATATACGGGCTCATTACAATTGGGCCACGTAAACAAGTTATGATCTCCGTTTGACGTCTACATATTTACTGGCAAAATTTATTTAATGCGTCACTTTTATATATATTAATTATTAATATTGGCTTCCACTTTCATTTTGCCTTTCGAAATAAGTTGTCAAAAGTCCCCGAGAATGGTGTTTTCTTATTGTTTTTCGTTAACTTTATGACCGTGAGATATATTAACAAGGAAATAATATCAGAAATCTATACATAAAAAAGGTGATATTGTGTTTTGTGAACTGATCTAGTTGTATGTAGGATAGTGTCAATGTTTTTAGAAATATTGTAACTACCTTGCATCAGTTGTACTATCTCTATTCAGATGAAACAACTAACAGTACTTTTTACTTTCCGAAGATAGCCGAAGGTTTTAAATTTACATTTTAGGCCAAATGCTTTTAGGTCAAATGCTTTTAGGTCAAATGCCTTTAGGCCAAATGCCTTTTAGGCCAAATGCCTTTAGGCCAAACGACTTTAGGCCAAACGCCTTTAGGCCAAACGACTTTAGGCCAAACGCCTTTAGGCCAAACGCCTTTAGGCTAAACGACTTTAGGCCAAACGCCTTTAGGCCAAATGCCTTTAGGCCAAATGCCTTTTAGGCCAAATGCCTTTAGGCCAAATGACTTTTGGTTTCATTTTTAGGCCAAATGCCTTTAGGCCAAATGACTTTTGGTTTCATTTTTAGGCCAAATGCCTTTAGGCCAAATGACTTTTAGGCCAACTGCCGCGTCCCCCGACAGTCACCTTGATTGCGAGAGTAGTACCTTACCCATTGAAAAGAATAAATAAGGGGCCAAATTATATATATATATATATATATAAAGTAAAACAATCTTCAATTTCAAAACCTTTACTGTTACAAACGAAGATTGCAAATTTATAAAATGTTAACGACCTAGTCTTTGACTTCCCCCTGAAATATGAAACCGTGAGCTGCGATCTTTCGGGTGTTAGTTCTTTTACATAAGAGAAAACAAACAACTACACGCTTTATGTGTCGCCAAACATTGCACGTATTTGGCGAGCAAAAAACATTTTTGGGAATCGAACTGTGGCGAGTAAAGAATCAAAATTTGTTACTCCAGTCTCACTTTCGAGATTCCCCCAAATAATGCTCAATTTATAAATATCATATTCACAAATGGCGTATTTCTACAGCGTTTACAAAAAGATGAATCGGGCCGTATTGAATATGGGTTCATTAAAATGTCAGTGGGCCACAAGTTTGACAGCCTGCTTTAGACCATGCGGTCACCGAGGCGGGTGTAAGTCAAATTAGTTTGAATAATTATTATTACTATCATCATCATCATTATGTGTTATGTCTTACGACAGGTCTATTTCTTTTGTCAGTGAACTTAGACCGCCAATGCATCCTGTCACCTGCCTCCTCACTCAACTCCCAGAATAGTTTTCTTCTTTCCTTCAAGTCATCACCTATTTGAATCTTCTTTCTTCCAAAGCTCCTCTTTCCCTCAACCCTTTCTTCTATGATATCGTGAAGAAGGCAGTTCCTCCTAAGGCTGTGTCTGATCCAGGTTTTTTTTGCACCGAAGAATCACATACAAAATGGTTCTTTTTTCACCCACTCTTCTTAGGACTTCTTCATTTGTCATCCTGTCTGCCCACCAAATCTTCTCAAGTCTTATTCAACACCACATTTCAAAGCTCTCCAAGTATTGATACTTTTTTATTTGAGGATATGTGGTGATAAAAGTATCTGTTTACAAAAATCATCAAAGTCCAAATTCTTAAACAAACATAAATTGTATGATGTGATCAGATAAATAGTGATATTGTTGGCATGCATTTAGGAACCCGGGGGCTTGCTACATTTTATAGTAAACTTTATTTAACCCCGCTGTATGTGGGACATTTGTTGTTACTATTGAGAGTACATTGATCTCCCTCTAGAAGTGTGTCACTGTGCATATGCATATATAGTTGAGTTGTGACAACCCATAGTAATTGCCAGAGTCACGTGTCACGCTCAATACAGGGCCGTGCGTGAGGGTTGTAACCAGTCAAGTAAGGCGTTGTTCCTGGGTGCGTTCGACAAAGAGCTGGAGGAGAAGAAAGGGAGGGGGGAGGAGGTATAAAGCGTAAACTGATTGTATGAACACACGAAAGCATGGTTTCAAAGTGTACAAATCACAGTTTGACTGTCCGCACTATTTTTGTTTAAAGATGCGTTAAAACACGCCACTGTTAGAAATAAAAAATTGAAACTAATAAAAATGAAATAAAAATTGAGTTGATTGAGAAGGTATAGATAAATGAGGCTGGAGAAGAAACAATGAATGAATAATAGTATGAGGAGTGGAATGATTAAAGATGAAAACCAAAATCCCCCTCGGGCCTAATGGATTGTTAGACGTATGGTAGATGTTAAAGTAGGATATGGCTAATTCAACATTGGTTAGTTCGAAAAAATTAGATAATTATAACCCACCATGATTCCTCATGAAATTTATATTTAAATCAATGGTAAAAAATAACATTTAATTCGAAATATTTGGATAATTCGAAGCCTATATATTATAAACTATATTTTTTGTTTATTCTGATCTGTACTCATTTCAAAACCAACTCAACGATCTGTAATAAACCACTCCATATGCCGATAGTGCCAAATAAATTTGGAGTTACCCTACTAAAACATAGGAAAGGAGAAAGCGGGGAACTATGCACTGGCGGCAAGCGGGTTGCCTAATATAGGGGATGTGTTGACTCAGCTTTCATCAATTCTGATTTAAGTCTGCAATTTTCGTATGTTAATTTTTCCAAGATTTTATATTTGTTATTTGAATTTTTCTGGGTTTTTTAGGTACGTATTTATTATATGTATGTGTGTTTTATATATCATATGCAATAAGTGTGTGTTTATAAAAATGTAGCATATTTTGAGTTTTTTGATTTATTGTATACCATCTGCCTTGATACTCATTAAAATGGTTAGTTCGAATTTTTGGTATTTCGGATTTTTTTTATATTTCACTTAGACTTAAAATTAAAAAAGTTCTACTGCATAAACAACTCACCTAATTATTTTTAATGATTTTACAAAACACAAATCCTAACTAAAATATAGCTCTCTTTAAATTTAAAAATGACACCTGGACTTGAGAATCAAACCAGGTGTCATTTTTCAATTTAAAGAATATTACATTTTTTTCAACTGTTGCCGTAATTAACAAATATAATATCTTGACTATTTAATCCATCACAATAGATGATGTGTTAAATGGTCTAGCGTGGATATTAAAAAAATAAATATTAAAAAAATCCTATAGTAAAATTAATCCAATGGTGGATCCAGCAGTGAAAATTAAAAGTTTCATACACAACTAAGAATACTGTAATCATGGGCGCCCGCAGCAGAAATTTTTCCGGGGAGGCGGGGGAAGAGTGTTAAAATATATTACATACGCACACGCACACGCACACACACGCAAACACACAACACACAACACACTCACACACTCCTGGAAACATTTCTGCTGGTACTGGCATTATAATTGCACCGTAAAGATAATAAAAATATAGCAGCACCCAATATCCTTCGTTCTCTGTACTCACACGAGAAGATTATGATGACATGTTGACAAGTGTTTAAAATGTAGTGGCAGATTTTTATTCGGAAATGGTCTAGAAGATGTGGTGATCATATTTATATCATGATTGTAGATCTGATGTTGTTAAATGTTGGAAAAAAAATACTGTAAGGCAAACTAGAAGATTAAAAAATCTTAACAACATATTCTTGTCAGAGAAAATCATACATAGGCTCTGCTCTAGATGAGAATATAATTCAGTTGATACTTGGCTAGTGAATAAAAGTAGCAGTTTTACCCTGATATGAATACACTATGACCCTATCTTATAAGCTAAACATACCACCGTGGATTAATGCAAGGTAAGCTTATATGGTACCTTATAGGGTAAACATGGAGTACAGACATACCTTAGAATTAAATGGAAGTCCCTCTACCCCCGATTCATATGTTTCCACTTTTAACTCATATTATTTTGTATTTAAAAAACTAACAAAAATTTCATAGAAGGGGAGAGGGTGCCATTCTCACCCCTCCTGGATGAATAACACGTCTTTTACTCAATTTCGAATCCGTAAAATCATACCCATCCATAGGAAAAGTGTAAGAAAAGGCGCTGGCCTTAACTTCACCCAAATATAGACAATATTATTATTTTTATATGATAGAAGATAGTTTTTAACAGAATGCTGCAAGCTCGACCAAAAATACCACAAAAAACCAACTCTTTTTAAGTTGTAGTAGAAATATTTTCATCTGAAAGAAACATCTCCTCGTGAGGATTTACCAAATGAAGTCAGACTTGACGGAACTGTACCTTAGTAAGCTATCAACTCCCCTCACTCCCCACTCCCCCACTCCCCCCCCACCCCCCTCCACCCGCACGCACACACACACAATGAGGTTGCAAACGAATGTTGTGTTGCCTTAGCCTTAGAGGGCAAGTTTGCTACAGGACAGGGCTGCCACTAAATTTTAAACTTAAAATTCCCTGACATTTCCATATTTTCCAGACTTGTCGGAGCCGTGAAGAGCAACTGTTAATCAGTACACCTGGCAACAACCCACGAGTCGCTACTGTTTTAAGAAAACAGACTGCTTCCTTTGCACTTTATAGTGTGATGAAATATCACCCTCTTATTAGGTGTTTGATGGCAGACCATGAGATTTGATTCGATCGTGGAACAAAAGAGATATTTTCTACCCACGTGTCGTCCCACAAGCCCCTGTTTTAGTCTCGGTGCCAAGTAGGAAGCAGTATTCCCTACCACCGCCCAAAGTCTTGGGCAAGGTCGATATATGACAGGTTAAACCTACGCTGGAGCAGGGTCTGGTTTCACACACACCACAGAGCGTCATTTAGTGCTCGGGTAGACTTTCATCTGATCGCCCCCTCATCCATCACATCATTTGGGTCCAAACATAGTCTTATGGCCTTGAAAGGAAACCGTTGCAATACAAAAAATCACGGTTGTTCGTGTCCGTTATTTTGATTGATTATTTTTTATAGGAGTTTTAAGCGAAGTTATATAAAATAATTCCTTATAGTCTTCTGTAGGCCTATTGAACATCGACAAGGTGATGGCTTTCGAATTTCTGTAGTAATTTTTAGCGAAAAAATATATACAATTAAATTAGGACATCAAACTATCAAATTTTAATTTCTACCAATTTTTTTCTTTATATTATTTGAGACGAAAAGAAGAATTTTATTTCGTCAAATTTATTTAAGTTCAATGGGAAGATACCATTGGAAGACATAGACGCAGATGGGAGGCATATACCATTCAGAAATACTTGAAAGAGTTTGGCTAATAATGGGATGACTGGATAGAACTAGCTCAAGATAGAAAAGGTGGCGCGTTAATGCATTCACGTAGAATTCCTACTCTGAAAGGTACTTTTTTCCTACAAAATCCTTCTATATAATAATTTTGTGTAGGAGAAACAGGGCCTTTCAGAAAACGATTCCATCCCTAACAAACTTACTTTTGTAAGTGCTAGCAATGAAACCTTGAATTTCCTAATACATATAGTTTCGTAATAATATAGCGTAAATAACCCGAACGGGTAGTAAGACGCGGATGCTAAAAAAAATAAGTAAATAAGTTCAAGAATATTAACAAGATTTGCAAATGCACATAGTTTTCATACAGCCTAAGCCAGGGTTCCGCAGTGGTGACTTACGGCCTACCAAGTAGGTGAAGGGGTTAAGTTGAAGAGTGGGGTAGAGGAAGGGGATGGGGGTGAAGAGAGGGGACCTGGAGCCTCGGTATTACGTATCGACATAAAGTCATAAATCAACAGTCATTCATTCAATCCATGGTATCGTACTCGTCAATGTAGCTTGTCGAAAAAGGTCCCAAGAGTGAAAATGTAATAGAGACAAAATAAAATTAAGAAGTTAAACTGGATTTAGAAATTTTCCAAACATAAATTATGGTCTCTAAAAATTATATTAGTTTAGTTATAATTTGTGTATTATTTTTTATTTATTTATTTGAGGTATTTAATATGCACTTTCTGAACCGACTGATTATATCAGCACACAATAATTTATATGAGCGAGAGCAAAAGGGCCAACCAATTTTGCTAGGAAAGGTATTTTCTCACATTTTACAGGTATATTTTACATGTCACAATTGACATGAGACAGATGGCTCCACTTCCCATCCGAAGGAAGCTGTGCTACGGATTTTTATCGCTCAAGAAAAATCCGTCGACCCCAACTGGGCTTGAACCTATGAACATCGGTGAGCACTTTACTCCAAAACCTTTGAGGTTGACTCTAATTAGTGTCCACCATTTTTCTTCCAAATTTTAGGTTTAACATGACGAGCCGCGACTGACGTTCCAGTACATTTTTAGAATATTGCATCATACAAAGGGATTTATTATAAAAGGTTTGGGCTATAATATTGAAGTATTAACATTCCTGGTGTAAAGAAAAATCCGATATTAGTGACACATTCAACCAACCAGCGCTGTAGTCGACACGAGAGTGCGAGTAGTTACTGTAACTGCTGTTATTGTATCTAGTGTCAACGTCCTTAGGAGAAATTAAAGTGGAAACTTTAAAACTTTGGATATCTCTCGATTACACTGACTCCATTTAAATAGAAGGCACTTTTTCGGAACAAAATAATTGTTGGAAACAATTCAAATACATTTTTTTGTTTTACATCTATATTTAAATGTACAATATGTTATAATATTTTGGCTTCTTTTTTTTAAAAACCTTTTACATTAATCAAATTTCCCCCCTCAATTATTATAGAACATAAACAACTGTTTTGGGCCATACCCAAACCGCGAGGGCTGCACTTTGGGAACCCCTGATTTAGTAGACGAGTCTGTATATTAACACTGTTTCATTTAAACTGCTGTACACGGCATCGGACACCTCAGCTCAGCCGGTAACGTATTTATCTACTGAACTTAAAGGTCCCAGGTTCACTTACTCGGAAATAACTTTTCTTTTAGCATCAATGAGATTGAGGCTTCTCCATATACAATGATGATTTGGTGGGTTGAGGACTGGCTGTTGTGTCTGTTAAAGACTTAGTTAGTTTGTAAGTTGTGCGATGCTATAATTATTTGGTTTAGAAAATGCATGCTATATACCCAAGTAATATACGGTTTGAAGTACTATTTTTGATTGGGGTATTTACTGTACACTTTATGAAAACTCAGAGTATATCACCACACGACTTACAAACTAACTTGACACAAGACGGCAACACCAGCCCTGGTACTAGGAAATGAGGAACAGGGTGAAACCTCTGCACACACATTAAAACAATTTTAACCCCCAACAGGAATGAAACCAGGGTTCCCAGTTCCGAAGTTGGTTTTGGTACTGACCTGCATCTGCGCCAGTTTGGAGCCGCCTCCAGGGCTGGATGTCATGGGGGTGGAAGGGGTGTGGTCTAGGAGGGCAGAGCCGCCTCCGTAGCTCGGCTGCACTAGCGCCATCTAGACGGCCTGTGTGGAAAACAAACAAGACGTCCTTTTTAAGGTGGGCTGGAGTTAAAAGTTCAATATTTGTGCAATTTTTTATATCAACAACTTTTTGTGGACAAAATAAATTAGATCTTGCTTCAATAGAAGCGTTTAGCTTAAGTTTCTAAACATGGGAATGTCAACAGTTTTTTTTAGCGCTGCGTCTTACTACCCATTCGGGCTACACGCTCATGTAATAATTACACTAATGGTTTTAGGGATAAAGAAGGCTATATATAGAGGAAGTGTACACGAATTTGCGTGTAGGGAGAGTGGAAAACCATTAGTGTAAAACCACCCCTCAGTACACCCGACCAAGATTTGAACCTCGATCTCCCCGTCAACGGCTGTCTAATTTATTGCGAGAGTGACAAACCACGCGGCCACTGAAGCGTGTGTCAATAGTTATGGTCTCTTGAATATTTGTCATGAACATAATGATACGGCAACAAGGAATAACAAGAGTAGCAAACATAATGATACGGCAACAAGGAATAACAAGAGTAGCAAACATAATGATACGGCAACAAGGAATAACAAGAGTAGCAAACATAATGATACGGCAACAAGGAATAACAAGAGTAGCAAACATAATGATACGGCAACAAGGAATAACAAGAGTAGCAAACATAATGAAACGGCAACAAGGAATAACAAGAGTAGCAAACATAATGATACGGCAACAAGGAATAACAAGAGTAGCAAACATAATGAAACGGCAACAAGGAATAACAAGAGTAGCAAACATAATGATAACCG
Organism: Timema podura; assembly: GCA_033556935.1. Taxonomy (NCBI): domain Eukaryota; kingdom Metazoa; phylum Arthropoda; class Insecta; order Phasmatodea; family Timematidae; genus Timema; species Timema podura. The sequence continues at coordinate 114,959,314 of JAVRXN010000009.1, forward strand.
CCAAAACAAGGAATAACAAGAGTAGCAAAGCTTTGTTGCGGCCATATTCTACACATCCGGAGTTAATAATTAATAACCCGCCTCGGTGGCTTAGTTGGCTAATGCGCTAGTTTCATGTTGAGCTAGACTGCCGAGTATGGGGAGATCTAGGTTCAATCTCATTCGGGTGAACTGGGGTGGGGGGGGGGGTTGGTGGTGGTTCCTAAATGCGTTCTCACTCTCCCTCCACGAAAATGCGAGTTCAATTCATCTCAATTCAACCTTCCCAATTCCTAACCCATTAGCGTAATAGTTTTTAAGCGGATAACCCGAACGGGTAGTAAGACTGGGGTGCTAAATAAATAATAAATTAATAATAATGGTAATATACTTTTTAAATGAAGATAATAAGTTCTGGTCAAATTCTAAATAGTTTTTTGTTATAAAAACTATAAAAATACGGACCTTAAATCAGGTTAGCTTCCATACTACCTTAACGGGGAGGTTAATTCTGATTTATCTACCATGATATTTAACATGCACCTTCTGAATATACTTGCTATATCAACACTGGACCTTAGAAAAACTGGATTATTAATAATATATCAGATTCAAACCCCAATATTTGATAAGGTAGTTAGGGTGTGAACTAAGGAAGACACCAACCCCCTTACATTTTCATAGGGTAAGTATCGTCCACCCTCCTACTCTTTCATTGGAAAGAACTATATGTAGCCCACATTTATCAAAACATCTCCCTTCGCTAATTTAGCCAAGGCTACACCACTGTCAATCCCCCACCTGTAAATTATTCGCAGTAAAAAGAAGTCTATGTAACAACGAAAAATATTTAGTGTGTGACGAGAATTGAACATGGATACACTTAGATAAGCAGAAAGACGCGCTATCCGACCGAACTAAGTACTAGAACATTGAGGGAGGTTTTAAATACATTTGTTGAACTCTCACCGAGTGGGGCCAAACCGGCAACCTGTGACCTGTTTTCTTCTGGACCGCAAAACTCAACAGGTTTTTAAATAACTAATAGAACAGGACATAGTCTCTAGTTTAATTATAAAAAAAAACTTGGGACACAAAGACAGGTTCTGTCATCTCACTATGTTGCTATACGGTAGTCATAATACTGGCTCTAAGATTTTTACCATATTACCGTGTAATTACATGTTTACTTTGCTCGTGGCCGGCTGTGTTTGATACACTATGCTGACTGACCCGCGAGTCATGAAAGGACAATTAGAGCACGCTCACATCCGACACCTGAGCTCAGTCGGTAGAGTGTCTGTCTACCGAACTAAGTGTCCCGGTTTCGATTCCCAGGCATGGCTGAACAATTTATCATGTGAACTGTGGGTTTCCCCTTTCACAGTGATGAATTAACGGCCTGGGGGCTGGATGTGTGTATGTTCTAGTTTAAGTTAGTTGGTAAGTCGTGTGCTGATGTAATCAGTCAGTTCAGAAAGTACACGTTAAATTTATCAAATAAATGAAAATAGAAATGAATTGATTACACTGGCCTAGATGGAAAGTCCCAGGCTGGTGCACCCTGGAGGAAATCTCTTTTTGAAAATGATCTATATTAACTTTCCATCCTTGTTAGTTAACTGTCTGTACCAACACCAGTGGCCCTGTGGCCTAAGGTGTTGTGACAGGGGAGGTCATGATTTAAATCCCGTAGGGGGAGGGGTTTCTACAAGAGATTTTCACTGTGTTTTTTCCAGCCTCTCTTCTCCCTTGGAGATATTCGTTGGTGACCAAAACTTTACCGAGGGTACTCTCACAAATTTCCTAACAACTACAACAAAAAATATTCTCTAGAAGAATTTAAATTGCTTCAAGAAGGATTCATGTTAAAAATAATTATCGACATCTCTTCTTTTGAGGGCCTTTATCACGAGCCACCGCAAAATAAATACCCCCTCCACCTCCCTCCAATCCCATCCTTTCCACAAACATTTATGTGAAAGGCTCTGATATCAACTATTGTTTTAAATGTTTTAGTTAAATAAATATATGTAGTAATATGATAAAATCACACTCAGTTCATCTCACCCTGGATCCGAACCAAGCCAGAGCGCGACCTCCGAATCAAAGTGAAACTACTGCACCGATCCTTCCGGCAAAGTCCCTCTAATAAAGGCTGACACGTTGTTGTGATTTACCCGGTAGAGTCCCACTGAAGACTAGAGTAAAGTCTAAACGTTGTTTAATGAAAGGAAACATCAGATCTGGGTCGACCAATAAGTTCTATAATAGTCCTTGATGGACTTTATTGGAGCGTAGCATCGATCTAAAGGGACATTAGTAGGTCATCTAGCCCTCGGATTATTCCATCACACAGGAGAAAAGCTCCTACATTTTTTATCATTTAGTAAGCTATTTTTTTACGGGATTGCCAGAGGGAAATAGGGGATATAACTTATCGAAACGCGCGTATGACATTTGGCGCACTCTGGGTTAACCTATGTAACTGAAATATACCTGTCGTTTGGTCCGTGTTGGTCATAGGTCGTTTGTCGCAGTTGTGAAAACCCCCCCGGTTAATCCAGCCTTGTGTGTCTTTTTACTTCTGACTCACGTTACTATAGCCAGTGTCTGTTCAATCACCGGATAGATCCATTAGGTTTGATTAAGTTGTCAAAACTACGGTTAGGTTAAGTCTTGCTAGATAGGGTCTGCAAAAGTGAATGGAAATCGCTTTATGGTTAGGTAAATTTGGATTAGGCTTATAAAATAACTTAAATCTAGAACAGACACAACCCCCAGCCCCCGGCCGTTAATTCATTACTGTGAAAGGGGAAACCCAAATTTCACCATTGATAATTATTTCAGCCATGCCGGGAATCAAAACCGGGACCCTTAAGTCAGTAGGCAGACAGGCTACCAACTGAACTAAGGTATTGGACTCATTTTTTTTAATATATCAAGTTGTAAACCTGGTGTTAAAATAATGCATTCTACACATCTACAGAGTTCTGTTTTACACTTCTACTTTATATGTTTTGAGCGTTTATTGAAATTTTTGAGGTCTTGGGAGGGAAGGCATGTCCAGCTACCTCTTCCTTTGAGTGCGCCACTGCTCACAGACTTACTGATGAATATGGATTAGAAATCTCCGAAAGGGAATCGATAAGTGATCCATCTTGGAAGACAAAGCGGACTATATATTTAAAATACTATTTTTAGCACCACCCGTTCGGGTTATACGCTTATGCACTAATTACTCTAGTGATTAGGGGTGAGGAAGGTTGAATTTATAGGAAGTGTTCCCACATTTACAATGAGGGAAAGTGTATAAAAGTTTAGGAAAAAACACTCTTAGTACACCCGATCGGGATCAAACCTCTATCTCTTAATCATCGGCATTCTAGTCTTTTGCGAGCGTGTTTAAAATACTAATATTATTAATTGTGTGTAGTAATTGTGTTTGATCTATGAACCAACTGGTTTTTATCAACACACGACTTACAAACCTACTTATATCCAGAACAAACACAATACCCAGACGCTCAACAGTAAATTCAACAACATGAATGAGCACTCTCCAATTTCACAATATTTATTTGTTTTGACGTTCCAGCCATCAAACTACTCCGTTGTACTGTCAGTTCTTGCTTAGTGCCACAAGCGATCTTGAAGCTAATTTTGACACAAAGCTATTTTATTTTCACCCCATTTAGATTGTTACCGCCAAGCAGATACAATAAGCGCCCTCACTACTTCCTCGCGTGTTGAATGATTCATCAACGTATTTATAAGAAAATATAGTGTCATGTAGATGTTGCTGAACTAGCACCTAGTTAGGTATTTGTACCAAACTTTGAGAAGTTTCGGGGAAGCTGTTTCTGGACCAAGGACTTCTTTTATAGCCCCCAGTAACCATAGTCATCTTCCTACATACCAGAGCAAAATTCTTTAGCTGCCCATGTTCATAAAATAACAATCATTATTAATGATGTTTGCATGAATATTGAGCTTCTCTTTCTTCCACCTATCTGCCAGCCAGCCTATATAATAATGATAGCCTATTTGCTAGCCTGACTGCTAGCCTGTTTGTCAGATCATCTTCCAGACTGATTACTAGCCTGTCTGTCAGACTTTCTGTCAGCTTACCTGGTAGCCTGTCTGTCAGGGTTGCTTGCTGGTCTGTCAGCATATCTGTCAGTTTATTTATCAGCCTTTTTTCATATTATTTGTAAGCCTTTCTGTCAGATTACCTGCTAGCGCGTCTGTAAGTTAACTTGCTAACTGGTCTTTCAGTCTATCTGCCAGCTTATTTATTAGCCTTTCTGTCAGCTTACTTGCTAGCCTGTCTTGTCAGCTTACTTGCTAGCCTGTCTGCCAGCTAACTTGCCAGCCTGTCTGCCAGCCTATCTGCCAGCCTGTCTCTCCATATTGTGTCCTGCCCACATAATCGTGGCAGGCCTGTTTTAATATAATCAAAAATAGCCCTGGTTCCAATCACAATCAACGAGAGAAAGGGTTATATTTATGAGGGCCAGAACCTTTAGAAAAGGGTTATTGTCCCAGCTTGTCAAAGTTCCCCTGAAAGAGGTTGAAGATGGGGTGGTGCTCGCACGGGCCGTCGCAAGTGGAGCAGGCCAGTCCCTGTCAATAGACGTGATGAATGAAGTGTCAGGCGGGGCGGCCTACACACAACAACGACACGGGGGAGGTAATTGCTCCAGGTAGCTTTCTTTGGTCATGCGCAGAACTGCTTTCGCTTTTAGTTCGGGGAAACAAATGTTTAATATTTTGACACGCGAGTATCTTGAGACTTTCTAAACACGAGGTTATACAGGGGTGTCTTAGAGGGGAGTGGGTGGGAGGTGGTTTAGGTGTGGGAGGGGGGGCTGGAACATGACCCATAACCTTACTTTAGAAAAGTACTGTTAGGAAAGGGAAAACTAAACAGAAACTCAAATTAGGGAAATATTTATTAACTACAAGACACTAAAAGAATTAAAGTATATATATAATATATATATATATATATATATATATATATTATTGAATTTGAGGCAAATAAAAAGAGGAAAAGGGAAAGGTGGTGATTGGGGGGGGGGGGGGGAAGATGTCGATAGAGGGATTCTGTTAAGAAGGAACTTTTAGAAAAATAACAAAAATAATTTTTGCGGTCATCAAATATAGCATTTTATTAGTGTTATTTTATAGATGTTGAAATGATCTATCAAACATGACATATGTAAACTTTACGTATATATATTGTTTTTGTAAAATTTGTAAAAAAAAGGCTACCTCCTATCTGTAAATTGGACATGTATTTATGCCACCAGTACACACTACTATCGGGAGGAAAGGAAACTTTTCTTGGTATCCTCCGCGAATATTTTCTTGTTTTCAATGGAATGTGTCATAACGTTTGGAGGGCTCACTGAATTATTGATGCAGTGGAGCAGGGAGGGGGGGGGGGGAGTTGTGGGTGGGTGCAACACGGCTTTCATGACACGCAGATACTTAAAAAACATCATATATGTTGTATTTTTTTAACACGTCTTAATACTCGTGTGGAGCTTTACGCATTTAATTACAAAAATAGAGTATATACGAGGAAGGTATGATGAGTAAGATGTTTGCTGAGCCGGAGGGAAAGTGGAGGAAAAAAAATTGAAGTAGGAAAAAAACCCACTTCATTCAGTACACGAGGCCGGGATTCAAACCCCGACCTATTTTTTTTTACTAAAAACAAACCAGTGAGTAATTAATTTAAAAAACTCGAAGATAAATGTTACAGTTTTAATCACTCAAAAAGGGTGCTTACTACGACACAAGCTTATAACTGGTGGGAATGAGGCTAAAGGCGTCAGTATCGTCCTGTATGGTTTGAACAATTTCCGGCAGGGTGTATTGAGGGTGATTTTTCCCCTTAAATAGTTCACCCTTCTCGTTCTACCAAGCACATGGTGATACACTTCTCTATATTACTACCTTTCTCATACTTCCCCGTTATTGTAAATATGGGGACAGCCGGAATCAGTGTTGCCAATTTAACGACTTTGTCATACACTAGCTAATTTTACGAGTCTGAAACACTAATTTTCATTTTTAGCGCCTAGCCACTAATCTGGCTACTCGCGACTTTCCTTAAATTTATGTCAAGTTCATGTTCATTATTTTAAATTTTAATGTTGTGAAACTTTGATTTTTGAATGACTGCACTGCAAGAACGCATAACGCATTGCTTCGGTCTACGAAAGAGCTCTAAACTATCCATATATCGTTCCCAAATCACAACGACATGTTTCGGGTCCGGGGATCACCTCAGTCCATTGATGTATCTTACATTCAGCTCAAATTAATGTACGCATTTTTGGTTTGGTCGACAAATCTGATGACTTTTAATTTAGTTTTTCGTTTAGCGACAATCTTGCGACTTTCTAGTACCTACAACACTGCCCGGAATGGTATTAAGGTGAGGTGGGCCAACTGCATGGTGAGAGTCCGACGCTGACCTCCCAGCCATTAGTCAGTTTATGTAATTAGACTGTGAGAATACATTCCGGACATGCCCCGCCCTCCCCCGTCCTGGAGCCTTATCACCCTGCTGAAAACACCTCCGTTATTGCTATCTCTACACACAGGTCAACCGACCTGAGAAATAGAGAGAGAAAAAGAGAGTTTAAACTTGTAGATAATCGATACCATTTCATCAAGCTACTGGATCTACTTTCATATGTTCATACGCCAATACCTAGAAACTATCCCGAGTTCATAAAGATAGTTGGGAATCTTAACCAACAGTTCATCAAGATATTTGACCTTCTTTAGTGTGTTCATACACCAAGCTCTAGAAATTATCCCCGAGGTACAAAATACAGTTGGAAAATCTCAGGCAACAGTTCATAAATCTATTGGAAACTACTTTCATGAGCTCATAAGTCAAGCCAGTTTATTCTTCAGCTGTCATATGGTCATATTTGGTCAATGTTTGGGTTTATGTGGCTCGTATCTTACTCCTCATCCGGATGGGTGGTACTAATGGTAGGGATTAGGAGGGTAAAGTTTAAAGGAAATGTACACGAATTTGTGCGGTGGGAGAGTAAGAAACAATCAAGGTAAAACGCGTCTTTGTTACAACCTGACAGTAAAATACCTGCGACCTCATCCCAGGAAAACCAAGGCAAGACGAGAGCGACACCTTTGTCCGCGTGATCACTGATGTAGGTCATTTGGCCAAAAAAAGATGTTAAGGTCATTTGACAATGAGAATTGTTAATATTTTTTGAGTCCATAACATTTTGTCAGGGAATCTAACGTAGGTGGAAGTAGAGAAGTTATCTTGGCAACACCGGCCAGGTAAGGAAGCCGGTGTCCCTTTTGTCTGGGTGATGGGATTATCTGATCTTCTGCCTTGACCTGGCATATTAAGGCTTTACAATTAGCACAGTCAAAAACAAGAAATTTCATTAAATAGATATTTCAAATAGGTATTTTCAACTGTCAATTCGAACACATTAATAAAATTAACGAGTAGAGTTGTGTTAAAACAAAACAAATTAATTCTAAATAACGACATTGTGTGGTATAAAATGAGATAAAAGCAAATTATCACAGTATATAAAGAATAATATTTATATATTATTAAAAATGATTTAATTTACCACGTTTAAATTAATTATACATTAAGAATTAATTTTCATCAACATAGCCTATAATAAATATTACACTTCATATGAATGTCTAGTTATACTAAATTTCAGCCCCATACAGTAATTATTTTAACATGATAATGGTAGATGGAAATCATAAAATAGCAAGTTTGACCCCTTTTAACTCGTGAATTGTAATGATTTTAAATCAATGAGTCACAATTTAGAACTTATAATACTATACACTCGTTAAAATTGTGCAATATGTTTTTAAATTAGAAGAAGAGAAGAAGAGAACGAGAGAGGTAGGTGTCGTCCTGTATTTAGTATCGACTCGCACTTGAGGCGTACTAAATCTGACTATGAAACTGGCCCAAAGTATGATCAATTTTAAGGAATTGCTCTAGTATTTACTTGGAAAGAGACAAAAATCACCAAGGAAAATAACCCCCTTCGAGGTTCTACGGACATGGTTTGACTTAGGCAAGAGAGCCTCAACCCGCAATACACTAACTATGCCTTACATGAATCCCCAGGCGAGGGTCACCACGCAACAGGTGACGATCGAACCAACGACAACCAGTAACGGGGGGAGCGTCAGGCCCGCATGTGGTCTAGCATGTTCATGTAGTCTTCTCACTACAGTCCGAGATAATATCAACTACAGTCTGCTCGGTACAGTCTGAGATAATATCAACTACAGCTACTGACATCGGAACACAGTACTCGGTACACTGAGATTATTAACTACAGTTGCTGTCAGTTGAGATAAAACTCGTCTGAGTTATCACTACAGTATGCTCGTACAGTCTGATATAAATAGTCTCACGACACGCACAACTCATTACATTAGAGAGTAGACTTGTGACACCTATGTTTCTAAATACTGGGACATCATTATTAAGGTGTTTAAAGCGAATTTAAATGACTTTTTACGTTTTATTAAATTTGTTAAATAAATATTTTCGAGTTATTATTCGACATTTACATTTATAAAAACAACTTTAACGTATTTGTTGAAATTTATTTAGATTTTATTAATAAATTAACCTTAAGAAACATCAAAGTATTTTTCATTTAGCAATGAAAATATTAAACAGGTACCCAAAAATATTAATTTTAAGACAAACAATTTTAATACAGAAAGCAGAGATAATTTCTCAACAAAAAAATAATAATTCCAAACTGGCTTGAACCCACTTAAGTGTACGCAAACCAAACAAAAAACTTAGTTAATCTATTAAAAATTACACATTAAAAGAAAACATAGTCATTCTATCCCTTAAAAAATAATTAAAAGCTATGGCATTAATAAAACCCCACTTACCGTTAAAATCCAATATTATTAAACTTGTAGATTTCTCCCAAAATCTGTTAGATGTCAATTCACAAACATAACTTTTTAGTTAGCAAAAAACAAAACAAAAAAACCCCACAAAAACAACTCACTATAACTTATTTTACAATTTAACTTAATTATTTTAAATAATAAGCCATACAAATACGTACAGTATTATTTATTTTGTGTAACTTATTTTTATCAATGTTAAAACAACCGATTAAATTATGCTCCGTATATTATGATATTTAAATAAACATGAGAAACACGTCTCGTTAGTTCAACTCCCGAGCGATAACGTTCCTTGTACCACACTGACGTTTACGATGCATCACTGCACTTCAAGGGTTCAAGCCGGTCCAGCACTAGACTCACGGCCATCTAGAGAGATTCGCGCGTGTTTCTAGCGACGTTTAGTTCACCCAGTGCCCTGTAGATGCCACGAGCTGTCTGTGCGCGCGCTCCAAGGAACTTTGGTTGACTACTTCAGGTCTACAAGGAGAGCGGCGCGGTGGTCTTCCCCTCTTACAAGTCATTCCCCTAAGCCGATATACATTAGCTCGATTCTCAGCACGCGTATTACTACGGCCAGTTTGATAACAACGGTCCCCGTGGTGTAAAGTTAGTGGCTAAGAACTTAAGGGTACCTGGTTCGATTTCCGGCTGGTACCTTGGGAGAATTACCCCAACGATCATCAGATTTTGGTTAAGATAATATGCACCCTATTTTGGGGATAAACAATAGAGAAAAAACTTTTTATTTATTGACAATTATATGTTTTACTCCCGAGAACCCCTAAGGGTTGGTGAGAGTCTTTATTTCCTTTTTTATGTTTACTTTAAGTTTATTCATTGTATGATTAACCCAAAATAAAATAACTGATGAAAGAAAGAAAAGAGTTAGTTTGTAAGTGTTTCTACTGGTTCCACACCCTCATACTATTATCACCATCTCATCGGGACATGGAAATAGTATCCACGGAAAAGGATGTACGATTAGTACATTCGGGCGTCCCCTGGGCAATGTTACATTAGTACCGGACAATCTTTCCCCTACTGGGTTACGATTGATGTATCCCAAACGCGCAATATTTACTTATTATATTATAGTTTGATATACATTTAATTTATTAATTGAGATTCTAGTCAGTCTTCATGGCAGGTTTGACAGTAGCTTGATACAGAATTTAAGGCGGCCACCTCGGTCAACGAGAAAGTATCAATCCCTATCAGGTTACATGGCTTAAAATATAATGGTCTGTGTCGTTCTCTGGAACAACTTCTCTATTTTGTCCAGGCTAACACTCCCTTTCACCATTCACCAACAACCAACCTTTGTCATGTCAATAAGAAACAGGGGAAAGAAATCTACGAAACGTCTTATATCAAGGTAAAGAGGAAAGCTTGCTGCTTGCTCTCAAATATCATAAAATTTTCTATTGTGAACCTATAAAAAAAATTACGGTATTTGTTAGAGGAAGGCTAAATCTAGATCTCTATTTAGTCAAACTTAGTCTCATAGCTCTGAAAATATGCTTAAATTGTCGTTTAAAATGAGCTAATGTCAAATGTGCACACTTTTTCCCTAGTAATAAAACTCAAATTATAGAGTTGTTAAGGAAAAAGAGCCCTTTTGGAATATTTCTACTTTATTTTTGAGTCATCTTTAGTGTAGGATTTCCTCGGCGCGTCTAGAGTGCGCGACCAGTGACCAGACTAGCTTCCATGGTTTGTTATGTGGCCAGTTCCTTCGAGGCGACTGCGACTGACGACCAAAGTGCGCGTCCAGCCTCTCTACATTGTGTCCGAGAGCAGTGTGGTATCAGACACACCACCGAGCAAACTTGTGTTTTAGTAGAGTTGTATTTAGTTTTGTGTTTAATTGGGCTAGTTTTGAAAATGGCTCAAGATTTCTCCATGGAAGAGGACGAAAATTTAATTGAAGAGGTGGCAAAGTACCCCTCAATTTCTGACATATCTTCGCCAGTGTACCGGGACCAACATGTGAAGGACAACACATGGAAAGAGATCTCAGGAATAGTTAGTTGGTAGATCAAGTTAGTATTTTTCTTTCATCTATTTTACAGCAAAATTTTCAGGAATAACTTAATTTAAAACTGTACTACACATTACCCACGACTGGCAACCAACGAGACGCATTTAGGGAAACACTGTCTGCTCTAATATTGATGTTCTATAATTTGAATAAATATCTCGTGAACTTTTAAAATTTATTAGAAAGTGTATTGTCTACGTATCGAGCGTTTACTAAGATTTATCCGGTAAATTTGGTCTTTTGTTAACTAATCTCCAACCATAGCGTAATAGGGTCCCACTATTTCTTTAACGAAACAAGATTGTGGTACAACATAAGAGCAAATATTCTGCATAATATAAAATATTTGATGATTCACTGTCTAGCATTGGGCTAGTTGAGTTAACATTGCTAATATGTAGGGTGGACTTTCGCCGGGAATATTAAAACAGACCTCTGTAAAGTGCTCATTTTTATCTTAATTCACGTTTTAAGCATTTCCAAACACATTAAAATACGGCCCAATCATGGTGGTTTTCAAACAAAGCTAGCCTAGCCTATAAATAATTGACTTCTTATTCAACAAATTAAAGCTCGAAACTCCCTGCAGTATAAGTTTATAACATCTAAGAAATTCTACAAGCTTTAACAATTTACAACATAACGGAAGTGAGTTAGATTCAGTAAGTGTCATTTCAACACAGTAACAATATTACCATTACGGCTGAAGAGTTGATGTCACTTGATTATCAGTTTATTAAGTTTAGAATCCAGTGATAGTGCGTTTTCGCTAGCTAACAGTTTATTGTCAGCTAGTGAAAACTCACTATCGCTGGATTTCACCCCTAGGACTCCCTTCAAATGTCTGCCGCTCAATTTTTTACTGCTATAGAAGCGTCTTGTTTTAAATTCATTACTAGCAATCCCACACGGCGTTTCCTGTGAACCACAGTGGCTTATAAAAATTATATAAGCCCCCCCCCCCATGGAGCCCGTTTTCAAATGGAAACATTATCTCTGAAACGTAATTCTAAACCAGATTAAAAATATTTTCTTCAAAAGTATGTTAAAAATAGCCTAATTATAGAGCTAGTTAAAAATTTAAAAATCCGGCTTCGAGGTGTATTCGGACCTCCTTCCGTTCACCCATGTTAAACATTTCAGATCTCTGCGGGCCGTAGATTTGTCTGGGCATCGCACACAAACAAACACACAGACAAACAATTATATATATATAATAGGGAATTTAAACTTCACTCGATACTATATATTTCTATACGAGGAGCCGACTGATAGACAAAGCTAGTCCTACCACTCTTACACCACAGATCAAATATAATATGGAAAACAGGACTAATATATTATGCAATACTCAACACTTTTCTCCTTATGTGACGTAGCAATGTGTACATCATTAAAGGAGCTTTCGTGACGTAATTTCAGAGCCTGTCGTATATGTGTTTGTCCAGTCCGTTGAAGGGGTAATGACTAGACAAGCGCGGTATGTACAGTGGGGCCCCCATAACCCCGGGTAATACGTTCCTTACCCGCCTCGGTGGTGTAGTTGGCTAACGCGCTAATCATGTTGAGCTTGACCGCCGAGGACGGGGAGATCGAGGTTCGAATCTCGGTCGGGTGAACTGGGGGTGGTTTTTCCTAAATGGTTTTCCACTCTCCCTCCACGCAAATGCGGATTCACTTCCTCTAAATTCAACCCTCTCAATTCCTAATCCATTAGCGTAATTAGTACTTAAGCGTATAACCCGAACGGGTAGTAAGACGCGGTGCTAAATATTATTATTATTATTAATACGTTCCTCTATCTACCGCGATTACGTGAAACCACGGATAATACCGAACTATTATATAACGTGTCATTCATGTAACATAAACAAACGCGGTTAAGTTTAATTGATAAATTATTCACAGTAAGACATTACCAACATTAAATAAAGTAATAATAATGTGTACTACAATGTCCATACTAGGCACGTTTGTGCTTCTGATAGTACGGCTGGTTCTCGCTTGGCGCGTTGTTTAAAACTTATAAACTAATCTTTTCTTTAATTTAAAATAAATAAAATTGGCCAGCAGTAAACCACGGATATTGAATCAGCGTGTACGAGGGCCATACTGTATATAAATAAGTATACTATCCGACTGATAACAATAACAAGATCCACTCATTACTAATGCTATCAACTTGCTATTGTCAAATAGTAAGAAAAAATATTTGTGAATCTGATGTCCATGAACTACCCTTCTACCCCCTCATCCGACCACGTCACGCTCAATCTCAAATGATTTGACAGAACTTGTGAGAAAATGTAATGGAATTAATATTCGTGGAATAGAAGCTAGAAATGTCAGTTTGCTAACTTGGACAGTCAGTCTTTTGTTTGTGCACGTTATAATATGGTGATTTGTGAAGACCTTGAAATATTTTACACGACTAAGGGCCGGTCTTAAGACTATGAGCTAAATATTTCTATCGGGATGTTAAAGTTAGCTACCAGTTAAAGGTTATCAGCCACTTTAATATTTTACGCGTATTATGAACTGCATTTATCTGCCAGATAGCTATCTGTAGGATAAATATATTTCTATGTAGAAAATGCAATGTTGGTACTGTTTTTACTGGTGTGGTGCGTATAACCCGAACGGGTAGTAAGATGCGGTGCTAATAATAATAATAATTTTATTGGTGTGCGCATGCGTATAAGCCCAGACGCTACCGCTACAACCTAGTGAGTGGCGAGAACGCTCAACATTTGTTAAATAATGGCGGCTAAATGAGTGTGAGTAAACAGATGGCGTGACGTGGGCTCAGAAGCTAAGACGTCATGAAAATACTAATTTGGGTGTCTGCCAAAATGTGGTCAATAGTTGGGTACAACGTTTACAAAATTTCATTTATTGTACTCACATTTTGATAATTTGTTCTTATATAAATATAACTCTACAAATAGCTTGTCAGTTTATATAAAAGTGTGAATTAAATGTTCTAACTTTATATAGTTAAAGCCCGGGCCTGTGCTTACTAAACATGTGAGCCAAGATTTTAACCTAAAAACAGATTCTGATAGGCGAAACCTCATTAAAAACAACGTGTCATTATGGCAACAACCATTTTAACTTTCAGATAAAAGTTATCAGGTACTTAAACTTCCCGATGAAAATGTGATGGATAAATACATTTTACCTGGCAGATAAATGCTATCTTGCAGTCACAAGACACACTTTTAACTTATCCACCAGATATAAATATTTATCTACCAAATTAATGTTTATCCAGGAGTCATAAGACCGGCCCTTAGAGCTCGGGAAAATTTAGCAGGGACGCAGTTAAATAGAGAGTTTAATGCGGCCTTTAGAGGTGTTCCGTGTAAACTTTTTCGCACAATTTGTCAATTTATGTCTCTTCCTTCATTGTTTATAAATTATACATTCTCAAACTAAAATTATAATTTTACAGTATACTAAATTTAATTTTTTGTTGTTAACCGTTTAGATGTTAAGTTTGTTGGATTCCATCCTTGTGTGATTTTATATTATCTTTTATAATCCTTGTCACACGCTGATATATATTTTTAAGTGCTTGTACAGTAGATGTATAATATAGCTGAATTTTAAAATAAACCAAGATCCGTGGAGAAAAAACTCCAGAAAATGCGAAAAAACAGTTTTTGTCAAATATTTTAGAATGTATATATTCTTGTTTCTTTAAGTGTTCTTTTTTAATATATAATAAAGACATAATAAATGAAATTTATCTTGTTGAATAAATGTGGGAAAAAAATCTGACTAAAAACTGCTCGCTCCTCTATGGGTTCCTAAACATACATTGACTTATACTTAGGTAAAGAAGTCTTAATACTTTAGGGAAAATTGATTTTATGTGATGAGTGCAGCCTTATGAGGAATTCGTGAAGTGACATGTGGTCTTCCAATACCAAAAGGTTCCCCACCCCTGGTTTAGGGTGGTCGAATTCTTCTCAGAAATAATAGTTTTACTGCATTTTTCCATACCAAACTGATTTGGTTTACTATATACTATTATATCATTAGATTAAATGGTTTGAGAAATTAACATATTCAGTCCGATTTAGATAGAAATGAATAATTTTGAGAGATATAAAGCTACTAAAACAATTTTAATATCTCTATACGTATAGTCATGTGGCATAAAAATGTCACATTTCATTGATAATATGAATACCTACAAAATATCACTAATAATAAGGAAAAAAATGTTGATTGCAAACAATTATTGTTTGTTTCTTTATAAGTTCCTTTCTAAGTGATTCTCTAAACTGTCTGGGTACTGTTTCATAAAATTACAAGTCTACAATTTATAATTTACAAGTGAATGTTTCATGGTTATAATATAAAGGCTTTCATAAATTAAAATAATTTAACTTGTAAATTATAGTACACATGTAGAAGCTGTTTCATTTACAATTGAAATATTAATATATTCAATTTAGTCCCCATTTTTACAGCAACCAAAAGTACACAAACCATTTTAAAATGATTTTGTGATGGGCTTAGTTCAATATTATAATCTGTTACGCCTCTCTTTTACCTCGTAGTTTAAGGCCACCGTAAACAACATAACGAGTATAGAGGGGCATAAGCTATGTGAAACATAAAATAAATAAATAAGGAAATAAGCAGAGATTTTAAAGTAAATAGTCATTTAATAAGCAAGTTTTTTCAACAACATCAACATTGTGGCCTCGACAATCCTAGCAGCGAAAGTATTTGCGAACATAGATTATAGGAAAACATTCTTTGGTAATACACCCTAAACATTATCATTATTTATTAATAATGGTTTAGTAAAAGAAAACCTAAGTTTTACTATGGAAATTTTTCTTGTTACAACAATAAGAACTGGATTAATACCAATGATAAATGATAACTGCATTTCAAGCTATCTTACAAGATATATGCAAACGTAAATTTGACTATTCATGAAACCAAGTAAATACATAATATGATTCTACACAGTATAAAGTTCATTACGTAAAGTCTCTCAACAATAATATTTAAATAGTCCAATAAACAACGTCAACTCCATTAGTTGACACGTCCAATATTTTAGTTTCAAAAATATATAATAACATAAGACATGTTCTCATTACCGAGTCAATTGTTGCTATTTCTCCTCGATAGTGATGATTCCACATTTTCACGCGATGCTGGTGAACATCCACGTGGACGACGACAGGAGCAGTGGTTGTTGGCAGCGATAGAGATAGAGCACAAGCGTTCAGTTAGGCGAGACATTATACGTCTTCTTATTCACGATGCAGTATAGTGTTGCACTTCTATATAGATATAGTTTATCCATTGCCTTCGGTAGTCGCACTTCGGACCGTATGACCATCAGTGCCGGTCATCAGTCAACATAACAGTTTAAACGCACATTCAGATCTAATTACGTGAATACGAACTAATTCTCGTACTGAATCAATCCCGTCGACTCTGGACTCTTCACGTACATAACTATATAGCGAATCGAACATTTAAAGAATATTTAACTGCTAATTCTTCTTTACTTTTACTCGTACAGCACAATGACCACACGGGTCACTTGCAGAACTCCGAATCTTCTTTCACAATAATGGACATAGGTTATATACAGTGCTAGTTGCGTATCACTAAACGGGGGGGTGGTAACCTTCCAGTTGGCCGGTGACGTTGTTGGGCAGGTGGAAGTCTCGCCATCTCTTGGGAATTCAGCATGCAGGTCTATGATTGGATGAACCGCTCGGTCCAACGGATTTGGTGTCTTGATTTTCAAATCCTCCCGGACGATTGGCTTGCTACGCATAGTGGTCTGTAGTTAGCCCCGGCGAGGTCAGGTGACGTCATCTTGTCTTGATAGAATTATTATCATGAATTTGCGCCCGCTAGTATCCAACTAGACGGTCAGCTGTAAGCATCAATTGCGGGTACTCTCGGTACCTTTGCCCCACTCGCCGAATTAGGACGTTTATTTAACTTGCGAGCAATCTTCGTGTCTCGGACAGCAGATCCAGGTGGTAAGTAATAGAATGGAATTATTATTTGAAATCGAATTGTGGTTGTTGAAGGAGTATAGGGCAGAAAGAGACGTATTAATTAAAGAACTGTATTAGGACTGGATTTACAATAGTGAAGATTACTATTGTTTTGTGGCTATTCTTCGTAGTTTCTTGGAGCGGGTAGTAAGATTGATCAGGTGGAAATAGCTGAGGCGGGTAAATGTAACATAACAATGTTACAAATCTAAATTACTATAAAATGAATGTATGGACATACATACATTTTGCTAGGAGCTTTCTAAATTAGAGCTAAGAAATCAAATCAAATTATGGAATGACGCACGTATGAACTCATTCGAGACTGTTCATACGTGGCCGTCTCCTAACCTCAATAATCAGCTGTATACACCCTAATCATACGTCTATATATATAATATACATGTTACTTAAAATGTTTACACGGCTGATTTGTTCAGTGAAATAGAACTAATTATGTACACACCCATGTAATTATGTAACCCATTAAAGTTACATTTGTAAAGTATTTTACCTATTGGTTGATACGTGTAGAAAACACACCTTGCAATCCACGAGTAACTTTATTAAACCAAACTATAGTACTACTTGTAAAAACAACAGTTTTAAATGATAAAATTTGACTTGTAATTACAAGTATTTACTTGTAGCTTTATAAATATAATTTTCTTATTTCTTATAATTTACAAGTGAATTCTCTTGTAAATTGTAGACTTGTAGCTTTATGAAACAGGCCCCTTGTGTCTACACTAGAATTGAGACAGGTCCTGTATTTTAAAAGGATCGTTCCGTATTGCGAGTAGTTGCTCCTAGGTAAAGAGGTTTGCAACTACAAATAAAAAAAAAGTACCACTTAATTTTAGTAAAAATAAATAAATCATAATTTAATTTTTAACACTTCCGATTACAATAAGATTACAATTTTACTCACCGAAAAACATTTAGACCAACATTTCCATCTCAAAATGATTTTATTTTTCACGTAACCTATCCAAGAACATATCCTAGCTACAACACTTTTAAATGGAACGGAAGAAACTTTTAACAAAGAAAGGTTTAGTACGTAATTTATTTGAATTTACTTTTGAAAATTCCTTATGGGCTTAAAACACATTAAAATAAATAATAATCTATTAAAATTATTTTAATAATAATAATATATATATAAAATTTGAATTTAGAAGCTTGTACTGAAAATAAAATCGTTCAATTTTGCCTGGTCATCCATGGATGAAGCATGAAAGTAAATTTACATACTGTTCTTTAAAAAATATATTTCATCTGTGAATTTTCGAATAAATGAGAGGGGCCCAGAACAAGGTCATTACAATGTGTCTCTTTATAATTGTTTTATACACACAATTGTATACAGTACTATGTTTACGTTCACTATCCAACATATCACTATAATGAAGATTTTTAGTTGACATTAAACTACTGTATATGTACAGTACGTTTACTTGAAAATTGTATGCCCTTTCATGTACACACACTCCATAAAAAATTTGCAAAAAATACACTAAGTCTGGTCAATTTAAAAACAACCATTAACGTATTTTTTTTAACCACAACAAAACGGCTTGCGTTCTCGTTTCTATTTACTTCCCACTTTTTTCCTTCGTTGTACAGAACAGCTGGCTTCCCCTCCTTTTCTCGTATGTAAATATGAGCATTCTTGACCCAGACAAATTCAAATTTACCATCATCCCTTTGTTTTCTTGCTTCTACAAACTTCTTCCTGTTAATTGCTGTTAGATGCTCTTTCAGGTAGATGTTATGAGCCGGTGCAGCCACAACAGAAACTGAATTGTGTTCCTCAACTTAGTCTTCTCTCATGAAATCTACCTTCATTGTTCGCCTAGCAAACTTTACTATTATAGTCAGCAGTTTTCCATTGTTGGAGCTGGTGAGCAATATCAATGTGACTAGCTGTTATGTTTACACCTATTTTTTGACCAATCTTAAGAACTATATCTGACATTTTATTTTTCCAGTTTCGGAATCCCATCAATCAGGACATTGTTGAGTCTCATATACTGTTCAAGCCCTTCATTTCGCTCAGTAAGCACAAACACTTCTTTTTTAACAGCCTCGTTATCAAGTTTAACCTGACCCACACTAATCCCTATTTTCAAAATTGAATCGGCAAAAACTTTATTATTATGATTTATTTCGTTAAGCTGGCAGCTCATTCTTCCTAACTCCTGCATCACGTCACCGATTGAGTAAATGTTTTTTCCACCCGACTCTTGCTTGGTGATTTGAGAATTACAAACTTCTGGATCCATTGTTGCTCTGCCTTTGTTGAATGTTGCGGTTGCACCATCATTTCCACATCTCTCACAGAACCATTTAGAGTCTTTATTATTTACTAAAAAGATTAATTTTCTTTTGCCTACTTTAGCGAAAGTATTTTGGTACCACCATATTGCACATTTTCCATCAGAGAAAACACTTTCCTCGTTAGGTTTAAAACAATTTTTACACACACCACAGTTGGAAGAACCACGCCGATCCACCATCTTAGCTCGACTGTAAATAAATTAATAATAAATTAACTTTGCATTTTATTTTATATTCATCTCTATTCCATAGCCAACATTTTATCTTTTGTTTTAATGTATTAGTTTTCTCTTTGGACTTGGTAGAAAATGGAACGTTTTAAAATTTTATTCATAGATTACTTTTTGAAGAAGATTAGTGTCTTCTTCCTCAGTGTCATTTTAACATAAAGCAAAACATGTGTGGTTCCTTCGTAAATTTATTTTAAAAGTGTAAACTTAGTTTAAAAGTGGGATATCGATATATCAATAGAAAGCTGAGTGTCTAGGGAAGAACTGGAGCCTATTGATAACCTAAAACTGTAGATTTTTTCAATTAAGAAGAGGAAACAAATTTCCTACATTTTGCTGTTTCAACACAACATATTCTCTTGGTGAGATCCAGCCAAATCTTCATCTATAAATTTTTTTCTCTCTTTTTTTATCATCAAGAATCCAGGATTAAAGTGTAAAACTTCAGAAAAACTAAATATATTAACACTTTATTAAATCCAGAGCATTATTATTTTCATGTAAAAATATTAATGCCATTATTTTTTTCCAACAATACTAAATATTTATTTATGTTGTTTTACTCACAACTCCATATATCATATATGCTTAGCCTATATATATTTTTTCCTTTTACTCTGGTACTATAAACTCCTAAATTTAAACATTTTCGGAGATTATTATTTTAATTCATTAATTTTGTTTAAGGATGGATATAATAACATTTTTTTTTGGTCATATTAGAATTGTATTTACTCGGAATTCCATAGGTAGGATTGGGATGTGGTAACAAGGAAACAATAATAATAATAACACACATAAATGTCAATAATTGTTTTTTTAATTGTAATTTAAAATTAGTACATTTCATTCAGTGATCCATTTTTATTTCAATTATTCATGTTTTATTTTAAGTGTTTTTTCCTTCAACCTTGTAGAGATTTACAGCACACCATTGTTGTAGGTAGAGTAGTGTAGCTATGAGTAACATTGCATCATCCAGTAAATGTTCCCGAGCACACCCACTGGTCTCAAGTGTTAAGGGTAACCGTGCACTGTCAGATTTAGCCGAGCTAAAGGTTTTTTATTATTATTCTTTTCTCCTAGTTCATGGAGTGGCGCCCAATAAATACATAATTTTAATAATCTCGACGTTACTTTTCGTTGTGTAAAAATATTTGGAAGACAAAAACTTGTATTTTTTTTAGAACGTAATGAGTGATTCTTGTGCTTTATGGTGTGCTGATTTCAATTATAGCCTCTATGTTTCTCTATCAGGCAAGGATTTTTCACAAAATGCATATTATAATATGGAAAAAGAGCTTATTATATGTATACTGGTTAAAACGTATTTATTTAAAAAAATGTTTTATTTAGAAAATTATTGATGGAAAGCTATTCTCAACATTCACTTGGTTTTATAAGTCCTTATACTGCCTTTTTATTTACCCTCAATGCTCCTTTTCAAACTTTTCTCTTGGAGACAGCTTTTGGCTCTTCTCTGTGTAACATCCAACAGTAGTCCGCCATCATGTTGATGTTCCATCTACCCTGGTATCTGTGTTCCATCTCTTCATATCTTGATGGGATATTTACCCCTACACATCACTTACAGCACAAAGATTTTCAGGGAAATAGTCCAAATGATAATTCATGAAGTGCACTTTCAAACTCATCGAACAACCCAAATCTTTGAATTTCATGAGCATGTTTTCCACAATACACTTGAAGTTGGGGTCTTTATAGCTTCCAAGAAATTTTGTTACAACTTCTTTGAAAGATTTCCAGGCCTCTTTTTCAATAATTTCCCTTTTAGCTTCTTTCAGAAGTTTACGAATATCTGGGCCGACAAAAACACCTTCTTTCAGTTTTGCTTCTGAAAGCCCCGAAAACTCGTTACACAAGTATTTAAAACACTGTCTTTCTTTCGACAAAGCCTTTACAAATTGCTTCATCAAACCAAGATTGCTATAAAGGGGAGGATGGAGGACTTTTCGTGTATCAACTAAAGTTTCCGTTTTACATGTTTGGTCCCAGGTTCAAATGCAGCCCTAAGTGACCACTCTTTTTGATCCAGTGTTGCCTCCTATCTCGGCTATCCCACTCACACAAGAAGCTGGGGCACTTAGTGTATCCTCCCTGCTGTCCAAGAGGCATGGACAGTACCTTAAGATCACCACATATCGCCCATTCATGTTCCTTGTAATTCAGTTGGGTGAGAATTAAGGCTGAATTCTCGTAGCATTCTTTCAATACACAGAATGCCCTACTGGTACTGTAGCATATTTATTACCATTATTGAGAAACACTGATTAAAGGATTCTTTTTGATGAATCAATAAAAAGCCTCCACTTGTTCACGTCATACTGTATGTCAAACCTCACCATCAGTCAGAGACATCGCTACAGTAATTCAGGCCACCTTCTTGAGAAAAGTATCTAATGAAATCTTTTTCTCTGTTTCTGTACCATGATAAAGATGTACCAGGAGCCAATAAGTGCTTTTCCTTTAGTCTAGAGCCTAATAGTTCTGAAGAATTTTAGGAAGACCCCAGTCTCTGACTAAATCGTTTAACTCTATCTGTGAACATTTGGGGCTTGCTGCTGTCAGAAACATCTTGAAAGTCTTCATCAAAATCCGGGATTCTTCATCGGAGTCATTGGGTGTCTCTTCTAGTTTGTCTGGAGGTCTAGGTACAGGTATTCCTCGACCATAAGGTACAGGGCGTATAGCCAACGGGAGGTTTGAATATAAATTGTCTTTATTATTTTTTAAATTGAACTCTTGCACGTTACACGAACAAAAGTAGCAGTTGTCACTGTGATTTCGGGGTTCCCTCCAAATCATTGGAACCCCAAAACGGAAAGATTTTCTCTTACCTTTAAGACCACTGTCTTTGTTCTTCTACACAAATACAACACACTTTATGTGGGGCTCATAGCTTATCCTGGTCACCAAGTTTCACACTGAAATACGCAAAGTACACTTTTTAACAAAGTCTGTGATTTTTTTTTTGCTGTTTCTTCACTACAAATTTTTCACAAATGTAAATTGTCAAGTGAACTGTCAGGTAAACTTTCAGGTGAATTAAGACAGCCCATTGCAGATATTTATTACACTTAAAATCAGATTAAAACCACATATTAAAATCAACCACTAAGGAAAAAAAGTAAACTTCTGCATAAATTTACACTGATATGACAAAACCTTTCCCCCCCCTCTCTATTTAAAAGAATCAATATTGGAAAAACTGGAAGGCACACCATTAGAAAGAAAGTAAAGAAATATAAACGGAGAATAGGTTTATATTTGGGAAAAACAAAAAGGAAGTGATCATCACCTTATCTCACTGTCTGACTGTGGAGAGGGGAAAATAAAAATAAAGGAAGTCATCACTTCATTCATGTCTAACGGGGAGTAAAAACACAAGAGTGGTCTCATTTCTTTTGACGATAACTGCTGTGAAGAGAAAGTAAAAAATAAGTCACACCTTACTCTCCTCTGATGATCCCTATTTATGGAAACAAAAATTAAGGATACATACCTTTTAATTACAATTACCGATAGTGGAGAGATTGGTTAAAAAAAAAGTAAGTGAGTCATCACCTTATCTCACTGTCTGACTGTGGAGAGGGGAAAGTAAAAAGGAAGTGAGTCATCACCTTATCTCACTGTCTGACTGTGGAGAGGGGAAAATAAAAAGTAAGTGAGTCATCACCTTATCTCACTGTCTGACTGTGGAGAGGGGAAAATAAAAAGTAAGTGAGTCATCACTTCATTTCTATGTCTAATAAACTTTTTGAGGATAACTCATGTAACCATCATTTATTGTCAAAAATAACCACACCCTCCTCCCCTCCCTATGATCCCTATTTATTATAACAACAAATTAAGGATAACAATATTTTTTTAATTAAAATATATATACCGATAGTGAAAATTTTGTTTACAAATTTAAAACAGTCAATTGGGAGATATTAAAATCGTAAACTTTGAGTTTGTGAAAAATTGGTACGTGATGGTATTTTTGAACCATTTTTACTGAAATCCAAAAATCTCTAAGAATCAGTTATCAGTTTCCAAACAAATTTTCCATTGCACGCCATGTGATAATATGAAAACGAGAGTGAATGATTAAAATGTCCTGGCATATTTATGTCTATTTCAAATTTTTTTTTCGTAATTTTGTCGTCAATAAACATGCTTAAGACTGGTTATAGTGTTTTTTTTTTTTTGCAAATCACATGTTGATAACTCATTTCAAATACAAATTTTTGGATCAGTTCAACAATTATATATCTAATTTCTTTCTAAAAATTTCAATTTTACAAAAATATTATGAACAGATCTCAAGATACAGTTCAGTTCTAGTCAATTAAGCACATCATTTCAGAATTCATACGAAATCTTTGTTTGATGTAAAGCATATATTCTAATTGAAATTTTCAAACCAGTTTCCTTCAAAATAGTCAATTTTAAGTTGTCTAGTTGTAGTTCTAAAGTGACGATATATTTATTTTAATGGCTATCCACTATACCAACATGAATTCGAACAACAGATTTATGTAGATATGGCCTCAGTTGGACCACTGCGCATTATTACAGTAGCCCCATGGCTTCTTTGGGGCTGACTAATCACAGCTGACAGCTCTGAAAAGTTACCAGACCCAATTATGTATCCCTACGCCGAACCATATGATTTGCAAAAACATGTGTTTATCAGCTGTCACTTCTGACAGTCAGCACCAAAGAAGCCATGGGGCTACTTTACTAGATAGCGCACGCGTGATCACTCTTACCTGTGATGAGCTTAGCCTAAATCTCTCGCTGGCCATGACGTCGTCAATAAATGTTACTATGAAAACCTGTAATTATTTGTATTCGCCTGGAAGTAAATGTTATAAACATATAAAATTGAAACTAGTCTAGAAATGTGTATTTATGGCAACACAATTGAACGTTTGTCCCTTATCGTTATTTAAAATGGCAAAACCTAAGTCTCCTTACAATAAATACATAACTTAGCCTACGTTATAATTATTTTATCAATAAACTTTGATATCAATAATGAAATTCAACTAGTAAAACTATTTAAGTGAAGAGGACAGGAAATGTAAGGATCTTCACCACCATTTGTATTCATTTAATCAAGTCACAGTCATTATTTTGATCAATTCTTACGATTGGGGTCAAACTCTGAACTCTTTAAGTTTGAGGCTTGAGTTTTTTTTAATGTGCTGGTCATTCATTACAAGTTTAAGTTTTTTATTAGTTTTCCCCCAAAATACAATTTCTTAAAAAAACAACTTTCTTGTCTCAATCTCTTTTATTTCCGACGATGGAGATTGCTACAAAGTGTAGTTCTGATCCTGGTGTAGGAAGATATGAATATATGATACAATAACATAGTTAGTGAAAAAATTAAATGAAAAACTATGAACGTTTATTTGATCTATTTGTTTAATAGACATTTGTAACCATACATTATTTCTACATGTAGTCCGTTTGCTAAAACACTCAAGGAACAAACATAGACTAGACATGGAACATCCATCGAATAAATGCAATGGACTGAACAAAAACTTCAATTCTGTGTTGACAGTTTTTTATATGTTTACAGTTACTTCTGCCAACAAAAATAAAATAAATAATATGAATACACAAACAAGATAACAAATACATTATACATATAATCTGACATCAGCTTTTTCTGTTACTTTATAGTGCTTGGCACTTTTTATGTCATACTCGCACAGGTGGCATTCGTCATTAAGTCCGATCTGGTTTGCAGATAATGGTGAGGTCGGGGTTAGAATTCCAGATGAATACACTCAATTGAGTTTTT
Source organism: Timema podura (assembly GCA_033556935.1). Taxonomy (NCBI): domain Eukaryota; kingdom Metazoa; phylum Arthropoda; class Insecta; order Phasmatodea; family Timematidae; genus Timema; species Timema podura. Next base: position 114,984,760 of record JAVRXN010000009.1, read on the forward strand.
ATAAATTGATTCGCACTCTCCCTCTATGCAAATGCGAGTACATTTAATGTGTAAATATGTAGATAACCCGAGAGGAAGTGAGCTGAGGAAAACGAAAACAATGAGATAAAAAAGCTAGCTTCCACGCAAGTTTTAAAAACAAATTAAATTCTCTTAATTTTTTTATATGAAAGATATATAGTTCCTCCAATTTACTAAATTTATTCATCTTTAATTTATATTTACTGGCGAAAAAAATCTAAATGTTTGAAAATATATCTACACTTGTAACTTTAGGTTCATTTTTAGTATGATACTCGTATTTTATTATACACGGTATTTTTGTTTTTAAAAATTAAAATATATTAGGATTTTGTTCTGAATATTATATTTCTAAAACTGACAAAAAGTAAGCTGACATCAGTTGCTCTTTTAACATAATTGTATACACGTGGAAACTATCAGCACATTCATTTATTCCAGCTTGGTTTCATATCTGTCCACTAAACACAAACTAAAATAAACTATTTATCTGTTCACACAAGTCATAGATATTCTAAAAGCAATCATTATATTATTATATTACACTATTTTAATTTTAAAAATTACTTCAAAGGTCATTTAAAAAATGTACAACCTGTCAATAACTGTCCCATCTAACAAAGCAACATTATAAATATAGACATGTACAATTTATATTTGTGATATTAATACATAAATACCGTATTATAAATACGTCTGAGGGTGAAAATCGTCGATTATTGTGCGGCGCTGTGAATCCACTCGATGTGTCTTCATGTGTATAGAAATGTTACAAATATGACAATGTACCAACATACAGGCGTGTCTATAAAATATCACATACTCCCATCTAACTAGGCTTGAAATTCGGGTCACCACGATTTGTCCTTGGGGTACGTTTCAAGGTCACACATATTACAAGTTGCGCTACCATCTTTCCTTGATAATTTTTCATCCTTTTTTTTATGCACTACTTCTTACTATCCGTTCGGGTTATCCACATATATGCACTAATGGTGTATGAAAGAGGAAAATAGAGCCTAGAAGAAATGTAACACCATTTTCATAGAGAGAGTAGGGACCCATTTAAAAAACATACCCTTGGTTGGCCCTACATCTGACCGGGATTCATGCCCCAATATCCTCGTCACAGACAACCCAATGTAAGGCGAGAGCGACACCTTGGACTATGCGACCACCTGATTCTTGTTTAGTTGAAACTAGCTTTATCTTCCACGACGTCTTACATTCCATTATGACTATACGCATTTTAACTACGCTCATACCCACATCGGTGGTCGTGCGGACTAAATGTCAGGCTCACATAGTCTGCTTCACTGGTGACGGGGAGGTTGGGGTTCGAATACTTACCGGGTGAACTGAAAATGTTCTTTTACTAAATTATTTTCCATTTTCACCTAGAAAAAACGCGGGTACATTTCCTTTGAGTTAAATCTTCCTCATTCCTACTCCACTATAGTAACTAAACGCCTATAGCCCGAATGGTTAGTAAGACGTGGGGGATACAAAACCACGCTGATGACGAGATGAAGAAAGTTTAATTTGAGAGAGAGAACACCCACATTTGCGTAAAATGACAAGGGGAAACCACTTAGTAAAAACCTTTACCATGACTCTTACATTGCCGGATATCCGGTATATTGTGAGCCTGACACCGTTAGACAGCGCGACAACTGGTGCGGGAACTGTGAAAAGTGAAAACCCAATTTTACCGCAATTAAATATGATTCGGTGTTTCCTGTAATTGAAGGAGGGGGGACCTGTTCAATAATAAGATACAGTAAGTTGCAGTTTTTTATGTATGTTCTTTGTGAGTAGCACTCTTTGAACCTCATCGTCTCAAATAATTCCAGTTTCTGTTCTAACTGACAAGTTAACTCACAATTTTAACATATCTTTGCAGAATGCAACGTCACCACGACTAGTTTGCAAATTTGGGATCTCTGTCTTGCATCTGCAACAGTTTGAAACTTTGAGAACTCTGTCTTGTATTTGCAATGGTTTGCAACTTCCTTTAATAGTTTAATACAAATACAACGTTGTGACCTTGAAACATGTTGTTAAGTAGAGGAGACGTGGTGAACATAATGACATACAAATGTGTACACACACACGTGCAGTCAACATCATAAATATGTACACCCAAAGATTAACAAAAAAACAAGAGCCTAAAAAGTAATAAACAATTTCCCATATTTAAAAAAATGTGTTTGGTGTTAAATAATAAACTCTTTATCAAATTACTTTATAATTATGCATGTTAAGTACAATTTTACATATTTAGATATATCAACCCTTTAGCTCAGTCAGTAGCATGTCTGTTTACTGAGATAAGGGTCCCGGGTTCAATTCTCAGCATAGCCAAAACAATTATTATTGGTGAAATGTGGGTTCGTTTACCCTTTCACAGTGATGAATTAACGGCCGGGGACTGAATGTTGTGCCTGTCCTAGTCTTTAAGATAGATTATAAGGATATGAGGTTATGACACACCTAGCAAGCCGGCAGTGAAAAATATAGGGCTCGAATAAAGAACTGACCACAGGCTGGAAACAGTAATGGAAGTAAAAAAGTAAATCTTTGGATATACATATGCAGACATACAGCCTCCACAAACACACACATACACACATATAGCTACATTCTGTACATCAAATGTTTACTCAAACTAATTGTATGATTATCTACGCACTACAGTTTTGCCCGTTTCTTTTTAATTTGAGCTGAATGTTTTTAGTACCAGGCGACTCATTTTAAAATAATTAATTAATCAGGACTATTATTTTCTTTGTTAACGTTTTGAAACACATTTCACAATATTATTGTAAAATTTTCCATAGCGACCTACCTTTGGAATACAACGAACATTTCCCTATAAGTCTGTTTAGACGGAACGGTGAATAGTCTCTAGGGGATTAGATTTAAAATTAATTGTAAAGTTAAATGGAGCATTATCGGCTGATAAAGCAGTTTAAGATTACATTTTGACCTTTCACAGAGTGTAGCTGATCATCAAAGTAGGAAATAAGGCAAATTTATACTAATAAGCTTATAAAATACGGCCAATATTCGTATACAAATATATTATAACACGCCATCATTAAATAAAGTGAAGTTATCGGGATTATGAGACCCGGATAGCAAAGTGCTGAGACTCATTAGAAACTCAAAAATCATACATGATTTAAAAATAAGACGTGATTTGTTATTAAAAAATATGGTTCACGCTAAAATGGAGGTGAAAGATAATCAACATGTCTATACAGTAGATAATTAAGAATATTACATTTTGGAAGTATAATTAAATAATATACAAATAACGAGAGGGTGAAATTAGCCTGTTTGCCACGACGCTTCACGTGAAATATCGCAATTATAAGGTCAAAGATATTAATTTGAAACATAGTAGATATAGCTTTCCTGTAAACAAATAAAGGAATTTTTCTTTTCAAGCACGATCACAACCGAATATTCAAAGATAATTGATTATTGTTTTAGTGGTTTTGATTATTCAGAACTGCCATTGCAATAAGAAACACAGCAAGTTGAGGACATCTCAATTCAAGTTAGTAGCGACCTTAATATGATTATGTTATCCTAAACAAACATTACACATTTTTAATGACATTTTTTGTGTAAACATATCTAATAATATTGTTAAAATAGTTCATGTTTCGACTTATTTCTACCAAACAGCTTCAACTCAAAATAGGTAAGTAAACTAATCAATAAATTAATTAAAAGTAATTTTTTTAGTTATATTTAAAAATATAATTCAAAATAGTTCTGAAAAATCATCAACACTTACACTTTTATATTGTATAATTTTGCTTGATAAAATCAAATTAATTTCTCTAATTACTTAATTAATCCCTACAACGAGGACGAAATCCAGTACTTTTTAACCTGTTGCACCTACTGATTATGTGACAACTAATAATGACCTCTTAATGTTTTCGTAGTGTAGATATTATAAGAAAAAGTCAACATACATTATTTTCTGAGCACTGTAAAAACAATTGATAAATACAAAATGTGCATCCACTTTTATAAAATTGTGTGACATCTAATGAACCATACAAACTAAAATATAAACACTAAATCATGTTCAAACTTATTTTTTCTAATGTGTATTTAATTCCGACATATATTTTAGTTACATCATAAGTTTTATTTAACTCTACAACTGTTTTAAAAGATCCGTACACACAAAGCAGTTTGGAAACGAGTTCCTAACATTTTTCTCTGCAGAAGCTATATTACAGATGTTTAAAACTTTAACATCTTGTAGCTAAACCCCGATTTTTATAGGAAACTCACTTTCGACCACAAACTTTGGTTAAAAGTCATTAAAATTTGTTACTTTAGAAAAATGTCTTATTTGATTTATTAATTATAATTTTTTAAATTTTATCAAACGTTTCCAATAGCACTTCTTTACTGTGTAATTTATTTTTGCATTATTAACTAAACGAGCTAAGAATTTAATCAATTATTGTAATATTTTTATTTCCGCTATTGTGGCAACATGAGTTTCCAGTTTTAAAATAGCGGGCTTCCTATTAAAATCAGACTGTACATATAACATCTAAACCCTGATTGGGATCCAGTGCTTTTTTACTCTTTAGATGAAACAATAAGTACTATTTTGAGTTATTGATAACTACCATCACAGCTGTGTTTAACTTGAGGTTGTAAAAGGTTAATTTTCTCTGGTAGTAAATGTAGTGGTATATGATTTGAATTTAGAATACAAGTACCGTACATGCCAACATTTTTAAGTGTAATATAATATAGGAAGTTAACATAACATATTTTCTCTTAAGTGTTGCAATTTACCTTGATGATCTATTGTTAATGTAAACAGATTCCTGTTGATAGTAATTCTCAGAGTATTACCAAATCAATTTCATTATATAAAAAAAGCGTATGTACTGATGATGTGGCCAGTAATTTCAAATTTAGAAAATATTTAAAGGGGCATTCACAATTTCATGAAATTGCAATTTCTTTACACAGAAATTTCTGAAGTTCTACTTAACAATTTTAGTATTAAATAAAAGCTTTTAGTTTGAGAGCTATTTAATTTTTATTTTATAAATTTTCAAAAGAGAAGCTGCAATTTATATGTAATTTAAGTTTGTCGATGTGTGTATGGACGGTATAAAGTCAGGGTTCCTCTTTTCATAAAATGTGGTTAAAGTATTTAAAACAAAAATTTTAGCTGTAGATTATAAAAAATAAACAAATAACAACCTCTGAATTATCGCTGGGATTAATTATTATACTCTGTGATATTTCATGGTGGCTACAGACAAGGAAAACATAGAAAACCCGGAAATGTCAGGGAATTTCTTACTGTCAGGAAAAACGGAAATATCAGGGAATCAAAAATAAGGAAAAGTCAGGGAATTTAAATACTTGACTGATTCTGCACCAAAACATTTTAAAACAAAGTTAGAGAGTGTCTCGATTTTAACAAAATGCATTACCTAGATATATTATTCTAATATGAGATGGTTCAACAGACTTTGTTTGATAACACATTTACACAGGGATACAAATAAGACCTAATTAAATACTAGAAAATGATCAAAATTTTAAGAATGTTGGAATTTGGTAACTTAGGATTAAAAAAATGTAATAAATGAAAAAATTTCCCATCTACCAAGAAAAACTGTAAAAAGATTAGGTCCGTATTTTTTTTCAAACAGTTTTTGGAAAACCTGGAAAAGTCAAGGAATTTTATAATAAACATTTTGTAGCCGCCCTGGATTTGGACAAGCAAGCAGTAGCGTACGCAGGATTGCGATTTGGGAGGGGCTCAAGGGGGATTTGGGGGGAGGTCCCCCCGACCGCAGGAAGTAAATTTTGTTTTTTGCCATTATATACACCTAGAAGCTTTTTTGGAAGGTTTTTTTATTGGTATTTCTTAGCTTGTTCATCTATATTTTTACTATTATAAAAGTAATAATCTAAAATAATAATAAATAAATAGGCCTAAATTAAAGTTGGCTTAGACGTCCCATAGGCCTATTGTCACAAAAATCACCGATTATTTATAATAGGTAAATATGTATATCCTTATATATTTTTGTTAAACACATAACAATATTAGTCAAGGTCTATACGGCGGTCACATTTAGTTGCATACCCTCCCCCTACATTTTATTTTCTCTTCGGATCTGCGTAGATCTTGGGGCATCCCCATACTACGGAAGGGGGGACTCAAGCCCCCTCAAGCCCCCCACCCCGTGGGTACGGTAAAGCAAGCAAGAGAGTTGACTTTGATGAACGCGTTAGGATACGACTAGAATTTATAATAACATCCTAATTTAGATAAATATTAAAATGATCATGAAAATCCAGATCACTTGCTTGGTTAGATTTGTCTGTGAAAACTGGTAGAATACACAAACACTTATTGCACTAAGTGTTTGACTTATTCTAAAATATAATTCTCTATGGCTGTGCTAAAGTAGTGTCTTAGAAGCTATCTATAAATAGATTTTAGAACCGATGATAACGTAATCTAAGGCGTTAATCACGCAATATACATAATTGCTGGAGATGAGGAGGTTGAAGGTCAAATCTCAGCCGGATGCACTGGGAGTTGATTTCTACATGTTATTTGTAACTTTTCCCCCCTCCAAATACCATCTACACACCAATGCAAGTGCACACTATTTAAATTAGCATCCTCATTTATTAAACCATTATATAACATTTGAGTTAAAAGGCAGGTGTTGACTGAACAACATTAGATAACTAAGTGAGATGGATAGCTGGATATTATATATATGATAACTGGATATTATATATATGATAGCCGGATATTATATATATATAAGCCAAGTATTACCTACCCGTTTGGGTTATACGCCTATGTGCTAATGACACTGATATGTTCGGGATTAGGAAGGTTTAATTTAGAGGAAGTGCACCCACTTTTGTGTGGTGTGAGAGTGGAAAACATTTATGAAAACTATCCTCAGTGCACCCGACCTGGATCGAGCCCCAATCTCCCCGTTTTCGGCAGCCTAGTACATTGCGAGAGTAGCGTCTTAGACTATGTGACCAACGCAGTGGTATATATTTTCCTTACCATGGAAATGAGTAGTTATGAATTACTGTGGAACACTTTTTTTTTTGCTTTCTTAGGACAAAAGTAAAATTAACTATGTGTTTATAAACGTACTTTTTAAATTTATCATTACAATAAAATTTGTTTCTAACTAATAACAAAATGTATAGATGGACATGTTCTGATTAAACTCTTATAGCAATAATGTTTAACTCACTTTAAAAAAAGGTGGTGCCTTTACTCAGTAAATTGGCACTTATTACTCTATGGGATTATGAGCTCGAAAATTCATATCAGCGCTTACAAAATTACGTCACCTATCCCTATCTTGAGCTATTATATCCAGTCCAACTCATTACACCCTGTTTCTTTCAAGTCCAGTCTAATTTTATCATCCCATTGGGTTTCCCAGTCAATACCCTGAACAAGGTTCTAGAATCTCCCATTCACGCTGCATTTCCTGTCCACCGTAATCTACGAGACTTGATCATCCTAACAATGTCTTGTGATGAGTAAAAATTATGAAACTCATCAATATGTAACCTCCACCACTCCCCAGTAGCCTCATCTCTTTTTGGACCCAATATATTCCTAAGCACCTTGTTTTCGAACACCCTAAATTTGTTTTCGTCATATAAGTTAAAAGCGGATTATTGACATTAACTTTATTTAAATATAACATTTAAAAAAGTGTCCATTTCCCAAATAATGATTAGATTGGAATAAATTATGAGCAACTCAATCATTCCTTTCAGTTAAACTGGCAAAGAGCTTACAGATAATCTCTCTTTTAGTGTTTCTCTCGAACTCTCCCTCATACACATACATTTATGTACAAGTTTTCGAATCACAACCTTCTTCAGGCTTTGAGGAAAAAGTTAAAAGGCTCATTTGTATAAATGCTGGAAATCTGTATCAAGAAGTTTAGCCTCTGACATCTCATATGTAAACGTTTATTTGTGATTATTTACCAGTTCTCAAACAACTTTCTTTGATAAGAAAAGTGATGTAGCTTCCTTCCTTTTTTAAAAAAAATAAAACTATTATAAACATAGCAATTTAGGAATTTAAAGGGGGGTGGGATGGAAGAAAGAACGATTTAAGGTCTGTATTTTTGTGGTTTTTATAGCAATTTTTTGTGTGGCTAGAATTAATAAAATATTTCTTCAGTATATACAGTAATTTTTTTTATACACATGTTAGTCACAAAAGTTTTTGAAAATTGGTCATGGGTATCGCGTACTTTGGCCAGGGCTTTTTATTTTTTTATTCAAAAAGTTTTTCATCAAATGCCACAAAGCGCATGACAATTTTTTTTTAGCACAGCGTCTTACTACATATTCTGGTTGTATTCACGTGTACTAATTACGCTAATGAGTTAGGGAAGAGGAAGGTTAAATCCAGATTAAGTGTACCCAAATTATCGTGGAGAGAGAGTGAGAAACCAATTTTTGGAAAAAAAAGTCTCAGTACACCTGACCGGGATTTGAACCCCGATCTTCCTGCTATGGGTAGTCTAGTCTAATGCTAGATTGACGCCTTAGACCATGCAGCCACCGAAGCAGGCCATGTCAGATACTAAGGAAAGGTTGAGATTACTATCGGTAGAAAATTACTATAAACAAATTCCTTTATTTATTTTGGTAAAAAAAGTTATTTGTTATAAAAACCTCCAAAATAAAATACTGACGTTAACTCATATTTACTTACATCCCATCTGAGGACATACAAAATAATGACCCTATCCATTGAGATTTTCAAAACGATTTGTGTGAGCTATATTTTTCAGATTTTTAGAAATAACGGATGCTTTTAGGGGATTAAAGTAATTTCCATGGTTTGTAAATTTATTTAAAAAAACCATTTGCACATAGTTCATTCCTTATGAACAGGCATACTGTGCGTCATATAATTACTACACTGTATATTTGTATGCAGTGTAATCATTCATGAGTAATAAATGAATACATTATGTACGCAGCATACTTTGTAATTTTTCAAAGTTTAAAATTTACTTTACTCAACACTATGCAAACAAAATTAAATGTGTAGATTAGTCTTAGTATACTGTATATTTAATAACTCTACCCAGACGACTAAAAGTAAAGAAAATACAGCACAGTATTAAATTAATACTGCTGTTAAACATTAATCATACAGAAACGATAAAAATAAATTTTACGGTGCACCGCACATACTTTTTCCCTAGTTTATCTTAAAATATACATTTACTGAAAACTCGCACGATTTCTGAAGAGAAATAATAGATCTATACATTGTTGTGGAAACACCACACCGAAGATCATAAATGAAATAACATACACTGTTACTACTCCATGTCATTAGGAACTAGGAACACTGTTACAGAAAAATTGAGAAAAGAGAAATATCTTTGTCCACCAAAGAGCATAAGAATCAAATTCATTTTCAAAGTCCTGAACTAAAAATTATGTATATATTTGCTTTTGGCTCAGAAAATATTGGTTTAGTAAAAATACAGGGTGGCCCACGGAAAAGTATCCCGCCTCCTGTATCCAGCAAGTGCCTCAATCTGAATTGGAGGAGGTCAATCCCCTTCCACCCATATTGTGACATGAAGAATGAGCAAGTGAACTGCTTGTCTAAAGCAAAAGACGGGGTGGAAGGGGATTCACCTCCTCCAATTCAGAGTGAGGCACCTGTTGAATATAGGAAGTGGGATACTTTTCCATGGGCCACCCTGTATATTTCAAATACAAGATTTGTATCTTTAATAACACTACAAATTTAAAACAAGTTATTCCGTATCTCAAATAGTTGTGGAGAAATGTCAAAACTGTAAAAAATTTCCCCATACAAAGTACCCTCAAAGTCATTTTCATGAGAAAATGAGAATGTTAATCTTGTTTATAATGATAAACAGTGTTTGTATATAAAATTTGATACATATTTTTAAAGCACGTTTTGAGAAAATAGGTTTTTTCTCTTTTTGCCCGTCAATAAACTACCCTTAAATTTAGAGTTAAATATCTAGTTCCAAACACCCCTCGGAGGGACTTATGGAAACCCTAAATACCAAGTTTTAGTCCAATCGTTAGAATAGTTTCGGCTCTAGCCCGAGGTACAGACAAACAAACAAACAGCATTGCGAGAAAATTTTTTTTTGTTTCAGAGGGTGATGAAACGTCAACATTTATAAAAATTCTGAGTTCACTTTTTTTTGACGAACACAACAATATTTCTCTCTGATTTGTCATTATAAATTAACAAACATATTCTTTTCACCTCAAAACAACAAGGACTTTTTTATGTATGTATAAAATGCTTTATTTATCTCCAAATAAACTAAAAATGTTTCATCAATGAGTTCAAAGCTTTTGAACACTATTTTATTGATATACCTAAGGTTTAAATAAGTCAAACATTTCTGTCTTTTTTTTTGGTGTCATTTTGAATTTTATTTTCAAGATGCTTTTCTACTTCAACGAGTTTTTTAAAGCCTTTCTGCATCTACTTCTGACAACACAATCAGTTGTAGCAATGAACTGTTTCTCTAGTAGAGGAAGGTGGGAATGCTCACACTGTATGCAGGATACTTACATTTTAAAATGTTTTACTGTCAAATATATGGACTCAAGTTTGTAATTTTTCTCAACTACTTAGAGATTTGTATGCGTAAAGATGCGTCTCTATGAGTGTCTGTGTTCGTTGCTGGGAGTATGTTTCGCTGTAATACGCCAAGTTGTTTTGGAGGGGAAATTTAAACTGTCCGTTATAAAGATGATTCCGCTATTGAGATATGTCCGTTAAGGGATGTTTCACCGTACGCATTTTATTTTGTATTAACATTTATGTTTCTCGCTTTATATTGTTATGAACCAATTTAAAATAAATACAGATGTAGCATATGAAATATTTTACACATTTTAAATTAAGAGTAATATTTTAAAATCTAACACAAATTTTCCAAAATTTTAAAATAGTAATAATGTTTCGTATTTAAAAATACCATGCAAACAAATTCGAACATTTATTTGATCAAAAGGCAAAACAAATAGCATATTAGATAGCTATTATTACAAATTTGGCTTCCATGAATATATTTAAAAGGCAGAGACTGCTCTATGACTATTTATCTACATATATTTAATTCCTTAATAACATACATTTAATTAAAATACAATTATATTAACTGTCTTAATTATTTATATTTAAAATAATTGTAACATAAAATGTGATTTTAGTCATGAATTATATACAGTAAAGAAATATTAAGTTAGCCATTTCGATAATTGTATCTCAAAGAAAGTGATTACAAAGTACATTTTATTTTACCTCGGAAAATAGCAATACATAAAATAGTGGGATTTAGATTCTTTGCCTTGTTAATTTGATTGGCTAAGAAAAAGTGTTTTACTTGAACTTTTATTTAATTATCTTACTTGATTCAAAAATATATGGTAAATAAATATTTCTAATATAAGATACAGTTTAATTAGGCTTACTAACTGATAATTTTTTCTCATTACAAACAAACGATTTTATTTATTTGAACAATTTTAATTCGTGAAACTATTAACAAAATTACATTAAAAACATATCTAATAGGCCTGCATCATATAATCATGAATTGCTTTTGGACAGATATAGTTCTTGCATTTACCATTATTTAGCTTATTATTTCCAAATTGAAAAATAATACATGTTATAGCAACATGTTAATTTAAAAAATTATGGTATTCAAACTTAAGTGGTTTAAAATTAGGGGCTACCTGATCTAACATAATATAACGTGGTAAATATGGTGACGGGGGAGTTTAAATTGGTGGGATTATTAATACATTTATTGAGTGCTTGAAATAGTTCTTAGTTCATAAGGTGGGAGTGTAGGAAAAATGAGTTAAGGGTAGTATTATTGCAGTTTTTATATCAATTAAAAAAACAAAAACAAATCAAATGATTCTCCAGTAGAAACATACAGTTTAATTTTCTTCACATGGTGATATCAACAGTTCTTGAATATCTGTCAAGGGTGTCTTAGAATTTCATGACAACTTTTTCTCTTCATTTAAATTTGGTATCATCTAATGTTTCTATGCTCATGTCAACGGGCCTAACTATTGATATTGCCACGTGAAGAAAATAAAACTTTATATTTCTACTGGAATAAAAATGTATTTTTGATAAGAAATGCAAAAACACTGCACTAACTCGTGTTCCCTACACTTCCATTCCATGTGTGGTAGGGTTTGGCGGTGGTTTTGTATAATTACTAATGAGCCAATAATCAATAATTACTACAGGTATATCATTGAAAATAACAATGTCATGACCTATAGCAAGCTTCGCCTCGTTATGAAGCAGTGACAATTACTTTCCACAGAGCCGAGACTAATAAGCTCATTAGAATGGCAACATTTCACACTATGCCCTAAATCGTTACGCAGCATAGTCTCTGTTTTTATTATAATGTCCTTCAAAGTCGCAACCTTAATTCTCTAAACGGCGTTGCCTACTTGGAGATCTCCAAGTGATTTTAAGAAGCGGGTTATAAAGAGAGGGAAGAATAGGAGCAGTTCACCCTGCGAGGTCGCTTGTTTGTATATTAAGAACAGTTCTCCTTTTCCTCTGACGAGTTTATACACTCACTAGAATTTTGCGCCTTGAAAACATTGACTTGCTTTTTAAAATTATCTTTTTCTGGTTTCTTATTCTAGATAGACATATACTACAATGGACTTTTTGATTTACACCCTGGCAGGAAGATTCCTACAGGCAGTTTTCGTGACAAAGTCAAATAGCCTAAGTTATGGATGATTTATAAAAAACACGTTTACAAAGCTACTACTACTACTACTAGGTACTTATGAAACTGTAGGCCTAGTTTTATAATTATTTAAGAATGTATGGTTTTTGTTTCAAAGCTATATATTTAAAACTCGCTGAGTAAAACGTAAATTCATTAACATGGGAAATCCTATCTTTACCTGCCGTAACGTCACTGGTAGGAAACTTCCTTAATATAATAAGACATTCATTGCTGTGGAAACATAAACGGTTTATAATATCTAGGATCGCAGAAGGAAAGTTAGTTCATCCAGTAAATTATGATAGATATTATTAACTGTATTTTACGACTTAATTGTTATTTTCAATGATTTCCTTGACATCAAATTGAAGTTTAAATTTTATAAGAAATCCACATTAATCTTTGTAAAGCGTTAATTCTCCCCTAACGCATAGAAGTAGCGTTTTATTGTACGCAAAAGCTAAAACACTATGAGCTTTATTTCTGACCTTATATATTTTTAAAATTAAAACTTACTAAACTATTGTTTTGGAACTTAAATATTGGTAAAAATGTTTGATGTAAAAGTACACTAAGTATTGCCTATAACACCCTTAAAATTATAAAAATAGTGCTTAAAAACATTTAAAAAAACGTGAATTGTTGGTGGAACTTGGTTTCCAAATTTACAACAAAGTTGGTCAAATATTCACACGAGTTTGGGTGACACACGTGTATTTTGTAGGCCAAAGATGTGTTTTATTCACATGTTAAAACAAAATAAAAATTAACTTAACTAAACAGTATCTACAAACATATTTTGGGTTTGATTATTTGTTGTTACATAAATCACATTTATTATCGAGTTAGTTTTACCTGGTTAGGCCTCCCTACACAACATAACGTGTCTGTTTTAATGTTCACATATCCAACACAGTTTTATTTCTCACTCCCCCTCTCTCCCTAAGTAATAAATTTACACTTTCTTCGTCTCGCGTTGGTCAGGAAGGGAATGTTACATTATTGTTTAACTTTAGAGTTTTTTCAAATATTTAATAAATGGAGGATTTAATAGAGAGGAAATAGGTTGGACTAATTGATGCTATATTACACTTTGGAGGCCTTGGCCATATCTTTGAAATTCTTGATGCACTCAACTATTTTGATGGATCACTCAGAAAAACCTATTTTAAATGGAAATATTTTAAAGTTCTTACTTGCTACCACAAGGTATTTAACAAATAACATTATTTAAATTGTTACTTATTGTGATGCTTGCCTCCAGTTAATCCACAATCCAATATAAGTTGTATGTATTTATTTTTAAGCAGGGCCAACTCAAGTATAATTTTGTATTTGGGCGAACCTTGATTTTGCCGCCCCCTCCTTTATAACATCTCGATGATCTTGAAAGGAGATAATTACATGAAGCATGAGTTCCGGATGTCCATTTTCATTATTTTTCTTGATTATTGCTTACTGTATTTTTAATGCAAATTATATAACATTATTCCTCATAGTCTACAATGGCCCTAATTAACATTGAAAATAAGATATTTTGAATTTCTTTAAAGATTCGAAAACTTCTTGAATTTTTTTTTCATAAATTCAGTTCTTAACAATTTTTTAGAAAAGGGAAACAAGTTTATATGATTTATGTTTAAGAATATTAACAATATTGGCAAATTATTGGTTTTACCCATTGTTTTCCACGATCGTTGTGCGAGTTTCGCTTACATTTTTCTGTATTGTAATATTTCACACCCCAACATTTGACAACAATGTTGAGCCGCAAAATGTTTCAACATTGTCTTTGTTGTCAATCAAAAGGCTACGCTAACTGAAGTATAAAGGTTTAGTGACTCAATTATTATTTGAAAACTATATTAATGCATTGTCTTGTGAGATTCATCAAACACGCAAAACAACAATATAAATATAATAAGAATGAATATAATACAAGTTACTTCTGCGTTAGCAAAACCAATTGTAACTCAGTTTTGTTTGTATAAAATTTAAAAATTTGTCAACAAAATACTCGGTTTGTAATTCAATGGTTATTAAATTGCTTTTTAACTCGCCCTTATCGATTGAAAATAAATAATCGCCTCAAAATTAATTTCCTCTTCATTTTCGTTTTCATTAGCTAACATTTCCATTTTTGAAAGACTATCCTGTACCATTGAGGATTTCAAATCAGGTTTAGTAAGTTTTAACTTAATTAATCTTCTCTCCCCTCTAGGTAGTCATTGTTATGGTCAATAGGATGCGGAGGGCTACCCATGTGTCTGGAAACAGCTCATGGGTTTCTGTTTTGTTATATTCCAGGGGTGTGGTTGATATAATATCAACAATTGTGAACTGGATATGTCTTAGTTTTTCTGACAACTGCAACCAATCAATGTCCGATTCAAACTTCAATAATGTAAATTTATTTCACATAATAATTTCTAACTCTGAGTAGAGATTGAGCAGTTGATATTTTTCTTGCAATTATTTAACATTGTAGGTAAATCCCCATGTTTTGTTGTGAAATGAGAGCTGATTAAAAGGCCTTTGTAGGTGACCTATCAAGTTACCAATAAGTATGTAGAAAACGTCTGAAATATTATTCTACATTTGGAGGGTTTTCATCAACGGCTTCATAGTCAAATATTCGTTTGTTCTTTCTCAGTCTACCGGTTGCTTTAAATGTAGTTTCAATCACCAAATCAGAGGCTATTTCTTTCACTGTTATCATTGCAAAAATATAACCTGCACTTAGATATTCCTTTACAAACGTGATGTTATTATTCAAAAGTCGGTTGAATTCAGTTAGTTCAAAAGTTTTTTATTGCGTCATATTCTTAAATGTGTTCACTTGAAAAAGCAGATCAGACCACATGACAAAAGTCAAAACGAAAGTTAAATCTACATATTGGATAAAAAGTGACTTGGCCTCTGATGACAATATTGGATCACTGCTGTTTTATTATACACTCACAAGAGACTCGTGAATAGGGATGTGGTATCGACAGAAAAGTATCGATACTGTACTCATTTAAAGTATCGAGAGACAAATATCGATACCGTACTAGTATCGAAAGAAAAGTATCGATAACAGTAAGTATCGGTATCGAAATTTTGATCGGTAAAAATGTTTTTTAATCTAGTAGTAAAAATTTCAAACTTTGCATAATTTATTGTATTTTCATATATTTTATATAAACACTGAAAATTATAACGAGTTGACCATATTGTAGTATACCTAAGTCCATCGCATCCATGTTATGTGTTGGAACTATGAATTATTATGAGCTAGAAGAGATGGAATGCTAGAGTTTCAGGAAATGAGTGAGAGTTGAGAAATAGTGTCATTTGTTCTTCCTCCACAGTCTAGCCTTGTCCACATTTAATGAGTGAAGCTAACAAAAGAGTTGTTTCTTTCGATACCGGAGTGTGAGTACTAATATCAGTAAAGGTATTGGACAAAAAGTATCGAGTAAAAAAACACTAGCACCAAAAGGAAAATATCGATAATAGTAAAGTATCGATACTTTTTTCACATCCCTACTCGTGAACCTCGACAAATTGGTAGCTCACAGCTCTAAGGCTCACTTAGAATGAACCAACGTTTTGTGGATGCTGCTGAAAGTTGTATGGATTCTAAAGTACTTCAAAGAGCTAAACCGATTTCACGGATGATTTTGAAGCATCTCAACAAAAAAATTTAGGATATGGCTACCACTCACGAAACGCACATTTTTAGACAACGCCACATTGCAGGAGTTGCGCAGTTTTGTGTGTGAAGTTGGGAAGCAAGTGGACCAGCTGTATACCTCATAGTCCTAACAATGATACAAATTGTTCTGAAACTCAAAAGGAAATTAGTACACTAGCAAATATGTCTGAACAATTTATTAGTATTTTTTAAAATAAATATAATGATTTATTAATCACAGCATCAGAGGAACGGTGCCCCCTCGAGCCTGGCACCCCGGCCTATTTGTTGCCCACTTCGACCACCCCTTACACCGGGGCTGAGTCAGTTGAAGTTATATAATTATAGCCTATTCTTTCTTATAAGCCGTGTATTTATTTTAGCCTTAAACATTAAATAAAATACCTTTATTATATTAGTTGTATAGTTAATAATTAAATACTTTTAAATTATATATTATAATAAATAATTATAGATGCCATAATTCCTGTTTGCCTCGATTTTGATTCCTTGACTTTTACAATTTTGATCCTTTTCTGTGCGTCCTGCCTCACATTAAACATATTTTATTAACTTATATATCATACCGTAGAGTGGTTGAATAAACCCAACACAGTGTAAATAGATAATTACATATATTATGTACTTAACACTCGCGAGATGTGGGAAACAAAATAATATAAATTGTTGCATTCTCTACCAAAGAACAGGGATGAAATAATATCACTGAGAAAAGAGGAACCTCTCCGTCCTCCAAAGAGCATAAAAACAATTTCACATTTCGGAACTCCACAAAAAATAGGTTCATTTGCTTATAGCTCAGGGACTGTAGGTTTTATTAAATATATATTTGATTTATCTTTAATAGTCCTAAATATTCTCAATGATAAGTTGCTGTTTTTATCTCAAAGGTTTACGAATATATGACCAAAATTGGAAATTTCCACTTATATAAAGTATCCTCAAAGTCATTTTCGCGGGGAAATGAGAACCATTCTTTTGTTTTTAATGTTAAACAATCCCAAGACACGAATTTTAATCAAAAGTGTTAGAGCAGATTTTGAGGAAATTGATTTTTTGTCCTTTCACCCTTGACAAAACTACCCTTAGTTTTAATGTTATATGTATAATTCCAAAAACAACTTGGGGGAACCCTATGGCAGATGGTCACTAAACGTCGACATCCATCAAAATCTCTATTTGATTTTTGACGACAAAATACTGCTCTCTTTTAGGATTCGCGAGCAAGTGAAAATACTTAAAACAGGAAGAACATTTTGGTTTGATCAATAACAATAGAACACAAATATATTGTTGAGTACATTTACAATTTGCCGGTACCAAGGTCAAACGGCCAATTAATTAGTACTATACACAATTATAAAATACCCAATTATGAATATCGACGTTTTCTTTAAGTGCCAGGACTTTAATGTCTGGAAATTGAGAGTTAATAATTGAGGTATCAAAAATCGTCATACTGAGATATATTTTAGATTATTTTAAGATCATTAAGAAATGAGGGTGTCGAGGTGTTAGATAATTGAGTTTGACATCGGTAATAACAACCATATAGTGCAACATGGTGGGTAACCAAGTCAAACCCTTTTGTATTTATGCAACTTACAAACATTTGAATAAATACCAAAATTACATCTCTGTTTCAGCATTGCTCTCTATTCAAAATACTAAAAAAAACCCTGTTCAAATGCACAATTTAAGGGTTCAAATTTTAATAGTTGGTTTACTGTACATGCACAAGTATATGCTTTATTTTTGTGGATGTTGGCACGAGAAGTGAACAAAAGACTCTTTGTTGGACAGCATCTTCGCCGAGAAGGATGGTTGACCCAACATTGTCTAGAGCAGGGGACCTGAAAGAAACAAAACAAAACAATCAAGAGACAGGCTGCTTATAATTTATCCCACCTCTTTTCAAAATGTGCTCCACAGAGCTCTTGGGCTCAGACATAACTATCTTAAGCTCCGCGAGGTACTTTTAGAATCATATTTATTTGTTTTTTCACAATATAAAATAGAATCGCAATTTTTCTTTTCTTTCAAATTTGAATAAAGGACATTGCCAAAAGTGCAACTAGAACATATGCTATTTTCCGTTTATTCTATATTTTTATGGGTGTAAAATTTAATTGTCTTCATGGAATGTTCAAAATATCGGTGTAAGCAGCATGCAATTTTTTCTGGTTCAAGGTATCCTTCGATATATACAACAGATATTGTCTCTTTATTAAAAAATGGCATCAGCAGGTGTGGCTCGAGGTTTACTAACAAGGCAAACAAGGCTTGATGAGACTGTACTATTAAACTGTTCCTCCTACACCTTCACTATTTATCACTCCCACACAGCAATACAATGAAATAATGCATATTTTTTTGGGTTTAAAGGTCAAGTTGGATACTGAGTGGAAGAGAAAGGTTTACTAGTACAGTCTTTTCAAATCTAGCTTACTCCTAGTGCCCACACTACTACTCAAAATATACGTTTGGCTAGCTGTTAAGACTGATGACTCCTGGCGGATTAATGAAACACATTTAGGAACAGATAGTAGCAAGTGTGCAAGGGAGAGGAGGAGAGTGGAAGAGAGAGTGCAGGAAGAAGAATGATGGAAGGACAGACGGAGATGGAGGCATTTTACTAAAGCGGACCTAGACATAGGTTGGAAACAGTTCATGATGATGTTGATGATTTAATCTAGTGCTTTTTATAACCGTTATAAAATAGCCATAAAGACAAGGATGAATCTTACATGTGTACATATGGTAATTGTTTTGTTTAATGTGTACAGCACGCTCAGCATGAGTATATTAACGACACAAATAAATGGTAAAGGATTATGAAGGGGAACTGAAAGTAAATGCATCCAAATTCGCTTAATGGGATTATGTGTATGTAGGTACGGTATATAGAATAAACATGTTAGTTGGATTGTTCACGTTAATTTTGGTTGTTTTGTTCCGTATCTTACCACCCATCCGTTCTACACGAATTAACTAATACTAATGGAGTAGGAATGAGGAAGATAAGAGTTTTTAAGAAATGTGTCCCCGCACGTTGCGTGGAGGGAGCGTGTGTATAGTTATTTAGAGAGTAAGCAACCTCAATATACCCGTCCGTGATTAGAAGTTTTACCTCACCGGTCACAGGTGGAATGATCCAAGACTTGATAAGCTTGACATTTAGACCGCGAGCCCATTGGTACGGGGTTTCAGGGTTTTTATATTTAGTAATCGCGACATTATTGTAGACCAGAATCAAGATTAGTCTTGTATAACTAGCTTCAGTGGCTACATGGTCTAAGATGTCACTCTCACACTAGACTAGACTGAGATGCTGGGGATATCGGGGTTCGATTCCGGTTGGATGTAATGAGGTTGGTTTTCCATAAAAGGTTTCCCATTCTCTCTCCATACAAATACGGGTACACTTCCTCTAAATTTGACCTTAATCATCTTTATCCTTCTAGCGTAATTAATACATAAGTGTACACATCCTAAATGGGTAGTAAGACGCGGTGCTAAATAAAGTATTGTATAGTTTGGGAGATAAACCATTGAGGAATACGAGCGTGCTAAGTAGAGGGGGGGGGGAAGATGGGTGGGTGGGTAAGGTTAGAGGGGGTTGCCCCGTTACTCTTCGCAACCATCCCCGACTATTCCCTCCCTTATCCCCTCCTCAACACCCCCCACCCAAAAATAAATACTTAGACAAGTTAGGCTAACAACAACAGCTAGAGAAATACTTGCCGCAAGCACTTAACCTCAAACCTTGTAAATAGAAGGATAGGTAGGGGTGGTAGGAAGCGTTCCAGACATAACTTCACTTTCAACTTCACCAAGTTTCTGCCAAAGAGAATTCAATACTCGAACTTATACCCTGACGAAGTTACGATACATAGTTTCATTGTGTGCCATAGGTGTACACTCTTCTGACAAAGATATAGACCCTGAATAGAATACAGTAGCGCTATAGGCGTCGAAACCTAAGACTGGTTGTCACGTGGTCTAAGCCGTCAAGTTCACAATGGTCTGGATTGTAGGCAACGGAGGAGGTCGAGGTTCAAACCTCGTCTGTGTGCATTGGGGGTGATGGGGACTTCCCACGCTTTCTCTACGCTAATGTGAATTCATTTACTTTATTTTGCCTCCCAATCTCTAACCCTTAGAATAAGTCGTTAAGGTGCGGATCTAAGAAACGCGAGAAAAGGTCAGTGTTTTTAGCTGTTTTCATATCAAATCTTTTTTGGCCAAAATAAAAAAAATATTGCTTCAGTACAAACAGAGTTTGATTTTCTTTGCATGGTGATATCAACAGTTGTTGAATAGAATATGTCATTAGATGACAAACTTTTTAAATGAAAAGGAAAAGTTGTCATTAAATTCCAGGACACCTCGACAGATATTCAACAACTGTTGATATCACCATATGAAGAAAATTAAACTCTATGTTTATACTTAAGCAATATTTTATTTATTTTAACTAAAAAATGTTTTGCCATAAACCTTGCAAAAACACAATTCTTTTATTGCGTTCCTTAGATTCCCACCTTAATAGCTTTAGCATTGAACGTACTTATAGTTTTTTTTTATGAAAACGTTGAAAACGAATGACTTGATGACATCGTGATATATATAATCCAGGTGTGGCTAGTGTGTTGTTGCCAGGTCAAGCTAGACTTGACGGGACTGTACTAATAATTTAACCCCCCCCCCCCTCAAACCCAATATCCATTTGACCAAACACCCACGCTACAATATAGAACAAAGTTAAACGATCGTATAATTACTCTCTAAGGTCATCTAGTAGAGAAGTATTCAACCTGGGGTACGCGAAGACATCTCAAGGGGTACGCAGTGTTTATATATATCATTTAAATCTTATTATATAAATACATTATTTTGGATGTAGTTTATTTTGTTTATTTTAGATACAGAAATTAAAAATATATATTACTTTCACTATAGACATTATACAACTTTAGGGGTACAGAGTTGAATATAAATTATATCTGGGGGTACGTGAACAATAAAAGGTTGAATACTACTGGTCTAGTATGTTACTACTAGTGGTAGTTACACTTGACGGCACTGTACTAGTAAACTGTTCCCTCCCACTCAGTTTCAAAACTGTCCTTTGAAACCACTGTACAAAACATTCGTTCTCAACATTGTTGTTTATGGGGTTGATCAATTATATAGTTAGGAGGAGGGAACTGTTTACGATTACATTAATGTTAAGCCTCACTTACCCTCACAACAACGAACGAGCCGCCACTGAGATCTATCTATCTATCTATTAGTAGTTTATACTGTTAGGCATCACACATGATTATCTACAACTACAACAGCACCAGTGGGCTTGACTGGTATCCACACAACTGTAATAACAAACTTAAATGGCACTGGCTGGGTTGGCAAAGTACACTCCAATTTTCATAGGAAGGTCTTTTAAAAAATACAAACATCATTTGTTGAGGAAAAATTTAAATACTTTTAATATTTTATTAGTGTTATTTTAGAGGTATTGCTGATAAGAATCAAACGTGGCAGCTGTAGATCACATGAATTGGCGTATGAATACGTGAAATTGTATCTAGTAACTTTTCTAGCGGTCAGACTAGGATCTTCCTAAGAAGCTTAGGGTGTAGCTTGTCTTCCTTAGGGATGAAAAGGGCTCGATCCCCGACTAGTGTAATGTGGGTTGGAGAGGAGAATGTTCATAATCTCTTCAAATTTCCCTTCCTAATTTTGTTCTTTCTTAGTCTAGAAAGTTTAAGCTTTTTTTTATAATAAAATAAATTTCTTTTAATGCTTACCCTTCAAAGTACTGATCACGCGCAATGAGTATTAACGTCTGTGCTTGGGTAAATAAGAATTCGGTCCCAACCAATCCTTTAGAAGTACTATTTCTGGCACATAGACTCCAGGAACCAACTAAAAACTTTTATTCTCATTTTACACTGACTTAGGATCATGCTATGCCGCAGATTAGGTTAGGCTTGTTTAGGTTATGAACTAGATGTGCCATAGCTTAGTTTGACAACCACTCTTAATGGGGCCGAGTTAGTATTCTAGCTCTGTGCTTTATAATAACCCGTATCATACTAATATTTACAAAAAAAACTTGGAATTTTCCTATATTTTTCACCCCGTCTTACTACCCATCATGTAAATCCAAATTTAATCAAACTATTAGGGTATACATGAATAACATTATATAAAATGCACAGCATTTTTACCCCTTTCACATTGATGAGTTAACGGCTGTGGGTTGGATGTTGTGTCTCTTCTAGATTTAAGTTAGTTTATAAGTCGTGTGCTGATATAGGCATAATTAGTCAGTTCATAAAGTATATCGCAAATAAACGAAAAAAAAAAAAAGAATGCTGTAAACTTCGCATCAAACTTAAAGCGAGTCTGTTCAAAACGTTAAGAATGATAATAATAAAAAAACAAACTCTTGTACCAAGGACTTGCTGTAAGGGAAGATTTTTTTTTTTTGAATGAGGAAGGGAGAAGGAGAAAATATGGGTGGTCCTATTTATTTTTCATCCCTTATTGCCACTTTTGAACGAGCTTAAACTAAACCGTTTTGTGTGCGGATGCGGTAGCAACGATGCTTTTTTATGGCCCGTAATCCACATTTTTATTGCATTTTTCCTGCCATAACCGCAACTCCTCAACTTTTGCGTTGATTTCCCCTCTCACTCAAACCTTCATCCCTCCTGATATTTCTTAAAAACCCTCTTCTTCTAGGTTTTGTTTCATCTAGAGAAGGGAATCATCTTATAGCTTTTCTTTTTTTTCTTTGGAAAAAAAATAAGCCTCTCCACAAATGAAAGGTAAGTAAATCTCTTGTCGGGCAAATTCACGCGTATCGTGAAGGAAATTTACATTTTATAAAAAAAGAAAAGCTCTTCACTTTTTTAAACAGGATATTATTCGACTTTTATGAGGTAGTTGAAAATACTTCAAAAACATTAAAATTTTATCTTTTGCTATAAGCTTATTCATTTATTTTGATGTAAGATTATTTAGTTTATAAACGTCCTGCTGAGAAGACACACACAACTGTGGGTTTTATTTACCATTTAGACGTAGTTTAAGTCTTTTGGAAAATACATGAGTTCTTTCTCGTCAAGATGACAAACTCTGTGTAGTCTTACTTTCCAACATTTTTGAAATTAATTGCTTGGAAAAAAATAATGTAGCTGTTTGGTTGGTTCAATGTATTGGATAATCTGAAGCAAGATACAAATTTAATAACTTTTTAAAATATGAATTTTCCTGGTGATATTTATTGCTTGAGCAATTATTTTTCAATTACACTTCTCTATAATTTTATTGTTAGGCACTATACACACTTGGTGAGTCAAAAATTACTAATCGACAATGTCAGCTTATGGGTTGTTTCCGGGATAGTTTTACTTGAAGGGATTGTACATGTAAACTGCTTTCTTTCAAACTTGCCCTTTTAAGGCAATGATCACATATTCACAAGCTACATTATTATGTGTGTGTGTGTGTGTGTGTGTGTCTGTGTCTGGAGGTGAGAGGGGGGTTGGTTTGGAGGTAGTGGCAGAAAGGCCAAGGCCAAAATACTGGCCGGCTGTATTTGGTATAGTCTTTCCCTAATTGATTTTCCCCTCTCCCTCCAAGCAAACGTGTACACATTTCCTCTAAACAATAGTTTATCTGTGACCCATCAGTGTAAATGTGTGGATAGCCCAAACGGGTAATAATAATAATAATAATAATAATAATAATAATAATAATAATAATAATAATAATAATAATAATAATAATAATAATAATAGTCTACTGCTTAAAGTGTCTGTTTAAGTCGTCCAACTAGAAGCGGGCGGAACTAATAAATGACCCAGTTTTCAAAATGAAACTTTTCAGGCCTCCACTCCCCCTTCCCCGATCCTCTCTTCTTGAATGACGCCAGAAATTCAATTAATTTCCTGATCTCTTACCGAAAAAAAAAAGAATAGAAAAGAATAAAAGAGCACCTCTTTTGTTTACTTCTTGAGACTGACTGTGGGAGTTATTTATTTGACGATGGCGCCGTAGCAATCCTATTACTGACGCATGACAACCTTGTCCGGGAGAGTGAAAGAGACGCCATTTTACTGGAAAATAGGGGGGGGGGACGGGGGAGGGTGGAGAGTAGCGTCGGCTTTATTACACACGGAGGAAAGAAACATCACAAATAATATTGGATGTCAATAGTTGGATATTTTCCTCAAGAGTATAATAATTTGATAGGAATAATACCTCGAAATAGCAGCTTAGAAACATGGTAGTGGTTACAGATTCAAGTGGAATATTCAGGACGTCTTAAACACGCGCTTTATCGGGCACGTGGTCTAAATGTCAATCTAATTTGATCTGGTTTGCTGGTAACGGGGAGGTCGGGATTCAAATCCCGATCGTATGTACTGATAGTTTTTTTTTAATTACTTTCCCACTCTCCCGTCACATTAATGCTAGTCCTTTGCCTCTAAAATTCAACCCCCCATCCCCACTCTATTAAAGTAATTCATGTATATACGTTCATACCGAAATAGTAGTAAGATGTGGAGATGAAATAAAAAGGCAATGTAAACCTATTCCACGTCGTACCCGGGCACAGCTGCCACACTTAAAAAAAAAGATTGCCACTGTTTAAATATTATTATTTTCAACTTTGTGGACCAACAAATAACTTTAGACCAGGGATGTAAAACTTACTCACAGGAGGGTCAAATAAAAATTAAAAACTTTGGTGGGCCAATATTAAATTTATTCAAAATTAACTAAACAATATGTAATAAACACAAATATTAGACTGACATGAAGAAGTAAGTTGAGAAGGCAAAACAATAAAACATACTCGAGTAGCTTAGTATGATTAGTTTGTTCAGAAGATTTATAATTAAACTGTGAATAGGCTAGTCTCTTGGGCCGTATTGATTACACCAGTGGGCCGTAGTTTGTCAAGTCATGCTCTAGAGTCTAGACCATCCGGGGTCAATCAAATGAAGGAACTACACGGATATTAAAAAATTACGGATACTCCAATCTTAAGGTAAATTTAGAGCCGTAAGCTCACACCAATTTTTGTTTTCCTCTTGCGTACCCAATTAAATTATTTCGTGCACTCACCTTATGAAGGCCAAGGAAATGGATGTTGAGAATGGAGGAGGGGGAAATATTTGGGTAAATATATGGCTTCCCATCACATCCTCGACTGACACTTCCTTAACAAACAGGTTTATTTAGAATAACAGTTCTTTATGTTCATCAGACAACAAGATCAACAGCGATCATTCGGCCTTCCGGGAATTGCTCATAGGGAGAGATAATTCACACCTAGCCGGGAGGAAAATAGTTCCGGATGGTCACTCGGATAAACCGAGAACCTGATAACCCACGCACGAATAATCGAGAGTCTACTGTAAAACTAATTAATCAAGTAATATTTCAACTCGTTACCTGTTCTTCTGTTTGTTGGTAAATCTATATTTCATCAGATTGGGTTTTGTTAGGTTGGCTATAATGTAAGACAAACATGTCAGACTCGTTTGATCAGAAGGGCCAGATTGAAAATTGAAAATAATGAGGAGGCCGCTTAAAAAAACACAGAATATGTTCAGCATATTAAGTAAAAAATCAACTTAAAAATCCCTTATAAAAGAAAAATTAAGATTGTAAATGTAATTTTTATGACTACCCTCAATTTTTAACCAGAAATATGAAATCTTTTATTTGCAGAAATGGTGCGAGTGCCATTTTTTGTTTGTTTTAATACCGAGTCTTACTACCTTCTTTAAATCTTGATTTGACAACTTTCATAAGTGAGAACAACTGCGGGTCCATAAAAGTGATCTCTCAGGTCTTTGAATCTTTTAATAATAGATAACCACTGTTGAAACACACTTTGGTGCTGGCAAACACTGCACATCTTTGGTGTGAAAATTAAAAAATATTTGGAAATCAAACTCCAGAGAATAAGGATTCCAAATTTCCCGAAATAGTGTAGTTTCTTAAATCCATAGTCATAAATTAGATATTTATTTAACGCCTATAAAAATAAAAGTCGGTTATGCATCATATTTAGATTTATCAAAAAGTCAGTGACCAGCAAATAATTAATGAATGGGTCACATCTACCTTTTATAAGGTAACTTACCCGCCTCGGTGACGTAGTTGGCTAACGCGCTAGTCGTGTTGAGCTCGTTTGCTGTAGGTGGGGAGATCGAGGTTCGAATCTCGGTCGGGTGAACTGGGGGTGGCTTTTCCTAAATGGGTTTCAACTCTCCATCCACGCAAATGCGGGTTCACTTCATCTAAATTCAACCTTTCCAATTCCTAAACCATTAGCGTAATTATTATTATTATTATTATTATTATTATTTGCACCGCGTCTTACTACCCGTTTGGGTTATACGCACTTACGCTAATGTGTAATGGTAGGGTGATGGTGAGATGAAATGGAGGACATACAGTTTAACGTGGAATCCGAACCACGGTAGAGGCCTGGCATTCCTCACATTCACAAGTTGTGATTAATACACATCTTGTCAGAGGTGAAGGAGGGGTTTGGCAATCAGATAAATCTGTGCCGGGACCGAAGATTGAACCCCGGACCCTCAGCACAGAAGTCTGACACCTTACCCCTAGACCACCAGGTCACCTCGTAATTAGTACTTAAGCGTATAACCCGAACGGGTATTAAGACGTGGTGCTAAATAATAATAATAATATAAGGTAATTTATATATTTTTACATTCATTACTGTTTCCAGCCTGTGGCCTATGTCAGTTTTTTTATTCAAATCATATATATTCCACTACCGGATAGCTAGGCCTGTCGTAGCTTAATATACTTTTTAATCTATCTTAAGTCTAGGCGGGCACAACATCCAGTTCCCGGCCGTTAATTTATCAATGTGAAAGGGTAGACCCATATTTTCACATATTAGGTACATATATGTTTTATATATTTCTGGAAATATAAATATTTTTTATATATTTTATTTCCAGAAACATATATATAAGGCATATGTGTATATATATTATAAATATTTATATAATTCTGAAAATATAATATATATAGGGTATTTATATATGTGTGAGAGTGTTGTACAATATTTCTCTGTCTCAAAACAAACAAAACACTAGTGAAGTATTTTTGACAACTAGAGCTGCTGTATCCCCTCCCTAGTGACGGTCAGACAATAGACGGTGGCAGGCAGGCAGGCAGGGAGGGAGCAGTGTTCTGCACATGACCCCACTTGTGGTCGAGAGGGAGAGTGCTCTCTGGGGTCGTGCTACAGATGACAAGACAGACCGCAGTAAAGTGCTCTCGTTACGTCACTGACGCTTCTCTTTGAACCAACCTCTCTCCTCTCCCTTACCCCCTAAGCCTGCCTACCTTAGCGTGGTATCGAAAGAAAACTATAAATACTGGACTCATTTAAAGTATCGGAAGAAAAATATCGATAACAGCTGTTAGTATCGGTATCAAAATTTTAATCTGGAAAAAAATCTTTTTATCAAGTAATGATGTCAACATTTCATAATAATAATAATAATAATAATAATAATAATAATAATAATAATAATAATAATAATATTTTCATATTTAAAATCATAGTGATTTAACCATATTACAGTATAGTTAGGTCTATCGCGTCTATGTTACGTGAACTTGAAAGGTATGAAAGACGGAGTATTGTATGACGGATATTACTAAAGGTTTTACCATACCAGCTTTCAAAATGTTTATGAAAATGTGGCTGATGGAAACTTATTTAATGGCTAAATATGATTAGTAATATTTTTTTCAATCTATTTTGTAACCTTCTTTAACCATATTAAACATTTAATCCAAGCACGAGCGAAGATAACCAAAAAGTTGTTTCTTTCGATACCGAAGTGAGTACTATTATCAGTAAAGGTAACGAAAAAAGTATCGAGTACAAAAATACTAGTATAGATAGGAAAATATCGATATTAGTAAAGTATCGATACTTTTTTCACATCCCTAGCGTGGGGACCATTTTAACAAATAAAGTTATTCGAGTGTGACATTATTACCATATTTTCTACAGCTCTATTTTGGGGTGTTTAACATCCATTTTGTGAAAAGGTTGTTTACATCAGAAAACGACTTACAAAAATATCTTAGTTATAAAACATACACAACACCCCATATCCCGGTCGTTAATTTATCACTATGAAAAGAGAAGCCCCAATTTCACCTATGTCGAATTTTTCGGTCATGTCTGGGATCAAACTTTGGACAATTATTTAAGTAGGCAGACGAACTTTCAACTAAACTAAGATGTCAAAATTTTTCGAAAAATAAATATATAGTAAAACACAATTAGTGTATGACATTCTTAGATGGCCGTCTGGTCTCATCTTAACCTAGACTGCCGATGACAGAGAGCTCAAATTTCTAATCCCGGCCGGGCCTGAGTTTTTCTTACAAAATTGTTTTCAACTCTCCATCCACGAAAATGCGAGTACACATCCTCTAAATATAGCCTTCCTAATACCTAAAATCAGTAGCGTAATTATTACTTATGCGTATAGCCTAACCAGGTATCAGGACGCATTGCTAAAAAAAACCATAAATTAGCGTGGGTTTTTAACAAATCTAGCTTTTAAATAATCCAACTAAAAGGGTATCACATGGTAAACTGACTACCTATGTTTTAATTTGCCAGGACATTCTTTTATAATGTTAATGATATAGATTGCCAAATCAGGGGGCATGTAAGCTAAGGCCTCAATTTCATCTAGTTATGGAGATGTCCAGGTTCAAATTCCAGTCAGCCCTATGAAGTGTTTTTTTTTACTAAATGGTTCCCCAACTTCCCTACCAAGCGATGATGCGTTATTTCTTCTAAAATTCTTCCTTATTTGTTTAAATAACATCAGTGTAAGCCTGAATGGGTGGAACATAATGATATATATTTATGTTGTAGCCTTAATACACTATATTTATTGACTGTAAATACCTAATATGAGTCTTCTCTTTATCTATGAATCTTGAGTCCAAGTCCAACTGGAACACATGATAAGGATAAGAAGTTAATTCCCACATTCGTGCGATTATTTTTACTCAAACAGGAATTTATACACAGCGGTAAATTACTCGTTTTGAGACTGCTTGTACTATAACTATTGTAGGACAAACATTCTCAAAACGATTCCACTATTAAACAACAAAATAACCTTAAAAATAATACATTTTCATAATTTGAATTCCATAAAAAAATAATTGTAGCTCATATCTGAATTTTGGTTTGATACTGAACTACTTTTTTTTTTTGTTATTATGCTTACTAGTAGAATAGCTACAGATAATTGTATATAAATTAAAGCCCTTTATTTTTCATATTACAGTCATTTAGTTGGATAAAATTTACAGTTTAAAGAAATGTAATATAGTTTTATTACATTCATTTATGAAACAATAAATCAATATTATAATATCAGTTCAAAAATGAATTTTAATTTTTCATTGAGAAATGCGGTTTATAACTGAGTTAAATAGACCTAATTTATTTTTAGCATCACGTCTTTCTACCTGTTCAAGTTATAGACATGTGTTCTAATTACGCGAATGAGCAAGTGATGAGGAAGGTGAGTTAAGTGAAAGTATATCAGAATTTGCGTGGAGGAAGAGTAGAAAACCATTTAGTAAAAACTACCCTCAGTAGAACAAACCGGAATTCGAACCACGATCTTCCTAGCATTGTAAGTCTAGTATATTACAAGAGTGGTGCCTTAGACCACGCTGCCACCGAAGCAGGTAACCCTAGTTTGATTTCAGGAACAATTTATAAGAGTATACACAAATTATAACAAAATATGTACTGTTAGTGTTAGATCATTCAGCTCTAAGTATTGATGTCGAGAGCGTTTCTTAATCTAATTTTGTTTGGTTTAGTTAAATAAACACATTGAGACAAAATACTAATTACAACAACAATAACAACAACAAATTCCAATTTGACAAAACTTGTCAGACAAACCAATTTATTAGTGAAAATTTTGGATACAAAAAATCTGTTTCTTAAATGTTTAGAATACTTCTTAATTCAGCACGTCATAGTAGCCGTTCTGGTTGTATACATATACATGAATAACGTTATTGGGCTATGGATTTTAAAGCTACAATTTAGAGTAAATTTACCCGCATTTTCATAAATAGGATAGTGGGAAACAATTAATTTTAGGAAAAAAAAAAAAACACGCTCATTACACCTGGTCGGGATTCAAACCTCAACCTCCGTATAAACGGCAAAACCAGACTAAATAAACTCTACTTTTAGACCACGTTTCCACCGACGCGGCTTTCAGAATAATTGAAAGAGTGACAGTAATTTACTCGAAATTCCCACCCATCTCTCTTTAAAAAGCTGGATCTGTTGCGCTCCTGGACATGTAGTAAACTGCGAGGGGTAATTAAAACCGTTTGTATGTTAATCTTGTCGGATGCCCCATTGTTCCTGACCGGCTTCAATGACACTGACCAATTTACCAAGGACAGTACAAGGGACAATAATAGAACAACCTTGTCCCCTGAATGATCTCCAACCAGCACGGTGGTGAGTCCAATATAACGGTCCCTGAATGATCTTCAACCACCACGGTGGTGAGTACAATACAACGGTCCCTGAATGATCTTCAACCAGCACGGTGGTGAGTCCAATACAACGGTCCCTGAATGATCTTCAACCACCACGGTGGTGAGTCCAATACAACAGTCCCTGAATGATCTTCAACCACCACGGTGGTGAGTACAATACAACGGTCCCTGAATGATCTCCAACCACCACTATGGTGAGTCCAATACAATGGTTCCTGAATGATCTTCAACCCCCACGGTGGTGAGTCCAATACAACGGTCCCTGAATGATCTTCAACCACCACGGTGGTGAGTCCAATACAACAGTCCCTGAATGATCTTCAACCACCACGGTGGTGAGTACAATACAACGGTCCCTGAATGATCTCCAACCACCACTATGGTGAGTCCAATACAACAGTCCCTGAATGATCTTCAACCACCACGGTGGTGAGTACAATACAACGGTCCCTGAATGATCTCCAACCACCACTATGGTGAGTCCAATACAACGGTCCCTGAATGATCTCCAACCACCACTATGGTGAGTCCAATACAATGGTTCCTGAATGATCTTCAACCCCCACGGTGGTGAGTCCAATACAACGGTCCCTGAATGATCTTCAACCACCACGGTGGTGAGTCCAATACAACAGTCCCTGAATGATCTTCAACCACCACGGTGGTGAGTCCAATACAACAGTCCCTGAATGATCTTCAACCACCATGGTGGTGAGTCCAATACAACGGTCCCTGAATGATCTCCAACCACCACTATGGTGAGTCCAATACAATGGTTCCTGAATGATCTTCAACCCCCACGGTGGTGAGTCCAATACAACGGTCCCTGAATGATCTTCAACCACCACGGTGGTGAGTCCAATACAACAGTCCCTGAATGATCTTCAACCACCACGGTGGTGAGTACAATACAACGGTCCCTGAATGATCTCCAACCACCACTATGGTGAGTCCAATACAACAGTCCCTGAATGATCTTCAACCACCACGGTGGTGAGTCCAATACAACGGTCCCTGAATGATCTTCAACCCCCACGGTGGTGAGTACAATACAATGGTCCCTGAATGATCTTCAACCACCACGGTGGTGAGTACAATACAAAGGTCCCTGAATGATCTCCAACCACCACTATGGTGAGTCCAATACAATGGTTCCTGAATGATCTTCAACCCCCACGGTGGTGAGTCCAATACAATGGTTCCTGAATGATCTTCAACCCCCACGGTGGTGAGTCCAATACAACGGTCCCTGAATGATCTTCAACCCCCACGGTGGTGAGTACAATACAACGGTCCCTGAATGATCTCCAACCAGCACGGTGGTGAGTCCAATACAACGGTCCCTGAATGATCTTCAACCCCCACGGTGGTGAGTACAATACAACGGTCCCTGAATGATCTCCAACCACCACGGTGGTGAGTCCAATACAACGGTCCCTGAATAATCTTCAACCCCCATGGTGGTGAGTACAATACAACGGTCCCTGAATGATCTTCAACCACCACGGTGGTGAGTACAATACAACGGTCCCTGAATGATCTTCAACCACCACGGTGGTGAGTACAATACAACGGTCCCTGAATGATCTTCAACCAGCACGGTGGTGAGTCCAATACAACGGTCCCTGAATGATCTTCAACCACCACGGTGGTGAGTACAATACAACGGTCCCTGAATGATCTTCAACCACCACAGTGGTGAGTCCAATACAATGGTTCCTGAATGATCTCCAACCACCATGGTGGTGAGTCCAATACAATGGTTCCTGAATGATCTTCAACCCCCACGGTGGTGAGTCCAATACAATGGTTCCTGAATGATCTTCAACCCCCACGGTGGTGAGTCCAATACAACGGTCCCTGAATAATCTTCAACCACCACGGTGGTGAGTCCAATACAATGGTTCCTGAATGATCTTCAACCCCCACGGTGGTGAGTACAATACAACGGTCCCTGAATGATCTTCAACCACCACGGTGGTGAGTCCAATACAACGGTCCCTGAATAATCTTCAACCACCACGGTGGTGAGTCCAATACAATGGTTCCTGAATGATCTTCAACCCCCACGGTGGTGAGTCCAATACAATGGTCCCTGAATGATCTTCAACCCCCACTATGGTGAGTACAATACAACGGTCCCTGAATGATCTTCAACCACCACTATGGTGAGTCCAATACAACGGTCCCTGAATGATCTTCAACCCCCACGTGGTGAGTACAATACAAAGGTCCCTGAATGATCTTCAACCACCACGGTGGTGAGTCTTTTTTAATACCGTGTCTCACTACTGGGTCATGTTATACACATCTGTACTAATTACGCTAATGAGCTAGGGATAAGGAAGGTTGAGTTTAGAGGAAGTGTACCCGAATATGGGTGGCGGAAGAGTGGAGAACAACTTTGTAAGAACCTCTCAGTACAGTCTAGTCCAGCACGAGAGTGACGCCTGAGGCCATGCACTAGCGAAGCAGATCAATGGAAGTAAGAAAGCAGAACAGTCATTGGTTGTCTTCTCTACCCCTGCAAGTCACACTAAAACCATGGCCGGGAGATCGACCGACAACGATTCCCACAGTGCTATACAAACAATGTTCATCTTTATTTTAATGAAAGAATGTGCTCAGAAATTTAAATTTCGAAAATATTCAAAGGAAGGATTTGTTAAAATTTGTTATTCAAATTAGAATAGGGATGGTTGCTGAACACTGGTATAAAGGAATATCTTCACGATTGCTTGCACAGGCTACCGAAGGTTCAACCCAACTTTATTCTAGTACAAACAACCAGCCTCCCGACGGTTAATTTATCCGCCATTAGCTGTCACTTACAAGCCAAACACGTGTTTATCACGTGACGTATTTATGTTACTGTGCGCCCTCTACTAGCGACATGCCGTGACCATCTGTCGGAGCGTTTCGTTGCTATGGCAACGAGTGACGTCAACGAACTAACAAAAGAACACCGCCATTGACATGAACAGGTATACAAGTGAATCTAGAGTATCAGAACCTTTTCATTTATAGTTCAATAAAACATTTCTTTGGAGACTGCATTTAATTTCTATTTTCACCTTGTCTTACTACCCGTCCAGGCTATCTTCATATAACTACAGTAATGCGGTAGGAATGTGAAATGAATAACTTAGGAGAAATGTGTCTACATTTGCGTGGAGAAAAATTTAGAAAAAAATCATCCTTAGTAACCTGGCCGGGAATCGAGCCCTGACCTTCCCATCACAGGAAAACCCAACGGGACGAGACTGACGTTTAGTCCGCATGGCCACCAATGTGAGTAATTTCTTTGTTACATGCTATCTTTATAACATTACCAAATACATCCATAGTTTTCACAGGCTTATAATTGCTAATTAAAGGGATAGGAATAGAGAGGGTAGCTTAGAGTAGGTTACACCATATTAGAGTGGAGAGATGATGGGAAAATCCCACGAAAAAATAAAACTTAGGTGTACCTGACTGAGGTTTAAACCTTAACATCCTATAAATGTAAGGCTAGTGTAATACGAGACCAACGCCTGAGACCACGTAGCCACGACGCGTAAGCACGAGTGTTTATAATATTATTGTGTACAACTTTTTTTTTATAAGTATTGGCACTAACGTTTTTGACCTTAGGAAGTTGGGTACAATGTGGGTTATTTCTTAAAAACTATTTTTGTTGGCCCACAACTATACAAATACTGGTTAATATCCTTAAAAAGTCACCTAACTCTTCTATTTCCTTAAACTAATATATGATGTATTTTTTAATCAAATCAAGGACCTCTGAAGCTATGGTTGGCCATCTAAACACATAATGTCTAGCTTAGAATTGAACACATATATTTAAATCACATAAGAATATTGAATATATTTTCAGCCACTGACCTTGAAAATCGCCATCTGCTCCAAACAAAGGAGAGGTAAACTGCAAACAAAGACGTGAGTGAATCATATTAATATACTATTTACAATAATAGTAGCAGTTACATTAACAAAATGTATTAAAATACCACTGGGCTCTGATTCCTGTTCATCAGTCAAATGAATCAACCTATATTAATATTGCTTGTGTCTTTCAAGGGTTAGTGTATCAATAATTGTATAAGATTGTAGCCTGTGTAACGCCTTGATCTAATTCAAATAATCTTCTTAAGGCAGTGCGGTTGTACTAATTGCATCTCACAATCTTAAGGGGATATGGCCCTACCAATGTGTTTATATTTCGCCGAGAGATAATATACTGATCTTATAACAGTATTATAATTATGGTTACATTTTAAACTATTTAGGGGCTGTGGACATAATGATAGGCGTTTCAAAAACCTGTAAAAAATAAATCCTACTACTTTTAGCATAATTTTAACGCTTGTTAAGTCTCACATGAAGTTGTCATGGATCAAAATACGAACGTTTCATATATTGATGATATAAATACTAGCTTTCTAACAGTAATATGCTTTTAGTTTCACGTTATTGTTATTAAAACGCTGATAAACTAAGAAAGATTTATATATTTTTAACAAACGCTATTCGTCAATGTTGCAAGACTTTATTATTGTGTTTAAATTCTGTGTTGGAACTTCAAATGAAACATCAGCCAATTATTATTAGTTTTATTCCCAACATAATCAAGAAATGCTGTTTGCCGATTAAGCCGAGGTGATACATATTCTATAAAAAATATACTTTTCTATGTTTACACCTTGATTTTGATTTAAAAATTAAATTTGGAGCACCTTTGAGAATTTTTTTTCTGCTCAACATTGATAACATTGTGCTATTTTGTTAGTGTTATTTTATAGGTATTGATAATATCTATTGAAGTGACAGCTTCAGATCCCATGGTTTGACGTATGAACACGTGAAAATATATCTAGCAGCTTCATATAGCTGTCAGATATTTCCTTTTGTAAGAAAATTGGGTATAGTATAATGTAACTTTTCGGTATGGTAATTAAAATGTAAAAATAGCTTCAATTAAAAAATGTAATTCAATTTTCTTTTTAAATCGAAAATCTCCACATAATACAATATTAGTAAATATGTAAGGGAAGACCAGTTGAAATTATAGGATATTTTAGTTTTGATGTTTTCTTACAGCGTCTAGTTATTTTAGTTTTTATGAACTCGTCATTTACGTTAATATTGCAATTCCTGGAACTAGTATTAAGCTGGATTTAAATTTTGTCTTGATATAGGTCTATGTTTAGAAAGTTCACTTAAAATACCAAGATAAAATAACACTATGAAAAAATAACAGTCCTTAACATGTTAGAAAAATTGATGTAAGAATTTTGTTTTAGAGCAAAAATTATTGAATTGAGATGCAACCGTTATCCTTTGAATTTTATTTTCTTAGGATTATGTTTTTGTTTCAGATATTGCGGTCAACCCTAAGCAATTTTTTCCCCTTGCTATCTCCTCCCTCCCTTATAAACTCTCACCACCTCTAAATTACTTATAAAACAAATCCCTTTAAAACCACCCTCTACATAAGCCACAAGATTGCGACTTCCTTTAAGTGCTACCAACTTGAACTTGGAAACATTTGAAAAACAAAATTAGAACATAAATATTTAGCAGACCATCCACCGTCCGACCGTAAGATTGAATTTGTTATTCGGATGACTGTTGACGCGTTCAATACAGTAATCTTGTAGAGTTTTTGGGAAAAACTATTTTTGTGTTGAGAACGCCAACTTTTTTTTTATAGATAGTAATTTTGTCCTAAAAATACATTCTAATGATTGGTTATAGATATACTAAAGATTATTAAGTTGGGCTGGAATAAAAACAGAGATAATTTTCGTATTTTTACAGTTTTTATAGCAAAATAATTATATTATCCAAAATATATACAATATTACTTCAGTAAATAAGTGGATGGAGCTCGAAAAGAAAATTTAAAATGGATATAAAAACTACTGGTAAAATAACGCGACAACCTTAACAAATGTCCAAAACTATTCAGATTACCATCTGTAGACAGTTAAACTAGACGAATCCACTTACGCAATAATGTATTTATGTTGTTATTAAAAAAATATTAAAATAACTGCAAACATATTTATTTACCTTACTCGTGTACCCCCATACCACCTTAATGTGTACACATTTGATCATAGTTTTGAATTTCTAGGCACCTCAGCTTATTTGGTAGAGAAACTTCAGACTTACTACGGATGACAAGTTCGAGTCCCGCTTAAAGCCCACATTTAATCGTGATGAAATTGAATTTATTTTCTTTACCTCAGTGCCAAATACACGTCATGAGGTCTATTTGAGCTTTGGACAGTATAAATATTTTGCAGACTTGATTAACAAATTCCAACACTCACTGAGGTTCCCAACTAACTTAGTTTTCCTATACATATGCTCCTGAGATTTATCATGCCACAGCTTAAACAAGAGCGTTTATTGGTCACTTGCTTGTAAATACAGTAATTAACTTCCTACTGTACACATAATAAAATTAAATAGCTTTAAAATTGATACAAAAAATTAATTGTGTATGTTTCAATATAGCAATTTTAATTAAATGTCTCTATCAAATGGTATATATATATATATATATAATATATATATATATTATATATTATAATATTATGTCCAATAGCTTATTATATTTCAGCTCATCCTATGGATGAGTGGCAAGGGTGTTCACCTACAGCTCTAGTATATGCTATACTCTGGGTTTGATCCCAAGTTTTTTTTTTTAAATAGCTTCATAGGTTTTTTGTATTTTGGCATTAAGGTGGGAGTGTAGAGAACGTGAATAAAGGGGATTATTTTTGCAGTTTTATTATCAAAACCTTTTGGGTCAAAATAAATAAAATATTGTTTCAGTACAAACATGAAGTTTAATTTTCTTCACATGGTGAACCTTACAGTTCTTGAATTACTGTCAAGGTTGTCCTGTAATTTAATGACCACTTTTTATATTAATTTATAAAAAGTTTGTCAACTAATGCCGCTATGCTCATGACAGATATTCAACAACTGTTGATATCGGCATATAAAGAAAATTAAACTCTTATGCTTGTATTGAAGCAATATTTTATTTATTCTGACCAAAACAAGTTTTGCTATAAAAACTTCAAAAATACTAGCTTGACTCACGCTCTCTACACTCCCACCTTAAGGTGGTAATGTAGGTGACGCGAAAAAATTAAGTGTTTTTTGCAGTTTTATAGCAAAACTTGTTTTTTGTTACGAGAACGAGAGCGAAAGGTGCTACCAATTTTGCAGGGAAAGGTATTTTCACATACCTTTCAGGTTCATTTTACATGCCACAAAATCGACACCTGTGAAGGAAGTTATGCTACGGATTTTCATCACTAAAAAAATTCCACTGACCCCGGCTGATTCTGAACCCATGATCATCAAGTCCTGAGGCGAATACTTCAACTCGAGACCAGAAAGGTTGACGATTTAATATTAAAGGTTCGTTCTGCTATTAGTTAGTAACAAGATGATGGGCTGATAGAACTGCTGAGTTAAGTAAGTTTGTAAGTTGTGTGGTGATATAATATGTTTTTAAAATGTGTACGTTGAATTGTCGATACAAATATTTACACAAAAATGAAAATAAATAAGTTTGCTGTTAAATAAAGAGAAAAAAATCTTAGAAAAATTTATAATATTTTAATTTACTATTATTAAACTAAAATTGTAACTAAGCTATAATATGTTAAATTTACTTACCACTGAATTTTCTACATTTAACTGCTTCATGTTGTCCATCCCAAACAGCTCCAGGTCGTTGATTTGGGGGTATTGTGCTTCCAAATTTCACAAACAATTTAGAACGCTAGGAGCATTATTTTACTGATAGCCGTATTAGCGTCGATACTTGTAAATAAGTTTGATTCATTTAGGGACATTATAATCCAAAATTATACAAGAAATCTGAATTGTTAGTGTTAATATTTTGCCAACTTGGACAAGTAGTATAATGTGTAAATGAAATTGGCATTAAATCTTGAAGTTTTAGGGCTATTATCTAGCTGATTTTGACACTGAGTTCAAAAGTGTCTTTTCGCTAACTAACTGTTAAGTTTTAAGGGCCACTACTTCACCAAATTTGACAAGCGGTTTTGAAATTCAGAGGAGCAAAATTCCACTATCTTTGGACACATTTTCTACCTTCCAGGCACAAAACACAACTTTGGGCATTCCGTGACAGGTTTATATGATCTGCCCCTTCTACCAAATGGCTACATGAACACAATCTATATCCTAGCGAACACCGTTTAACACAGTTCATATATTATAATAGTCTTAACACAGTTCTAAAACACTGAGTTTCTATGCGTCTTTCAACTACACTTTAACAACAACAAACATTACATTAATATTTATGTCTCCATAAGAAGATGTAAATGAACAACTACTACAAAATGTATATTTTGGCAGTTTTATGTATTTTTAAAATTAATATAGCTTTACTAAAACTTTGAAAGTCTGTTTGTCCATATGACCATCATAATCATTATTGTCCACATGAAATGCGATTTGTTGTCAATGAAGCTATTGTAAGGTTTTCATCAAAGTGAACATGGAAAAACAATCATCAACACACGCTTGTAAGTGTAGGAATTTAATTTCTGTGCTTGTGATCATGAAAATTAGTGAATAAATATATATTAAAGGCTGGACGTTATATATTTCCAGGATAGTTATTTTAACATTCATAAAAATATAAAAACAACAATAATTTCTCCAACCATTGCTATGTTTTTCTTTCTTTTACTATTTCATTTAAAAAAACTGTTGTACAATTCTACTTGTGAAGTGGTATGGATATCACAAATAGAAGGATTGCTAATTGGATTATCACACAGTTTCACATTAAGAATGGGTAACAATGACGCATTAACTAAATCGTAAAACTTTCTAAAAACTTTTGAGATTTATAACAACCCTTCTGAACACATGACTCATTGAATTGGCAGGTGTGCCTCATTGGTTTGAAAGGAGTACTGTATTACGTTGATAGGTGAGCTTTATTAAATAGTGTGCCTCATTAGACAGGCAGGGTTGCCTATTTTTTACTAAAAGGTGTAACTCATTGGATTGAAAGGTGTACTTTATTGAAATGAACGGTGTTTTATTCTATTACTAGATGAGCCTAATTGGGCAGATAGTGAATGGACCTCATTATATTGAAAAATGTGCCTGATTGTATTAGAAGGACTGTTTTGTTTGGGGCGACGGGTATTTTACTGAGCTACTATGTGAGCCTATCTGAAGGGATAGTGTGTATATTTGAATACATAGTGTGCCCTATTTGATATATGATGCGCTTTATTAGGCTATATGAATAGTGCATCTCATGGGATATATTGGATATTGAGTCATTGGACTGCCGGGTGTTCTTTAATGGCAGAAAGGTGCTGGTTGAGCCTCATTGTACAGGCACTGT
The DNA here is from genome assembly GCA_033556935.1 of Timema podura. Taxonomy (NCBI): domain Eukaryota; kingdom Metazoa; phylum Arthropoda; class Insecta; order Phasmatodea; family Timematidae; genus Timema; species Timema podura. Next base: position 115,025,429 of record JAVRXN010000009.1, read on the forward strand.
GCCTCATTGGACTGACAGGTGTGCCTCATTAAATTGAAAGTTGTCCTCGTTGGATTGAAAGGTGTGCTTTAATGGCCTCAAAGGTGTTTCACTGCAAGGTGGGCCTCTTTTAACATATAGTGTGCTCATTGGACTAGAAGTGTTCCTAATATATTGAAGATGTACCACATTAATGATAGGTGTGCCTCATTGGACTAGAAAGTGTTCCTAATTATATTGAAAGATGTACCACATTATATTGATAGGTGTGCCTCATCGGATTAAAAGGTGTGTACCATTGGGCTGAAAGCTAAGCCTAATTAAATCTTTTTAAAATTGATAGTATTTTAGGGGCTTATTAATACATCTCTGCACTTTTAGCCCTGAAACTTCCCCCTTATTATATACCCTTGGATTAGTCAGTGCACGTTACTAAAATCAAGGAAAACCTATGTCAAGCCACAAAGGCTATAATACTTCTCCAGTTCTTCTAGCCAGGATTCAAACCCTTACAAGTCCCTACTCCAGCCCTGCCAGTATCACGCCCGTAGTTTCAAAAACTTTTTTGACCTACATTTGTAGTTTATAAATATGTTTTAAGATAGGTTTGATGCCTGGTCTTTTGACTTCCACAACAATTATTATCTACCAACTGAGTCTTGACTTTTAAATAATGTTGTATAGTGTTAAAATATTTGTAATACTAAGTAATAAGTTAAGACAATTGGACGTGAAACTTCTTGTATTGTCCTCTCCCCCCCCCTCAAATCCGGGGGTTGTATAAGCCTCTGTAATGTATTCCAAGATTTGTTGCTTGAATCTCAAATGAGATGAGAGTGTTTAAAGGAGTAGTGGGGGGCGGATGGTGATAGTAAGAAGGAGGTTTGTTTTGGGGGTTGTATTGCAGGCAGTAGAAATAAGGTCGTATGGAAATTTTAGAGAAAAAAATTCTACCTCCCTGTTTTCAGGATATGGCGCCCATAAATCTGCTACCAAATGGAAGAACATTATATTGAAAAAAAACCACAAAAACACAAAAAAAAAAAACACACACAGAAACTCTATAGTTTTAAAAGATTTATATGTTCATACGTAACACCACGTCAAACCAAGAGATGCGTCGTGCTGAACCAATCCTGTATGTTATAATGCAGTGATTCCTAAACTTTCACAAGCTGAGTGCCCCTTTCAAGGACACGACATAGCCAACGTACCTCTTCCGGTTCTTCAATTAAAAAATAAATTGAAAAATATAAACGGTCGTTTTAAATTTTACTAAAGTTTTTTGTGGATAAGTTAAGCAAAACTAAGACAGAGGGGAAGAAACAGTTTTTAAACGTTCTTAACAGCACGCCAAAATCTGCCTTAGTTTGTTTTTTTCGGACTTTCTATTATAAAACCATATATAACGATGACTAATAAAACTAAGGACACGCATATTATGGTTTGGGTAGCATCGTTAGAGTGTTATGTACAGTAAAGGTCTCATCAGACGTTGAATAGAGCCCAGGTTGCTCTGACCAAGATATTTATTAGTTCTATGCAGGTCGTCCTGTCGGTAAATAATCTCTCGACGCTAGGGCTGGGTGTGTCGCTAGTTTTATACCACACATTTTTACCGTTGGGTTAGAGGATGAGGAAATTAGAATTTCGTTCAAATGTGCTCGTATTTGCGAGAAGTGACTGTGGAAAACTATTAAGGAAAGATCACACTCAGTTCTCTTGGACGGGAATCGAGTTAACATCTCCCCAATACCGGTAAAACATGCAAAACAAAACTAGTTCATTCTTCCACGGGATCACCGGTGAGGATTTTCGTTTTCCAAAAGGGAATTTAAATAACCCGACGAAATTAATGATAATGGCTTTGTGCTAGGACTTGCAGTGATATTAAATATAAGGAGTAGCTTTTTATCTATACGAAAATGCTACTTTATATAGATTTTCTCATATTCTTTAATAATTTGTTCTATTTATGAAATTATTTGATTTAAATTAACGCCTAAATGTTTAAACAAAATTTAATTAATGCGTCATTGTTTATGTTAAATTTGTTTAGTCGATATTCAAATTGTTCATCTCTGCTAAGAAACATTATGAGAGATTAAAGAATATATTTTATAACGGAGTGAAAATTTGAGGTAAACAACAGAATCACGGAACTAAACATATCCTACACGCCACACACACTCAAAAAAACTAGCCCTTTAAAAACTTTGGTCAGTGACTTTCTTGTGATATCTAGTGATGTACTTGGTGTTACCATGTCATAAGCTTTCATAAGATAAACGTAAAAAAAACACGTATACACGATAATATATATTCTATTGCTCCACATGTAGGAAACATCATATGTCATATTTGATAAAAAATAGTGACTTTTTTCATTCAGCAACAAATTTGAAACACAATTATTTAAAGTGAATTCGGTATTGAACCCATATTTTATAGTTAAATATTGGCCCGGCTCAGTATTAAGATAAAATTTAGGCTTTGAATGTTTATAGTAAAGAAAATCAAATCGTATTCAGGTTGTATCCCTTAGATGGTCTTTAAACTTGATTTACTACCTTGCTGTGGCTGGCTTAGCTAATTTTGTGGACTACCAACCATTTTAGAATCGTTTACGAATAGAAAAGCTTATTCAGACGTTAGTCGTTGCAACGAAAATTAGGATAGTCCCATATACTGAGGAACGACAATTTAATATTATCATTGAGATTTAATTAAAGAATGTGAAACTAGCCCACTGAAGCTGTAATTTTGAGAGAGTTTACTTTTTAAGTAATTCATGTATGATTCAGTAATACACTTTGGATGTTTTTCATTCTAAATATAGACTATTTATAAAATCTATTCCATTGAATTTGATCGATATTTCTTTAGTGAAATCAGACCAATTAGGCTCTATAAAATCTAAATTTAGAAAAAGGCAAACCAACTTACTAAAATCACATTTTCTACATTAGGTCATTTACTTATTTTTTACCAAGCATATATATATAATTAATGTCTCTTTGATAACCTCTAACAAAAAACAACAACCTGAAATTGAGACATGTTATTTTAACTCACCAATTAAACACACACAACATTTGCAGACGTGACTTGGAACACTGTAGGCCCTATATAATTAACCTAAGACTACATGAACTTAGCACGTAAGTTTCTGTTGGTGCTAATACCCCAGTGAGTGATCAAATATCTAGTATACGGAAATATATATTTATTTAGTTAGTTTGGTGTGCTCATATTTTGTCAGTGACCTTGGAACCTTGTCGCCGGCAGCTTCGGGCACAGGGGTCATCAATAACCCCCGAGTGTAAGAGTGAGCCATAGGACCACCTCCCTTTTCTCCTAACTATCAAAAATCTGACTCGTCCCCGTCGGTATTCCATCAACTCTTTTATTTTTACAAAAGTTTGTCTCTATAAACTGCCATCAGTTGAGTCTTAGTAGCAGAGAGCTACTGACTGATTTAGCTCCGGGAGGTGGTGTCGCTCCCCTATCAGATCTCCGGAGAGCATGAAAAAGGATTCGTCCATTCGTCATGGAGACTCAACCTAAGGTATCCGCCCTTAGAACCCAAAGTCTCCCCCACAGTCCATCCCGTAATCGCCGTCGTCAAAGCCGAGGTCACCGTAGTCATCGTTTACGTACGACGATATCTCGTGACTGCTGACGTCGTTGTTGATGACGGTGTTGTTCACGTCGTAGTGGTTGTTGATGTGGACGTCAGTGTCATTGTAGTAGCCTCCGTGGTAGCCTCCCCACCCCCATCCCCCGCCCCATCCCCAGCCGTGCCCCCAATTGGTGAGCGCCGCCCCCATCATGACGCCCGTGGGGAAGTCCCCACCGCCGCCGTAGCCCGGTCTGTCGCAGACCACGATAGTGGTGCTGTTGACTGCTGGGGGCGGCAGGGGCTGCACCGGGGTGCGGGCGTACCCATTCTGGGGGAAGTTGCCACCACCGATGGAAGTCACGTGGCTGCTGTTGTAAGGGGGTGGCACCTCACCGGGCATCGATGCTGCTGAAACAAAAGGGGAAGAACTTAGTCAACGTCTTGAAGGGACAATTCTCTACAAACCGGGAACTGCTCCCTGTTTATCTTGTTCATATGGGGCAACAAGAATCTTAAGTGGTCTTTGTTTAAAATTATAAATATAAGGTCAAATATTTCAAATTTATTTATTTCCATCC